>CM076574.1:285993662-286410007 GCA_034641835.2 Pinus albicaulis | reverse complement strand
TGATGAGAAGAGATCTTGGGTATTCCCAAAATCCCCTTTCATGTATAAATTTTGATCCAACGCCTATGGGTTATGGGCCCACGCAAATCTGGTACCATTTTCCAGCAAACAGTTCCTCGATCCTTCATAGAATATTAAATTATGGTAGTCTTGCTCCATTCATGGTTCTGCGTTGACTTCCAATCGGTCTCTGCTTGACTGGATTTAACATCTGGCTTTTTAAACATTTGTTATGTCATCGATCCATCTATTTATTGATGACTGTATCATCCAGCCTTTCCAATGTATACACAATCTTATCAAACATTCAGTGATATGCAGAATTAACAAACCAAAGGTTCACAAATCTGAGCATTTCCTACACATTATTCAACAATTGAGGCCTCATTTCAACAGTTAGAGATTAGCGCAGAAAATGTATCAATGACCAGTTACTGCGTCTTTTACCAAACTCGTTTCTTACTGAAACCTTCCACAGATCAAAACACATATCATTCATTAACCAGACTGGGGATCAAAGGCGTTAACCCCGTCTCACACTTCTCACAACACGCAAGATCAATTTAAGAACTAAGAACTCATAACCACAAAACACACGATTTATATTATTTCCGAATTCAGATAACAATACGTTTCTATGAGCCAGGTTTCCTTGGCAGCGCTGCATGTGTCTGGCTCCCCCTACAAATGCACAAAGACTAGTTTATAAGAATGAAGAAAAATAGATTGGATCATCCAAGATCCGATATTCCTTCATAAGATCCCGAAATTCACTCAACTGAGTCACAACAAACGCTATTAATAATATGAAGGTAACAAAAATATGGTTTTTGTAGCCACGTCAATTTCTGGAAGGCATGAAAAATAAATTTGATTTCCACGGGGGTATGCTCCTGCATCAGACTCCCGAGGTACAAAAATTTATGACCTCCTGGTCATATGCTTTTCCTTGTCCTTAGCAATTCTACTCAATGCATTTCTTCAGTGGAACTGCCTTCACGATCTTTTGTGAGCTGCAACCAACCTCTGAAGTAACAGTCTCTTCTGTTACACGATACCTCACCAAGCCCTCCGCACTCGGTCTTTTGGCATCCTTCTGGTTCTCTTCTCTGGAACCAATTGAGCACACCTTGCTCTAGTTTGCTGCAAATATTCTCACCTTCCGCTGTCGCCATCTGCACGACAGTAAGACCATAAACTCTCCAAATTCAACACAACTATACCTCTTTCCCCCTCTGCTTGCATTCTTCCTTCTCGCAGGAAATCCTTTCCCTGCTCTGATACCACTTGATGAGAAGAGATCTTGGGTATTCCCAAAATCCCCTTTCATGTATAAATTTCGATCCAACACCTGTGGGTTATAGGCCCACGCAAATCTGGTACCATTTTCCAGCAAACAATTCCTCCATTAATCGATACTTCATAGAATATTAAATTCTGGTAGTCTTGCTCCATTCATGGTTCTGCGCTGACTTCCAATCGGTCTCTGCTTGACCGGATTTAACATCTGGCTTTTTAAACATTTGTTATGTCATTGATCCATCTATTTATTGATGACTGTATCATCCATCCTTTCCAATGTATACACAATCTTATCAAACATTCAGTGATATGCAGAATTAACAAACCAAAGGTTCACAAATCTGAGCATTTCCTACGCATTATTCAACAATTGAGGCCTCATTTCAACAGTTAGAGATTAGCGCAGAAAATGTATCAATGACCAGTTACTGCGTGTTTTACCAAACTTGTTTCTTACTGAAACCTTCCACAGATCAAAACACATATCATTCATTAACCAGACTGGGGATCAAAGGCGTTAACCCCGTCTCACACTTCTCACAACACGCAAGATCAATTTAAGAACTAAGAACTCATAACCACAAAACACACGATTTATATTATTTCTGAATTCAGATAACAATACGTTTCTATGAGCCAGGTTTGCTTGGCAGCGCTGCATGCGTCTGGCTCCCCCTACAAATGCACAAAGACTAGTTTATAAGAATGGAGAAAAATAGATTGGACCATCCAAGATCCGATATTCCTTCATAAGATCCCGAAATTCACTCAACTTAGTCACAACAAACGCTATTAATAATATGAAGGTAACGAAAATATGGTTTTTGTAGCCACGTCAATTTCTGGAAGGCATGAAAAATAAATTTGATTTCCACGGGTTGATGCTCCTGCATCAAAGTGCAGATCACCCTTAAGGTTTTTACCCGCAGCAGATGTGTCACACACCTCTCATGATTGGTATTTATAGGGTCAACGTTGGAGAATTTTTCCAATCATCTCAACTCACTTCTTCTCCTCTTATACAAGCATATAAGGAGCAAGAAGGATGAAGTTTACTGCAGCAACAAGAATGAAATTTACTGCAGCCAGAAATCTGTGGTTATGGTTTCTGGGAAAGTTTGACTAGCATTGACTTTGGTCAACGCGTGGTCCACTTGGGGTGAATTTAGGAGGAGAATTTGATCTAGGGAGGCCATACTCTTTGTCACAAAAATCGAGTTCAAAGGTTGACCAGAATTTGAGTTGCATTGAATTTTAGTGCTGCTACCCTGCGTTGACTTTTCTGGGTAGCGTTGACTTTTCTAAGGTTGACTTCTAAGTTCCCTGTGTGGCTGTTTTGAGGACTATTGTGACACATGTTGGGTTGGCTGACCATGAATTCTTTTCTAATTGAAGCATCCTATTGACTGCCGTAACACACCATCACCTTTATCTATTTCTGACTTGTCTTCTAAAGGATCATTGGTATGTTCTATCTGCATTTTACTTGTAAATTCATGTGATTGTTGTTGATAAAATTAAATTTGCATCAATCATAGAAAATCTACATAAATTTACATGGTATCAAAGCTGAGGTGAAGACAAGCTCTAACTTATAACAATCACCAAAAGAGAAAAATGGGTTCCACAAGTTATCGCTTCAAGGAGGATGACAAGCTAACTAGAAGGGATGAATTCCATGCTTGGAAGATGATATTAGATCTCAAATTAGAAGACCATGATCTCATGGAATATGTACTGGGTAAGATACAAGAACCTACATCCACTACTACTGCTGCTACCAACACCAAGTATAACAAGGGGGAGATCAAATCAAAGCTAATGATCAGGGAATCCATACATAAATGTCTAGTTGCCTACATATCTGAGCTAGGCACATCCAAAGAGATGTATGATAAGCTGATACAAATGTTCAAAGTAAAAAATGCAAAACAGGTGCTATTCTTCAAGAATCAATTGAACAATCTGAAGAAAGCCAAGGATGAGTCTGTCCAAACATACTTTCTGAAACTAACCGAGATCAGGAACAATCTGCTGGCTATTGGGGGGACAATAGTTGATTGTGAGATGGTACTCACCGCACTTGTAGGGATCCCATATGAATGGAAAGTATTCAAAACTACCATTCTCAATAACAATATAATTCCTAACTTTGACGAGCTACTATCAAGATGCATGCAAGAAGAGACAAGAATGAAGGAATACGAAAATGACAGAAATGCTGACTATGCTACTCATTCTAGAAATAATAACTATGGTGGTCCAAAGAATAAAGGAGGAGAAGGGGCCCAAATAATGAAGGGAAAGTGTTTCACTTGTCATAGGCCAGGTCATCATGCTAAAGAATATCCTTTCAAGAAGGATTCTCCCAATAGTGATGACAACAAAAAAAACTGGAGGAATGGAAATCAAAGAAACAATAGGTCCAAATGAAAGAGGAAGTATCCCTCTGGCAGAAACAATCAACCTTTCAAAAGGTCTAGAAATTCCAGGTATGAGGAGTCAAATGTTGTTGATAAAATAAATGAATACATTCTTGTATCTGCCCTCTCCGCTGCATCCCCGCCCGACACTATGGATGTTTGGCTGATAGATAGTGGTGCCTCAAGACACATCACTGGGTTCAAGGAAGCACTCTCTCACATGGTTGAGAAGGATACTAATCTGGAAATTATCCTTGGAGATAATGCCACATATCCCATGAAAGGGACAGGGACTGTGACCCTTCACTTGTCTTAAGGACAAGTCCTGCATTTGTAGGATGTACTCCATGTACAAAAATTGAAGAAGAACCTTGTGTCTATATTAGCCATGGAAGACAAAGGTTTCAATGTGGCATTCACTAATGGAAAGGTGCACATGTGGAAGAAGAATCTCAAGGAAGATATCATGATTGGTTTTAGAGTTGGAACACTCTACCAGGTTGAAGGAAGTCCACTGCGAGCTATGACATCTGATACTATCCGACAAAATGAATTATGGAATTGGAGGTTTGGACACCTTCATTATAAGACCCTTCCTGAAGCAAGGAAGGTGGTGACAGGGATGCCTGATTTTGGAAATAATCATGAAGGTGTATGTAAGGGTTGTGCCGAAGCAAAGCATACAAGGGGACCTTTCTCCACAAGTGTCACAAAGACATCTAATATTTTGCAACTGGTCCATTCTGATCTATCTGGTATGCTACATGTAACATCCCTGGGAGGATTTTCTTACTATATGAAATTCACTGATGAATTATCCCTCAAAACCTAGATATACTCCTTGAAGAAGAAGGATGAGGCTTTCATGTGGTTTCGTACCTTCAAAGCCTTCATGGAAAATATGACAAGGAAGAGGATCAAGATTTTGAGGACCAAAAATGGCACTGAATATGAGTCAAATGAGTTCAAGGAATTTTGCAGAGAAGCTGGCATTAAGAGGAAGACCACTACTGCCTATAATCCTGAGCAAAATGACGTTATTGAATGAAAGAACGGGACCATTGTGGAAGTTTCCCGTGCCATGCTATGTGACCAGGGCCTACCAAAGTTTATATGGGAAGAAGCTACGAATACTGTTGTATACATTCAAAACCGATGCCCTCATTCCTCTCTGGAATCCAAAACTCCTGAAGAGTTTTTCACTGGTAAGAAACCTAATGTCTCACATTTTATAATTTTTGGATGTCCTGTTCATTTTCATGTGCCAAAAGAAAAGAGAAGTAAACTGGATGCTTCTGGGAAGAAAGGAATATTTGTGGGCTACAACGAAACTTCTAAGGCCTATAGAGTCTATGTACCTAGTCAAAGGGAATTAGAGATATGCCATGATGTAACTTTTGACAAAGATACTTCCCTAAAGAAAGTAGTAGATCTTCCGAGACCTGAGGAAAATCATGAAGCAAGGCCTGGAAATCAAGAAGAACTGTAGGATGAGACAATTCCTGATGTTGAAGGACTAATGGACCCAATCTATCCATCTCCTTCACTAAGAAAGAGACCATCATGGCTCAGGGACACTCTCGAAGATGCTAAGGGACATGCTGCCCTGAAGGGGACATTCCAAGAAAGAAAGAAGTTGTGTAGATACCAAGGGTATCTGGTTGCCATGAGTACTGTTGTACAATCTGAACCTAGATCTTTTGAGGAAGTTGTAAAGCATCAATTCTGGAAGGATGCTATGCACGAAGAATATGAGTCCATAATGAAGAATGATGTTTGGGATGTGGTTCCAAGACCGAAGGACAAATCAGTTGTCACCGAAAAATGGCTCTACAAGATCAAGCATGGATCTGATGGAAGTGTTGAAAAGTTCAAGGAAAGATTTGTTGCCTGTGGCTTCTCTCAAAAGGAAGGAATAGACTCTGATGACATATTTGCACCTATGGCACCATATACCACCATTCGATCAATCATAGCCCTTGCTACTACGCAAGGATACAGTCTTCATCAGATGGATGTCAAGACTGCTTTTCTACATGGTGCAATAAAGGAAGATGTGTATGTAGAACAACCTTTGGGGTTTGAAGTCCAGGATCGGGACACCCATGTCTGAAATTTGAAGAAATCTCTCTATGGGTTGAAACAAGCACCCAGAGCTTGGTACGAGAGGACATATAACTACTTGATGAAGCTGGGCTTCACTCAAAGTAATGCTGATCCAAGGTTGTCCAGGGGAAGCCTCTCATTTTGGTGTTGTATGTGGATGACCTCTTCCTGACAGGTGCTGACCCTCTTATTCATTAATGCAAGAGGGAGCTCGCTGCTGAGTTCGAGATGAAGAACCTAGGACTGATGCACTACTTCCTGGGCTTGGAGGTCTGGTAGAGACCTGGCGAGATTTTCCTTTCTCAAGGAAAATACATTGTGAAACTTTTGGAAATATTTTGTATGGTGGACTGCAAGTCTGTATCGACACCAATGGAACTCAATTTCAAGAAGTTGAGTGGCAGTGCTTCTAGGCCCATATTGGAAAATCCTACTGAGTATCATCAACTCGTAGGGGCCTTGATGTTCTTTGTGAACACTCATCTAGATATATGTTTTGCAGTGAGCACTTTGAGTCAACAAATGGTTAAGCCTCATCACTTTCACTGGGTTGGTGCCAGGAATCTTCTGAGATACCTTCGGGGCATGATAAACCATGGGCTGAGATACACTGCTGGGAGCATGACACTCCTTGGATATACTAATGTTGATTGGGCTGGTAGTGTGGTGGATCATAAGAGCACATCAGGATGCAGCTTCAATCTTGGTTCTACTTTGATTTCATGGATGAGCAGGAAGAATAATTCGGTGGCTTTGAGCACCCTAGAGGTTGAATACATTGCAGCAAGTATGGCCTGTTGTGAAGCAGTTTGGTTGCGAAATCTCTTTAGTGAGCTATTTGGACATGTGCTAGATAGCACTGTGATACTCTGTGATAATCAGAGTGGGATTTCCTTGACCGAGAATCCTATGTTCCATGACCGATCCAAGCATATTGATATTAGGTATCCTTTCATTCGGGATATGGTATAGCAAGGCACCGTAAGGCTCGATCATATAGGAACTGATGAGTAGGTCACAGATATTCTCACTAAGCCCCTAAGGAAGGTCAAGTTCCTAACCTTCCGTGAGAGACTTGGTATCGTGGAACAAGCCTATGATGTGGGTCTTGTTGGATGATGAGCTTGAGGAGCTCTAGAGGGATTTGGAGACAGCTTCTCGGAGCTATGAGCAACCACAAGGCTAGGCTTGCCAAACCTTGTTGGTGTGATTGGACCCCACCGTTGTGATTATTGAGTTGGTTCACCTCTCATTATCTATGCCCTATATGCATCCTACCCATTGAGTTTAGGGCTCATGGGAAGTACCTCTCATTTCACCAATGAGGTGGGAAAAGCTAGAGACTAGTAGCAAAGATTGATGGACACATAAGAGATTATTGTGCTCTCTATCTAGGATGGCACAGTCCAACCACTTGATCTGGGATCAAGTTTAGTGAGGTCTCAGACCTCTGCCTGAATTCAAGTTAGATGAACCAACTTTGGATTGGTTTGAGACTCTTTGTGAATCCGATAGAGGTTTTGACCTCTGGGCTGAATCTGTCAGCCAGGAATGATGTCTTTGTGACTCACCCACTTTTGTTCTGAAATAAAGAGGCCAACAAACCAAGTTACGGTGGTATGATGCACGATGTTTTATTGCACTGGTGGATGGAGTTCTCCCTAGTTGAGAGGGAGTGTTAAATTTGGACAACTAGGTCCAAAATCCATGTTGTGATGCTCAGATGAAGATTCCAACATTTGTATTGGATTCTTCTTTCAGAGAGGTGTAAAATCGATCTAAAATTGATTTTAATTTGATGAGCAAAACATTTATTTAGAACTTATTATTTATAATAAATTTAAGTGCATGTCGGCCTTAAGTTTTTTACCCCCAACTGATGTGTCACACACCTCTCGTGATTAGTATTTATAGGGTCAATGCTGGAGCATTTTTCCAATCATCTCAACTCACTTCTCCTCCTATTATATGAGCATCTAAGGAGAAAGAAGGATGAATTTTACAACATCAAGAAGGACGAAGTTTACCACAGTAAGAAATCTGCGGTTAGGGTTTTTGGGGAAGTTTGACCAGCATTGACTTTGGTCAACGCGTGGTCTAATTGGGCTGAATTTTTTAGGATACTTTGATCTAAGCAGGACCTACTCTTTGGCACAGAAATCAAGGTCAAAGAATGACCAAAATTTGAGTTGCATTGACTTTTAGTGTTGCTTCCCTACGTTGAATTTTCAGTGCAACGTTGAATTTTCTGAGGTTGACTTCTAAGTTTCCCGTGTTACTGTTTTGAGGACTCTTGTGACACATGTTGGGTTGGCTGACCGTGAAGTCTTTGTTGGCTGAAGCATCCTATTGACCGTCGTAACGTACCATCACCTTTATCTATTTCTGACTTGTCTTCTAAAGGATCACTGGTATGTTCTATCTGCATTTTACTTGTAAATTCATGTGATTGCTGTTGATAAAAGTAAATTTACATCAAGCATAGAACATATACATAAATTTACATGTTGTTTTTAGTTCAGCAAAATATTTTTAGAAGTGATTTTTAGAAGTGATTTAGTATTTATCTTTACTACATTGTTAGATCGAGTGAATCCAAGAGATACATGCACGTTGTATATTTTCTACATGTAATGATTTGGATAAGTATTCGATCAAAAAAATATTAACTAATAAATCCTTTAAAACAGGCCTTGTAAAATGACCATATCAAATCATCAAAATTTAATGGGCATGAATGAGATGGAGAAAATTCTATTGGATATTTGAAAATATCGAATTATAATATTCTATGGTCGCTGTCATGATGAAAGAAATCACATATCATTCTCAAGAGATGTGTAGATCATGTTTTTGTTTGAGAGGTAAATTGATGATGGACGAATTGAGTGAGTAGGGTCTAGGACTTGACTAATTTATCTTTTCATTTCTTTGATATACCTTTCTAGTGATCATTTTTGTTCTCTCTAGGTCTGGAATATCAGAGTGTTTTTGTTTTGTTTTGGGTGTGTGTGAAAAGGGTATAAGGTTGGGGTTTGGGGTTTTGAGGCCTTTTACTGCAAGTCCTAAAATATTGGGTACTATATATATATATTTGAGATAATTTAAATTACTACAAAACTAAATATTTTGAGGGGTATAGAGAGCTGAATTTTTGCATCTAGAATTTAGGGGTTTAGGTGAGTGCATTGAAATATTGTTCGATAGTCTCATAAGGTAAAGGAAAAAGAAAGAATAATTTCCTACCGAGGGATTTCTGTATCTATTATCTTAGGATACAACAATAAGTCCCCACTTTGGTTTAAGTAAACATATCAACAAGAAAATCGACATGTTTTATGGAGATGCAGATCAATGTAGAAATTCTAGTCAATATAAGAAAATAGAAATAGAAGGAACCTATATAGGTCTAGTAGAGAATATTAACATGATAAGGCTTGGGAAAGGAAAAGAAATAAATCTCTATCATAGGAGTTATCTTGCGATTACAATTATTTCAATTATATCCATCGTCTAAGACAACTTCTGACTCAACCAGCAAAGAGGAAAAAGCTTATTCTCCTTATTTAACTTTGAGACATATAGTACTCCCTGAGTTAGGAAATTTACATACATGGACTTATATGACCTGAATGGTTGACTAGATCTAGGATTCAGTTTCAATTATGAGGAAATTTCTAAGCTCTCAATACCTTTCTAGCCTTGGAGTAATGTTATGCAATCAGACAACAGTTTCAAGATGACCACCATCAGAATCACATCTTGTGTCTACTCTTGATAATAGGGATTCTCAAAACAATGAGGGATCTGTACAATCTCCTATTTCCAATTGGAAAATATCCATCCTAGGAGACCATCCCAAAGAAGTGAAGGAATTATTGAAATTTTTGGCTTAATTTATGGCCTATATTGTTCATCTCTTCAACGGATACTCAAAAAATTAAAGCAAAATATCTATTTGAGGCTTAATTAGTTAGAGAGGATGTTATATTTTGTTAGAGAGTGATGAAGTCTCATGGTTATATTTCATAGATATATCTATGGTGCTACTACAAAACTATATGACCTTTACGTTTGCAACAATTTATTCTTCTTCTTGTATGGAGAGTCGTCACTTCCACCCTTTGTTACTATATCAATTGACTTTTAAATGTGTTCCTACAATATTTGGGGACAAAAAATTTAACACTTCAAATAAATCAAATATTTAGTGATATGATACTTATTCCCGGGAAAGTTAATTATTTTGAATCTTTCACATTCTTCCAACTCAACAATAATGATATAATAAATAATTGTTTTCATGTTTAAAAAATTTCTACAATTCATATTTTAGTTAACTCTTCTTTTGGACATTGTGCACATGAATTTCATGGACAAATGTATCAATATATGTCTAATTCTTCTGAGTTTATGATGTTCATTTTTTTTTGAGATAGTTGATGTGAAAATTCAACCACATCCATCCTATCCATTTCATCTTGGCAACCCTCATGAAGCTCCATCATAACCTCCTGTATCTCTGCCACATCTTCTAACTCCCCAACCTTATCACATAATTCTTTAAATTGTGTTATCTCAATGGAAGAGCCCCTGGAGGTTGGAGATTTGATTCCATTGTACCCTAATATGCATTAATCAATGCTATTATTTTTTATTTTTAATTAAATACATTTTATATTGATTTATATCAATATAACACTTGTGCTATATATTTTCTTTATATAAACAATTTTTTAAGACGTTAATTTGAGACACTTTCTTAAAGACAATATTTAAGAAAATACACAAGAATTTTTTTTTCTCAACTTAAGACAATTCACCCAAAAATTGTGTGAAATATTGTCTTAAAACCCCCCTTTGTGTATTGTCTCTAGAGATACAAAAATGAAATTTTCTCCCAATAGACAATAACACTTGTGTTATATCTTGTCTTTATAGAGACTATTTTTTAAGACATTAATCTGAGATATCCGCTAAAAGATAATAATTAAGACAATACATAAGCTTTTTTTTGTCTCAAGTTAACACAATTTACCCAAAAATGGTTTCAAATATGGTCTTAAAACCCCCCTCTATGTTGTAGTGTATGTACCAAGATAGATCACATCACTTGATATAGAAATCTCTTTTAGAGTGGAAAGATATTTGATCTCTCTTTTGATTTAATTTCACTTTTTAAATAGACTATGTTCCACATGAATACCATAGGTTTTCAATATGGTGGGTCTTTTTATTTTTATTATTAGTTTATTTTTATAGGTTTATTTTTATTTTGATAATTTTACTTTCATTTTTTATTTTATTTGGACCTTACAACATCTCTAATATAATAAATTAGAGAGCACATCTGGACTTTTATATCTATCTATATATCTATCTATCTATATATATATATATATATATATATATAATATTTTAAATAATATTTAATAATTTTATTTTAAATAAATTTTAATTATATTTTATATATTTTAACGTTTAATAAAATGAATAATAATTTAATTTTAGACATTTTTAATTACATTTTATAATTTTAATAGAATAAATAATATTATAATTTATTTATTTTATTATTATGATTTAATAATTAAATGGGAATGAAAAAAATATAATAACATATATTTTTTCCTAACTTTTATAATAAAAAATAATAATAATAATAAACTAAATTACATTAGTTTATTTCTACAATTAATATAGTTGAAAAAATGTTATATATATATATATATATATATATATATATATATATATATATATATATATATATATATATATATATATATTCAGTTATATTTTTATTCAATTGGTATATTTATAGGATTTTAAAATAATGGAAATATGATTTAAATAGTATTAAAAAAATCAAGTTAAAATTTCGAAGTTAGTGTTATGTTTTAAATAAATAAACTTCTTTTTGGTTTCGAGATGTAAAGTATTTACAAAGAGGGTTATTGGCATGGGATTAACCATGGACACACACCCTCACAATCCATTGCCAATGACACACAATCACTCAAATGCATACATGCACACAACAAACACAACAAACAAGGGGTGCACAGAAACATTACACACATTGAATCACAAAGTGACATATTCACACACCACACTTATTATCAATTTTTGATTTAACATTATTTTATGTATGTGATGAAGATTGAGTATAGAAATTGTGATGTTTAGAATTACATTTATTTTATAAGTTCATTAGTATGTTATGAAAATTGACAAGTATATATTTTCTTTATTATTTTTAAAACAATGATTAAAATTAGCAAAATTTTAGAATTAATATTTTTTCCACATACTATTAAGTTATAGTATGATGAAATTAGAAATTATTAAAATTAATGAAAATTTGAAATAAAATTAATTAAATTTATTGTATTGAATTTATTTTAATATTAAATAATTAATTTATATGTGTTATTGCAAATTGATGCTATTATCAATATCATGTTACTGTTCTTTCCTTTTTAAGGGTCTTGAAGCTTGAGTTTCATGGTTTGCATTCTACTTTATCAAGTGACAATCATTAATTGAGTAGTATTGGGAGGGATAATATTATGTACTTTTAATGTTACTGTAATATATATATTCTTTTTTATTTGAAAGTGATAAATTAATATGATCAATATTGAAAATTTTGATAAAAAAGAAAAAAAAATCAAAATAATAGTATATAAATTAATAATAATAATAATAGCATTATTACAAATATTTAAACTAATTTATTTCCAAATTAATATTGGAAATAATATATTTATATACCGAAATAATGATAATATATTTATTAGGCTAGTTTAATTTCCCTTTTAAATAGACTATGTTCCACATGAATACCATAAGTTTTCAATATGGTGGATCATTTTTATTTTTATTATTAGTTTATTTTTATTTTGATAATTTTACATTCATTTATTATTTTATTTGGCCCTTACAACATCTCTGCCACAATAAATTAGAGAGCAAGTTTTAACACAAATATATAAATTTAATATTTAACTTTATATAATTATTAAAACTTTTATTTTAAATAAATTTTGATTACATTCTATATATTTTAAAATTTAATAAAATAAATAATAATTTAAGTTTAAACATTTTTTAATTACATTTTATATATTTGTAATTTTAATAAAATAAATAACAATATAATTTATTTATTTTATTATTATGATTTAATAATTAAATGTGAATGATAAATATAATAACATATATATATATATATATATATATATATATATATATTATATAAAAAAGCATAACAATAATGAACAACTAAATACATTAATTTATTTTTATAATTAATGTAATTGAAATTTTTTATAAAGTAACTAATTAATATATCTATATATATATATAATTTTAAAATATATAGAATGTAATCAAAATTTATTTAAAATAATTTAATTTTAAACATTTTTTAATTACATTTTATATATTTTTAGTTTGAATAAAATATATAAAATTATAATTTATTTATTTTATTATTATGATTTAATAATTAAATGTGAATGATAAATATAATAACATATTTTTTTTTCAATTTTTTTAATAAAAAAACATAATAATAATTAACAATTAAATACATTAATTTTTTTTATAATTAATGTAATTGAAATTTTTCTATAAAGTAATACACACACACATATATATATATATATAATTTTCTTAGAGGGGTATATTTATAGGTTTTTAAAATAATGAAAATATCATTTAAATATTATTAAAAAAATCAACTTAAAATTGTGAGGTTAATGTTATGTTTTAAACAAATAAAAAACATTGTATAGAAAGCTCCTCTTGGTTTGGAGATGTAAAATCTCTACTAACAGGGTCAACCACGTGAAGGTGAGAGCTTATATGACCCCAAAAATGGTCCATCATTGGCATGGGACAAACCACTGATGCGCACCCTCACAATCCATTGCCAATGAGGCACAATCACTCACATGCATACATGCACACAACAAACAATGGGGTGCACACAAACATTACACACATTGACTCACAAAGTAACATGTTCACACACATCACATTTATTGTGAATTTTAGAATTAATATTATTTATGCATGTGATGATGATTGAGTAGAGAAATTATGATGTTCCGAATTGCATTTATTTTATAGGTTAATTTGTATGTTATGAAAATTGAGAAGTATTTATTTTATGTATTATTTTTAAAACAATGATTATCGTTAACAAAATCTTAGAATTCATATTTTTTCCACATATTATTAAGTTATAGTATTATGAAAAAAAATAGAAATTATTAAAATTAATGAAAAATTTAAATAAAAATAATTAAATTTATTGTATCGAATTTATTTTAATATTAAATAATTAATTTATGTGTTAGTACAAATTGATGATAACATCAATAATAAGTTACTATTCTTTCCTTTTTAAGGGTTTTGAACCTTGAGTTTCATGGTTTGCATTCTACTTTATAAAGTGACAATCATTAATTGAGTGGTATGGGGAGGGATAATATTATGTACTTTTAATTTTATTGCAATATGTGTATTATTTTTTATTTATTTTAAAGTGATAAATTAATATGATGAATATTGAAAATTTTGATAAAAAAGAAAAAAAAACAATAAAAAAGAAAAAAAAAACCAAAATAACAATATATAAATTAATAATAATAGCAGCTTTATTAAAAATATTTAAACATTGTAAAAAATTAAAAAAAATAAAAAATAACCCAAAAAAAAACCAAAATAATAATATATAAATTAATAATAATAATAGTATTATTACAAATATTTAAACTCATTTATTTCCAAATTAATATTGCAAATACTATATTTATATATAGAAATAATGATAATATATTTATAATCATTTAAATAGATATTTAAAAAGTATATATTCACACCTATTATTTATCTACAAGTAAATAATACATACGAAAATGTAGAAAATAATTTCATCCATACATGAAGAAGACATTCATACCCATACAAAGAATAAAAGTAAATATGACACATACAAATGTAGCAAAGAACAAGTGCATACACACATGAAGAATGCATTCATACACCTGCAAAGAATACAAGTAAACAAGACACATACAAATGTAGTGAAGAATTTCATACACACATTAAGAATACATTCATACACATACAAAGAATACAAGTAAACAAGACACATGCAAATGTAGCAAAGAATTTCATACACACATGAAGAATACATTCACACACATACAAACAATAAAAATAATTTCATACACATGAAGAATACATTGATAGACATACAAAGAAAGAATAGATTCATACACACATAAAGAAGAAATGCCTATACATACAGATAATACAAGTAAAAAAGAGACATACAAATGTAGCAAAGAATAGATTCATACAAACATGAAGAATACATTCATAGACATACAAAGAATACAAGTAAACAAAACACATACAAATGTAGCAAAGAATAAATGCATACACACATGAAGAAGACATGCATACACATACAAATAATACAAGTAAACAGGACACATACCAATGTAGCAAAGAATATATACATACACATATGAAGAATACAAGTAAATAATATACACACAAGTAAGTATAGAAAACACATATCAAGAGAAGAAGTAAGTAATACACATACAAATACAATAAATAATACATTCATACACATACACAAGAATTTTCAAAAAATACCCACACAAAGCTAATAGTGAAGGAATATTGAAAAACACTCAAGATAACACAAGCAACTCTTGAAAATAAATAAACTTATATACATACAAACAATGAAAGCACCACTCTAACACTCAAACAATACACTTGTATACATAGAAATAAAGAATGAAAGAATACTCAAAAGCATACAAAATGAGACATTCATAAACATAAAAGAAAAAAACACTCTAGAGAAGTACATACAAATAATACAATCACTCTAAATAATTCATTCACACACATCATATATAAGTAGATATTCTAGTCATTAATACATACCAAATTAAAAGACTGTACAAAGAAATTCTAACTATGAAAATGAAACTAATAAAAATAAATATATTTATTATATATAAATAATAAAACCAACACACAAGCATTTATACAGAGCAAACTTATTCAAATAAATAATAAAAGCCTTTAAATATTTACAAACCCTCTAAATAATATATTCATATTTAATTTAAATATCAATATAAATATTAAATAATATTTATTTAATATAATAAAATATATATATATATATATATATGATAAAAAATCTAATTAAAAAAAAAATATCTAAAAAAAAAAAAAACCAAAAAAAGATTTAAATAAATTTAGGTTTTAATTTTTATATAATATATATGAATAAGGGTGATTTTGACATTTGTGTGCATGTTTGGAAGATGCTTAAAATATTGTAAAAATGTTCAATGATTTATGTGGATAAGAGTGATTTTACTATTTGTGTGTATGTGGGTAAGATGTTTAAAACATTAAGAATTTGTTAAGTGGTTTTTCCATTTGTGTGTATATCATGAAGATGTTTAAAACATGTTTAGAAATTATTATTATAAACAAATGATATAAACTAAATATCATGAAAACCATGAGCACAAGGAACACAACTCAAAGGAGGGTTATAATTTAACCTTCCTAGGAGCCTTTTGGAGGGGTTGAATTCCCCTCCAAAAAAAAAGAGCCTACTCATTTTATTAATGATACTTTGTGTTCATGTACATTCTTTGATGGGCCCATCTAAATGAATAAATAAATACATTTTTTCCTAATTACAACATTACAAAACATAAAAGTAGATAATGTCTTCGGCGAGCAACTTTGGTATTCATAAATTTTCTGCAACATACAACATTGAAATGATATTGTTAGTATATAATATAAAAATCCTTCATAACAACTTGTAACATAATTAAGCAGAGAATTCATAAAAGAAATACATGCTCTCTATATATAAACCTATAATGCATGAGAAATATTAAGAAAAAAATATTAATATAATATTACCATATAAAGTGATACACATATGATATAATTTGCAAATTTTATATAATAAAACTTAAATTTAACTACTACATATTGAAATTAAATAATAAAAACACATAAAGTAACTTTTAATTTTAATACAACACTAATATACTTTTAGTATTAATAAAATTTGATTAAATAAATATAATTCTGGACTATTAAAAATTATATATTTTTCAAATTAAAATATAAAACCAAAAAATGAATAAAATACATAGTAACAAAATCCATGTTTATTTTAGCAATTCTAAATAGAATACACGGAATCCTGGTAAATATAGTTATCTTGATAAAATTAAATGGTACATTGGAAATGAAAAATAAACAAAATGTTACATTCGAAACTTCAATAATAAGAAAATAAAGGGTGAAGGCTAAAACAGCTTGTGATATAATTAATAAAATCCATTGTGATATAATTAATAAAATTAAGTAATTAATAATAAAAGGGAAAAAGGAATTTTTGATTATTGAGAATTTCGAGTGAAACTGGTTATAGGAGATCATTGTCAAATAGTATGATTGTTTTTATCTCATCATCATCATGACATTTTGATTGGTAAAATTAAATGTTGCATTAGAAACTTCAATAGGAATAAGAAAAATAAACTAAATGTTACATTGAAAACTTCAATAAATAAAAAAATTAAACGCCGAAAGCGAAAACACCTTGTGATATAATTAATAAAATACCCTGTGAGTATAACTAATAAAACTGAGTAATTAATAATCGAGAGGAAAAATGAATCTTTGATTATTGACAGTTTTTGAGGTGAAACTGGTTTTAGGAGATCGTTGTGAAGTCATATGATTGCCCACTATTGCATATCTGTTGTGTTTTGGGACTGCGCATGCATGCACGCGCAAGAGTGAAGGGTTCATCTCATAACAAGTTATGACCTCCTCTATTTGGAAACACATCAATGAACAAGGGATGAGTATTGATGAACAGGTGTTGTACCAGGCATGAAAGTGAAGGATGACTCCAAAGAGGCGTTTCAAGAGGACGAAAGATGTACACCTCTCTAGCAGAATTTGGTTTAATAGAAAAATAATAATAAAGAATGAAGAGGCGATGAGTATCAATGAACAGGTGTTGTACAAGGAGAATAAATAGAATATATACAACATTCTCAAAGAGGCCTGACGTGTGAAAGTGTAAGGATTACAACAGGGAGGCCTGACCTAAAAGTGGAGGATGACAAAGAGGCGTACACCTCTCTGGTTGGATGGATGTTGAAGCAGAATTTGGTTTAATAAAGAAATAGTCAGAGATACATATGAAGTCCTCAACTATTACAACTACGGGAACCATGAATTATGTGATGAATTATCAATTTGGCTATTCTAAGTTTCCTATGTGGCTTGGTATTGGGCACTAGGCCATGTTCTTTATGACGCTGCTTACTATCATGATTTTTTAAAAATCTAATTAAATTAAATAATATTTTAATAAAATAGTTTTAATTAATATTCACTTTTAAATATTAACCAAAATATCATAAACAATTACTAGTTTATCTCTGATTACATAGATTATTATTCATAACAACTAATAAAAAAAAATCCAATTCAACAATTTATGGAGTATTATACACATGCCATTTAATTCGAAAAACCCTTAAGTAGACCTAACATTCATATCTATATTGGCGTTGCACCTCTAGGAAAGAAAACCAATATATCAAACATGCCATTAGAGGAAAGTAATCCTAAAATCCCTTGGAAGATTAATGTGAACTAAAACTAGTCATCTCCTGAAACTCCAAGCAATATTAATGGGAACTACAACATGCAAGATTATGCACATACCCAAACAATCACAACCATCCTCAGCAAAGTCTATTTTCTATGATATTCAAAACGCAGTACAATTCCAGCTATGAAGCTACCTAGCTTCTTTCCTTCTAAGCCCTACCACGGGAATCTCTACATCTGGGTTTCTTGGAGGTATCGCTTTGGTTTTTTCTCACTAATGTCTTGGTTTGGCTCTATATATGCAGGTTTTTGGCGGTGTTTATCAAGTGACTCAACCACCTTTTCATAGGATCATAAGAATAAGCATAGGATCTCGGTCTGGAGCATCTAACTATTTGGAGATAGTCAGATCTAGCAGCTCACTATTTGGGATAGTCACATCAAATCTCTCTCTCTAGAATCTGACTATTTGGGGATACTCAGATCAGATCTAGCCCTGCAGCATCTCACTCTATGGAGGCTATGCTATGCGAACAGAGACGGACACAAACGACTAAAACCTACGGCTATGCTATGCAAACACAGACGGACACAAACGACTAAAACCTAAGTAACAGAGGAGAAACTAAGAAACAGAGGAGAACTAACCTTGCTTCCTGGAAATCTTTCACTTGCTGTCAAAACTCTGAAAACTGGTGGTTGCAAAATAGCTGGAAAATCCTCGTTCTCTGCTTCAAAATATGCTCCAGCTCCTGTATATAAAATTCCAACTCATCAGAAAACGAAACAGAAAAAAAATGGTCATGAATGAATTTTAAAATAACTGAAAAAAATATTTCCATGAATACCAACTCACTTTCAAATCATTATTTGTTGATCCAGCGCCTGGCCCTTCAAATATCTGTGCATATTCTCCTAAGCCAAGACTTTCTCTTTCATATAGCAAAATCCACAGACACACGAAACAAACATTTACGCACACAACACTTACAACTACACAACATGCATTACAAACACACCACAACAATACACATGACATTGATACAACAATTAACCTGTAGACAGAGAAAACAAATTTTCAGGTTACACAAATCTGCGTGTTAAATGAGTTAAACACACAAATTAAAGGAACATGAAATTTCTCAAACTCTTACCAACTCTTACTACCTTTATGATGTTTACAGAGTGCAAAAATTTCGATCAGCTGGTCTTCATTTGTGAATTTTCTTCTCTCTCTTTCTCCATTCATCGTTTAATTAATATTACTTAAACCAGTCTTTTAAATGCCATTCCTTAAACCATGACTTGAGAATTTGTGAGTTTTATGTTTTTTATTGGACCGTTGAGTTCAAAGTTGGGCTTGACCCATCTTTTAAACACCATTCGTTAAATCAGTCTTTTAATTACTATTCATTATACCATCTTTTAACTCAGTATTAATATTATATAATTTATGATATTTTTTAAAACTGTTAGTTTAAAAGGTTGTCCATATATAGTCCATAGCTTTCCTTTTTTATACACGCAAGGCTGTAGATTTTTTACCTGCATTTTTTTAGTTGTGTCTGTGTGCATAACAATATAGCGTGAAAGTTATTGATGATAATGCATTTAATATCAATATTAATGGTGTAAAGGTTTGGTGCAATCTATATATATGTGTGGGGTGTAGAGATTGGTCTTGGAATATATATATATATATATATATATATATATATATATATATATATTAAAAGAATGGTAATTGTAAAATTTAAATTTATTTAAAATTTATGTAATTTTATTATTATTATTATATATATATATATATTAATTTTTGAAATAACTCTTTTTTTTAATTTTCTATATATGAAATAATGAGAATCCAAATATTATTATTGGTAGCAAAAATATATTATTAATATTATTTTTATTAGAGACATCAAATTTAGTAGTAGAGGAAGAACTAATCAAAACTCTTATTCTCCCTATGTATTTTCAAATCTATAACAATTTTTTATACATACCCATGGCAATTTAGTAAAATTGTTTACTTAAAATAGATATTTGGAAAAGTTAATATCAAGCTAACAAATATTTTCATTGATATGTTTTTAGATCATTTTCTTTGTAATCTATTATTGCTGTAAATTTTATATTAATAGTTTTCTTTGTAATTTATTTGTCAATAATACCAGTTTGAAGGTAAATATTATGTTTTTCTTCTTTTCCTCCAAGCTTACATTGAGTAAGGGTTGAATATCTCTCAAAGAAAAACATGAAGATGTCTTGAACAGATATATTTTTGAGAGAGCACATCTAGAACATTATGAATAGATTCCTAAAAGTGAGAGCCTAAGATGACTTAATTTCAAACAATGTAAGCTTCCAAGGAATGTCTTGCACTAATAACATGAGCTTGGAAATCTAACTTACAATGAGATAACCACGAGTGTTTTGACTCATATAACTCATATATAGGTTTTATTTTATTTAACAAGCTATATTTTTTATTCTATTTATTTATTTCAACATGCATATTTATACAACTATAATAATAACATAAAAACTTCCACATAACTATAAATTTTCCAATGGATTTTGAAGAGTGTGTATGCTTATGATGTTGAGTTCCTTATAGGACAAAAATAGCAATCTTGTTATTTATGTAGTTCTCCTTCATCTTACAATTGTACACTTAGGAACACACTCACACCATAATCGAACATAGATCTTCTCCAAACCATTCTTTCCTATAGGCAAGCTTGAAATAATATTCATTTCATCAAGTAATTACAACCAAACCTTCCATGTGTTTCTTGCTAGCTTGATTGATTACATGTAAGTCTTGATGTGAGTTGTCACAATTAATACAACTATTTTTTTTTGGATGACTTCCACTTCATAATTGGCCATCCATCCATTCTTGGTAGCTAAAATCTTGCTTCATGCATTAGTTTTGATGGTTTACAACTACATATCCATTTTAGATGAGAAACTCTTAATTTTAGATGAACTAGATATTTATCCATTGGCTATATGGATTTTTGTATCAATAGTTGATAGAGATGAATATTATGACTTTATCTCTAGTTATGGTATGTGGTTCTAGGGAAATGTAGGATTGTATATGTAACCCTCGTTCCCCTCTTTTGACCCCTTATCAGATTGAATTTCTATCGCTTTAGTTTAGGTAGGGCTTCCTAGTCTCCCTTTGGATCTATGGATTATTTCGTCATTGAAATATATAGGAAATGATTTAGGTATATTTTGTTAGTGTAGTGATGATATAAAATAGTGCTTGAATCTTGCACATGCTCACATTTGTGTGCAAATGTACTTCACTAAAGGATTTCTTGGATAAATCAAAATGACAAGCCTAAATTATCTATGGGTGCAAAAGATAGTCTATGAGCATGTTTATTTCCCCTGTAGATCTTATTACAAAACAAGGCATTCCTTCAAAAATTGTCCCAAACATCAAAAAGATCGAAACTAGGAAAAATAGTTGCAAACCAAGATAGTGGGAAGTTTCCAAGTAAAAAAATTATATGACATTTAAATATGAACTCCCCTCATATCAAAACAATAAGGAAAATCAACAAGAGATATTAGAATCCAAGAAACACTCCCACTAAGTTCATGGAAATTCAACAAAAAGCCATGTTGAGGTGGAATGTATAAAGGATACCTATGGCAATCGTGAGAAGTTTGGTTCCCAAAATAAGTTTGGTTCCCCAAATGATTCTGTTGAAAAGAATTCTAAAAAAAAACACCATAGGATAATATTCCAAAATTTCCCAAGGAAAAGTTAGATATTTTTGGTGATTCCTCTTTTTGTTTAGAAAATAAGACTAAAAAATAACTTCTTAGGAAGATTAGGAAAAAGAGGAAGAATTGTATAAGAATCTTAAAGGTGAAAACAAGATTCGAGATAATAACTAAAAGAATGATCATCCACATATAATAGATAACACATGTTAGATCCAAGTGAGAAAAAAGTGCATATATACTTCACCAAGGAAAATAAGTTAGATGAAGCTAAAAAAAAAAATACAAGTTAGTCAAAGTTAAAATGGTAAATAATTGAAAGTAGGATACAAATTTATTTGGATAATAAGGTTATTTGGAAAATATTTCGCTGGAATGGTAACAAACTTTTTTTTTTAGGGAGATCTCAATTAAGGATTTGGATTGATCGCGGGTTTTCAAGCTCAAATCCTCAAGGAATTTTGTAAGAAATTTTTTTAGAAGAATTTTAATGATTATTTGTTGGATCCAATTTGTTTTAATATAATCCAAAATACCATTTTTAAAAAAAATAAGAAACATAAATGATATGAGATTGATCTATGGAGGTTTAAAGGGGGTTGGATGGGTTATACATTTATTTTGTCGTCCATGGCATGAAAGGTGCTACTAAACCATTTAATTGTTCAACCAATTTCCATCTCCATAAGATTCAATATTTTTACTTATTTACTTTGTCTTCATATTAAATTTACTAATATGTTTTTTTCTTATCTTTTTTCGCTTTCTTTATTTACCAATATGTGTCTCCCCATAATGAAAACATTCTTTTTACAAAAGCTCACTTGCTAAAACTTGTTTCTTGTGGATGGGGTGGAGACATTAAGAAAAAATTTAGATCTCTTGAGTCCATATCTAAGAGATAATAGTTAACATAAAGAACACATTGTGAGCCTAGTCTAAGGAGTTGGTTCATAAATACATTCAGTCCCTCCATTATAATATACATTGTATGAAAGGTGAGACATTTTCCTTCTTTCTTTTACTTTCTTTTGCTAGCTTGTTCACAAATCGACATGCAAACTAGTGATTCGAGAAACTTCGACCCAAGGGAATATAAACTATAAAAAAGTCAAACAAAAAACACACCTATCCTAGGCCACAACAACCCATACTTATGGATTTATTTTTTCCTGTGTGCTAACAAATCATGGATGCCTTAATAAAACACCTTATCACTAATTACTCTATGGCCCATGGCCTCATAAGAAATGCGAGTTATGTTTTCTCACCTATGTTTCTTTAAATAATATGATTAACATTACACATATGAATCCTAACCCATCACACCAAATGTACAACCTGCAACTTCACATGGCACTTTCTACTAAAATAGGCTTCACAATGACCACCCTCAATGTTACATTGTAGTTTTAGATGATACAATGAAAACGATACAATATATAACATATTATATATATTATGATATTAATGTGCGTTTAAATATTCTAAAAAATATATATCAATGTATTTCATGAGATTAACACACATTTACTTAAAATACAAATTTAGATTGAAAATGTAAATAGACCCACCTATCATAATCACTGACTTATGATCCCTAAGCATTTAATGTTTTATAAAAGTGAATTTTTTTAATTGTTTCAAAAGCTAAATTTACTTCCTCATCACCATTATTTAACCTAAATATTGGTCCAAAGGATGTAAAAAAATGTTCTAAGAAATTATAGAGAGAGATAGTTATAAATATGAAATTTAATATTTGTTCAATATTCAATTCCACAAATTAGCACACCATGAGTAGTGTGAGGTTGCATTTGAATAAGGTTTCTCTTTGAAAGTGCATGTCTTCATATAATTAGTGATATTCATCCAAGAAAAAAATCCATGCAACTTGTATCTTCATGATTCATAGTTAATTCGCTGGGAAGATTTTACATTCGAATTTCTTTTTCCCATAGAAAACATAAATGTATTCCACTCACATTTCGAAAATGAAATTGTGTTTTACATGTATATGTATTTCAATTTTATCATTTTAATTATGTCTCTTCTTTTATATTTGAAATCATTATCCCATGACCAACAATTAAGTAAAAATTTAGGAAGACCTATGTTAGATAATCTCAAGTCACAAAGTGGACATAACACTCTCTAAGATGCTCCAACATAAAAATGTTTCTAAGTAATCGTTCAACTTCTCTACGGACTATATTCAAAGATAAAATTTATCATTTATAACTTGTGTTAGAATATTTGTTGATATTTTTTAAGATTTATGCATGTATCATCAAGCATAATGGTCATTGTTTATTGCAATTTTGGTTGGAATGTTATTTCAAAATGCCAATTTCAAGTGTTTATTGACATTATATTCTCATGGAAATTTAAGTTAATTTTTTCCTTTATATGCATTGAATATTATTATTTATGATGCATTTTCTATTTTATTTACATTATAGAAAGGCCTATGCAAAAACAAATATCATAGCCTATTTTATATCACAATATGCTACACAAGGAATGGATCAAGTTATGCCTTTGAGTCAATTATCTCATTTTCATTTTTATATAGTATCATTTCAAGTATATAGTTATGTATTAAAATTGATATCTATGGATAACATATAAATCTATCTCTTCACTTTATTAATGATAATGATTTGTACTCAAAACCGTCATAAAGCCTCTCCTAATGTATGTAAATGACACAATATTAACGTCAATAGTCATTTTCTATATGCATAATATAGGAGGAACAATAAAAACATGAACTCAAATATGAAAGAAAAGTGCATAAATAAATTAATTAATGGAAGATAACAAAGAAAGTTTAAGTACAGAGTATATTAATATAATAAATCCATGTAGAATGAGAATGATTTAGAACCCTTTGAGTAGAAGTGAATGTATTAGATTTCTTTCTAGAATAATGTGTAACATAGTATTGTAATAAATGGAATGTGTTAAGTCACTTTGGCTTTAGTGAATCATGATTTCTCATTTTCACAAGTCTCGTTCATTAATCATGCTATCAATTTTGAAATTGCATTAACTCACATCATAAATGTATTTATTAGGATGATACCATAAAATATAGGTGGGAGTGGGATCCTTTCTCATCCTATCCAATCTTGGAACCTCTAGATACATAACAAAGAGCAAATATTTACACTATAAATACTTCCGTGTCCATATACACTTTATGAAACTAAGTGTTATAAATTAAGATCTCTATCCAATGCTCTAGTTATCTTGAGATGACAACCATAAAGAGAAATAATCACAACAAATTTTTTTTTAAACTGAATCTCTAAAATGAAGAGAATTACAACATAATATTCCCTCCATTTTCAAAAATTTTAAATAAATTTCAAAGAATAAAGCTTGGCGACCAAATAATACCAAGGTGTTCCATATCGTTGATATCTTTTCTTCAAACCAAATTTAATATTTTACTTTCAATAATGTTCAACATTATATGGATATATGACTTATTGTTTATTGATGTTTTCCACCTTGGTATATATTCTTGTGATTATTATCATTTTCATTCTTTACCATCATTATAATTTTTATATATGTATGTGGCAACATCCATGGTCAATTTTCTTATTCCTCTGAACTTTCACTTTCAAAGGAGGTATTTGCCTATGCACAATTATTAAATATCATATATTTAAATAATGCTATTGTCGAAGATATTATATAATAAACAACCCTTTCAAGCCTTACTCGCTTTGAATATTTTATTGACATTTTCTATTTTATCCAATGTACCACCAAATTAATGCATTAACGTACAATTGAATTTATCTGAGGTCATTGGAGGAATGATTATAATCCTTCCCACCCATGTTTGATTCCCACAAGTGACATTTTGAGCTCATATAGATTATATTTATCTAATGGATTTCTTCCTTATTGTCAACTAGCCTTTTGGCCTTGATAATATATGTTTTTACCTATGTATCATCTTCGTAATGAGGGAAATTATCCAAAGGTTTTCCCCGAGATTTGTAGCATGGAAAAAAATACAATATATGAGGGAAACATTATGTGCCAATAAGTTTTTCCTTTATAGAAAAGTGGTCGTACTAGTGTAAGTGTGGGAGAAGGTCATATATATCAAAATGCATGCAAGGGCCAACCATTTGTACTAATATATATTCAAACATACATGAACCTTGTGTGCCACTATAGATTCAACATATACTACACATAGTACAATGCTAACATGATAATGTTTGCACTCGTTGGAAGAAAATTACTAGTTACTTGATTAATTAATAGATATTTCCATATGCAAAAAGTACTAAAACAAATTTTGATTGCTTATAGTTGTGTTACATCATCAGCCTTTGTTACATTGAGCGTTATGCTATCTAAAATAGAATAAAACATAAACATTAATAATGTTAGTAATGGACTTCAAAAACTAAAAGAAATCTCATATGTTTTTATTTCCTCCTCTCCTTATGAGAAATATATTATATTCCATATGAGGAACATACACATTTTGTTCCTATAGGGACTAATCAGGCTCAACAACAAGTTTGAAATCCATTACAAAAAACCTCAACATGTGTCTTGCAAGAACTAAACGTAGGTGGGGAGAACAACAATTATTTCTCCCAACCACCTAAGATAAACCCAAATAATAATAAAAACATCTCTTAAGGAATTTTGGAAACAATTTTCTTAGAATAATTGTAACAA
Source organism: Pinus albicaulis (assembly GCA_034641835.2). Taxonomy (NCBI): domain Eukaryota; kingdom Viridiplantae; phylum Streptophyta; class Pinopsida; order Pinales; family Pinaceae; genus Pinus; species Pinus albicaulis. Next base: position 286,383,002 of record CM076574.1, on the reverse strand, counting down.
TTATAGATTGGATCAATGCTATTTTAATATAATCCAAAATACATGTTTCTATTTAAAAAAAAGGATTAAATATATATATATATATATATATATATATATATATATATATAGGGAGGGGTAAAGGGGGTGGGAGGGGATATAAATTTATTTTATTGTCATTGGCATGAAAACCGCTACCAAACCTTTTAATTGTTCAACCAATTTACATCACTGTAACCATAAGATTTAATATTTTTTCTTAGTTACTTTGTATTCATATTAAATTTACTAATATGTGCTTTCCTTATTTATTTTCACCTTCTTTATTTACCAATTTGTGTATCCCCATAATGATAAAATTATTTTACAAAAGTTCATTTTCTGAAACTTGTTTCATAAGGAGCTATTGGTTGTGGTCATTAAACGAGCAGTTCTATGACTAGTTTGAGTACTAGTTAAGCAACTTGGGATTCATTGTGTTATAGATATGGGAAAATTCACTGCACAAATTTTTTTCCTTGGAGAAAAAAGGAGGAATTAGTGGATTTTAATTTGTATATGTATAAGTATTTTAGGTTAGGTTCCTATAAGCATTAAGCACCCTATGATGAAATTTTGTCATCTCATAACAAATTACCCACTAAATCGATTGTCTTTCCACCTGTAAGCTCTCTATATAATATCATCGGTACTAATGCTCCTCTAAAGGCTCTAAAGTTGGTAACTCTCTATATTGATATCAATATGGAGATTGGTATAAGTAGCTAGGGTTAGGTGATTATGAGAAGATGAAATTTGACTATCTTTTAATGAACTTCCCACTAGGTTAATCGACTCAGTGGCTATATAATATAGGTGGTTCTCCCCTAACGCTGTGGAATTGGTAAATATAGGAGAAGTCAATCGATCTTGATCTCATTCTAGAGCATTTGAATCTCTACGGAATCAAACTCCCATAAGCATATGGATCTTTCTCTCGAGGATTTGACTCTTTGGGGGCTCATAGATTACTCAAGGATGCATAATATGGAACTCAATAAATAGGTGCCTAGGGCTATTCTATCTATAACTATGTTAAGGAATAACTATGACTAAACTCTACAAATTGTTACTCTTTCTTACAAGAAGAACATAACCATAAACAAAGAATACTAACCTTGCTTCTTAGGAATCTTTCCTTTGCATTTGGAACTATAGAAAATGGTGGTTGCAAAAAAGTTGGAAACTCATGATTCACTGCTGCAAAAGCACTAGAAACATTCATCTGTCTCCTATATATAAAATTCCAACTCATCATCAAAGGAAATAAAAAAGGGCTAGGATTGAATTTAGAAATAATTGAAGAAAATTTTGGAATGGATGCCAAATCACTCTAAAAGTTCATTATTTGCTGATGAGGTTGGTGCTTCAACTAGTAGTTCATATTCCCCTCAACCATGACTTTCTCTCTCAATTAACACAAATCAGCAAATATATAAAATGTAATATTCCCAATTAGCCATAAGCTAGTTGGAATATTATTTTTTGTTTTTTCTTCTTTGTTTGATGAATAAGAGGGTATGGAGACCCATAAATATCCTTAGCAGGAATAGAATCACTCCTAATGTGAAAGGAGGTCATCTTAGCAGCTTAATTAAGCACCCTTGTGTTTGAAAAAGGGCTAGATCATGAAGAATGGGTCAATTTTGATCAAATAAAAAACGATGTTATGGAGGAGTAGACATTTATTGAGGGACAATGTAATTTTTGAGGGAGATCTCATGCATGGAGATAGTGGCTTTAATGAGTGGGGCCAAGGGTGAGGAAGCTCACCACTTATATAAGGAAGAGGATGGAAGCCATAGATCAATATTTTATGTTTTGATATTTTAGATTTTATGGTCTATTTAGACTTGTTTCTCTCTTCAGCTCTTTAGCGAAGATTGCAGTGTTGTTTTTCATAGGGTGTTCCCGAGCAGGAATCCAATCGCTATCCTTACAGGACTTCTAGTGCCCACTCAAGAATATTATTTGCACTATATTTCCACATTTGAGCATCAAGGCAAAGCTTCAGCATTATGGTGCAACACAATTCATATTGAGGTGGTGTTGTGTTGCAGGGAAAAAGTTGTGCAGAGTTTATTTGGGTGATTTCTGAGTTGTTTTTCACTGGAGGAATGTTTCCTTCCATTGGGAGGCTAGTGAGGAAGGACCTTGAGCCTTATTGCATCATATGGTAGTAGGCCACACTATGATTTTCTCCTAAAACGTAGTTTCTATCTTGGATTGTGTTATTTTAGGGAGCAGTTGCAGGGGTGGTTTTAGTACACCATCTCAGGAGGTTTTTTTCTAGTGAAGGGATCAACCTTTTATCCAGGAATTATATTGGAGGAGGCTATATTATTTTCCATATCATATCAGACACATATTTCCATCTATATTGTTGCAGTGAATATTCAGCACTAGGGCTTTGATTCATTTCTTGTATATTGGTGTATTTCCTGAAAACCCTCTTGAGTTTCTTGTTGGAGCTTGTATAGAGAATATATCTTTATTTTTTTATCTATTGAGGCATATATCAGCATATATTATTTTATATGTTCATATGTTGTAGCATTTCTCCTATGACTATGCTATAGTAGTCTTCTGGAATTTTTATATAGTAGCAGCCCCTCATTCTTGAGGGATTTCTTTATTTGAGGCTTGTTGATTCATGTTGTATGGTTTGTGGCCAATTATTTTGTACATGTTTGCTTATGTTTTGATGAATAAGAAGGCTCCATATTTTTCTCATATTTTGATGTCATTTTTACACTGCTATTTCCAAGATTTTGTTCTATATTCCTACTTTTCCCATTTGGGAATATTATAGTGGTATCAGAGCATAATATTGGCTTAACTTGTGCATATTAAGCCAACATGTCATCAAAAGAAGGAGATCCTCTCACAGGTAGAGAGAAGAGGTATCTCAGAAGAAATTTGAAGTGTGATTATACAAATAATAAAGAAGACAAGGGTAAAACCCCTTTATTAGGAGAAGAGGATGAAAAGGAGTTTGCTAAGCTTTTTGTTCGAAATATGCAAGACATTGATAGAGAAATATAGGAGACGAGAATGGATAGACAAAAGGAATCCCCAAAAGGGTTTCTTCATGATGAAGGCTCCGACATTTCTCATCACTGAAGTGATCAACCAGTGAAGCAACAGGTTTCCCAACGCTTTACAATGTCTGCATTCTTAGCAGTGGGAAATGGAGGGTTTCAAGAAAAATAAACTCTTGAAGACTATTTCATGGATTATGAGTCTCAATCTCAGAGATTCAAGGATAATTTTAGCTTTCAAGAATTTTATCAGATCGAGGACAATAGGAGACCCCAGCATCATAATAGAGGTGGGGGATTCATACAGAATCATGATCTACACTGGACTATGGGTATATTTTTCTTACCCAACTTTGATGGGTCATCTAAATGCACTACCAAATCATTGGTAGAGAAGCTAGACATCTACTTTTGGCTAAACCAAGTACCGAAGATGGAGATCATCAATATAGCAGCGCTGCACCTTGAGGGTGAAGCACATGAATGGTGGTTTCATGGTATTTCTACATTGGTTCATGCCAATGTGATTGCATATTCAGATTTCACAATGATGTTGGTGAAGAGGTTTGATCGAAGATATCCAGAGGCACCTTTCATGGGGCTAGAAAATCTCAAACAATTAGGTGATCTAGAAACTTATATTTCTGAATTTCTAAAACTTTCTGTTATGGTTCCTGATTTATCTGCAGCGAGGAGGGTCTATATGTTTGTTGATGGGCTAACAGAACCTCTTCATGGGTTGGTTAAATCTACCAAACCCACTACCCTACAATATTCCATTGAAAGGGCTATAGATCTACAAGATGCCTTACCAAAAGCAAAGGAAACATTTCAGCAAAAGCCCACTTTTCTATCAAAGGGAAAATATGAGAAGGCTCCTTTTTCAAAGGAGAGCCAAAACAAAGTACCTCTTAGTGATGATGTTCGAAGAGATTTGAGGAGAAGGAAGCTTTGCTTCACATGGAAAGAATCATGAGCACCCGGACATAGATGTGCAGCAGGAAAGGCACACTATATAGAGGTCTTTTTAGATGATGAGGAGGATGAAGAAGACTAACTAGAAGGAGGTCACAACATTGGAATAGCAGCGGATGATACACCACCACCAGGAGGTGGGAATGGAGCATTTTCTCCCATTTGAGGGGCTCTTGCATCATTGAGAGGAGTGACCAAGTACTTGACCTTGAGGGTTCAAGGTTACATCTTAGATCAGAGTATTTCAGTTTTGATTGAAAGTGGGGATACCCACAACTTTATTGATGTGCAACTAGTGCAAAGGAGGGAAATACCCACTGATTATTTTGAGGGATTTTTTGTTTTGGTCCCAGGAGCTAAAACTATGCAATGCATGCATTATGTTCCATATTTATTTGTCACAATGGGGGAATATACATCGACCGATCACTCCTTTTTTGATCAGGTGATCATTTCCTAAGTGAAAAAAAAGCTCAAAATTGGAACTGCTCAGAACTGGTAATAAATTGATCGACCAGATAGTGTTCGTCATTACAATCCTATTGCTGTGAATGACACTTAAATCCGATGTTGGATGTGGAAGATATTCAAGTTTTAATTTTCCTAGTAACCTTCAAAACAACACTTTGGAAATCAAAATTTTTGCCTCTTTAGAAATTCATGTGAAAATGGAAAATTTCAATTTTTTATAAAATGGGGATGGCCTATCAGTGGGTGCCATGTGGCCTACCCAGAGGCTACCACGTGGCCCCTGGCCTAATGGTTGAATCTAATTAAACAATTTAAAGTTGACCTGACCTGACCCAACCTAGATGGGCACGGGTCTCCCGCAAGTGGTGTCTACCTGTGAACGAGCGGACGGAGGTGAACGGGACCCGAGTCAGCATTAAACAAGCAGAAGGTTGTGGATGGTTGGTTGTGAATGGAGCCACCGTGTGGTGTCGACCCCCAGGTCAGAGCTGAACATGAAGGGTCAACAAGAAATGATGAGTCGGAGCATAATGTGATGGGTCATGGCTTAATGCGTATGGATCACGTGATAACAAAGGCAAAGGTTGGGTGGAGATCAAGGTTAAGCCCCCCGATGATAGCCCTTTACATAGAACCTCCAACGCAGAACCATAGGCTATCCTCTAGTGGTTAATGAAATCCGACCTTTACGGCATTGGGAATGGTCACATGTATCGGCGGGTGTTACGTTAACATTTATATGTCACGGTTTCATAATCGTTGGCTCCACGGTTCCGTCGGCGGTGGAGTTGGTCCATGTGACCACTACACCATAGCACTTAATGCCACCCAAACTGCGCAGATAAATCTTGATTGGAGTCTACCTTTTCAAGCGCTTATGCCAAAATTAACAGGCTTAACTGCAGTTACTCCAAGTTTGGTGGAGTTTCCTTAGCCAAACTTGGACAAAATTTCAATTGGGCATAACTTCCACTTGACTAAACCTTTTGGAGAGATTTTCTTTTTCGATTTGGGGTATTCTTAGCATTCTGGAGTAAATAGATTGTAGAGTCATCAGAGGTGTCTTTTAGCCATTTTTACTTCAGAGAAGCTTGGGGAGCGATCAGGGCCTTGAGGGAAACAGAGTTGCATTGGACTACAATTCACTATTTTAGGTGAAATCAGAGTCATTATTAGCTTCTTTTTATGTTCTGAATCCATTTTCATAGTTGGTTTGGTCTTTTTAGGCCTTTTCTCACTGTATTACCAATTTGAGCATCATAATATATCAAGGACATGCCCATTGGGAGCCTTGGACAAGGCAGATGTAGCCCAGGACGGGTGAACTACCTCATCATGTTGTTGTGCATTTATGGTGAAGTTATTCTACTATGTTATTCAGATTATAGTTGTTAAAAAGTAAATTAAAACAACACTCCCTCACACCAAAGTTCTTAAACAGTTAACAAAAACACTTTGTTTCACTTGAAAAACTATCCAAACACTTTGCACACTTAATTTAATGGAAATGAATACTTTGAACAAAAAAACAAATACTTTCATTTTCAAATCATCTGGTATCAAAGATATGGTTTAGAGACATAGAAGCTATAGTTTTTACTCAACATTTATTTTGTGCAATTTGTGCAAAATTTAAGTCATTTGTTTGCAAGTTTTGATGCTGACTAGGTTAAAACTCAAGAGAGGTGAAGGAATCTTGGTTAGTGCACAAAATGATCCACAACAAGGAAGGGTCAGAGAACCACCTCCAAGAGCCCTAGAAGTAGCTACAAGCATGTCTTCAAGAGAAGGAGAAGATCGTGAAGAGATTTATCCCAAGGAAGAAGAAAGTGTATTTTAGAAAGCTTTCTTGGATATTACTAAAATGGTAAGGATTCTCTATCAAGAAAGAAATGATAGGATTGCTGGAGAAGGGTCTAAAAACCAAAAAGAAGGAGAGGATTCCTTAGGAGGAAAGAAGGGTAATGATCAGTCAAAGAAATGGAATGGAGGAAATGGTGATCCACCATCTCCATCGTCATCCTCTTCCTCGACTTCGGTAAATCAGTCACATAAGTCAAAAACCACTGGTAAAAATCCTTTTTTAAAGCTTGATGTCAAATTTGAATTGCCAATGTTTAATAGTGAAGTTAATGCAGAGAAATTAGATAATTGCATCAGACAATTGGAAGTCTATTTAAGGATCAAAATATGCATGATGATGACACCAAAATACAACTAGCCTCACTAAGGATGGATGGAGAAACTTTGGTAGGGTGGGAAGGCAAGACCAAGGATGAAACAAAGAAACATGGTAAGATTACTCTATCATGGACTGAATTTATTAATGTAATCAAGCAGCGATTTTCTCCTCTTTCTCATCTTCAAAAGGCTATAATGAACTGGCAAAACTTTAGACATCTTAAAGGACACAATGTGCAAGACCATACCCAGGAATTTAGGAGAAGAGCACTCTTATTAGGGGTAGACCTATAAAGTCAAGATACTTTGCTGAAGTATATAGGTGGTTCTCACAGTTATCTTAAACACACTATCCTTATGTTTAATCCTACTAGTCTAGATGAAGTTTGTGTACAAGCTACACATCTAGAGGCTAGAGGGAAAAACACTTTTGATGATGGTAGAAACAACCCTTTCAAAGGGAAGAACAAAGATAAAACCTTTAATGAAAAAGGTAAAAAGAATGCATCTATCAAACAAGAGGGTGAAAAATTCATTTGTAAACATTTTTGAAGAGAGGGCCATGAAGAGAAAAACTATTGGAAATTACATCCTGAAAAAAGAAAATAGTTTAACAAAAACAAGAGAAAGAAGAAAACTGCAGCTACTACAACTACACCTCAAGATTTAGGTGATGACTCAGGGGATGAAGCCAAAATTGTAGGCATGGGTTTGAAAAGTATGAAAGGAAAGGAAACTGAAACTAAAGCAACCACTAGTACTTCGAACTGTTATGTACAAGCTCCTAATGAGGAAGAAAGAATTGAATTTTTCAATGTGAGGGTAGTCTCAAAAAATACTAAAATTGACACACTATTTGACAGTGAGTCACAAGAAAATATCATATCAGAAGACTTGGTCAAATAGCTAAAACTTGAGACCATTCCACATTCAAAGCCTTATCCACTTGGGTGGATATGCAAGGATGCAAAATTACAAGTCTCAAGAAAGTGCATATTGCGATTCACCATAATTGCACACTTTATTGACACAATTGAACTTGATGTGGTGCCGCTTGATATATCAGGAATTGTTTTTGGAAGTACTTACTTACTTGACAGGAAAGAGATCTTCCATCGCCATGAAAACAAATATCATGTCTTTAAAGATGGCAAGAAGTTTATTGTCAGAGCACATCACAAGAAGACAAATATAGCGATGGTAAATACGGGATAGGTAAAAAGGCTAGTGAATTCTAGAAAGAGTTTTGTACTTCTTATGGTTAAGCCCAAGGTTGATATGAATCATGAGTCATTTGAAAATTTTGATTGCAAGCTTAAATCATATTTATATGATGTATTTGATGTATAGCATGAGATGTTTCAGGAACCGATAGGTTTACCTCCTAAAAGGGAGATTCAACATGAGATCCATTTACATCAAGCTTGTCCTCTTCCTAACATCGGCATGTATTGCTTGTCTATCATGGAGAATGATGAAATCAAGAGGAAAATTAAAGACTTGTTGGACAAAGGATTCATAAGACCAAGCACTTCTCCATGTGGGTCACTGATAGTGTTCATTCCAAAGAAAGATGGAACTTGGCACATGTGTGTGGACTTCAGGGCATTAAAAAAATAACGGTAAGGAATCATTACCCACTTCCAAGGATAGATGATTTGTTGGATTAGCTGAAAGATGATAAATATTTTACTAAGTTAGACTTATGTAGTGGTTATCATCATGTTAGAATTGCAGAAAGTGACATTTCGAAGACAACAATTAAAACCAAACAGGGACTCTTTGAGTGGCTTGTTATGTTGTTTGGTTTATGCAATGCACCTGCAACTTTCATGCGGGTAATGGATGATGTGTTACGTCCTTTTCTTGATGATTTTTTTATTGCCTACTTAGATGAAATCTTAATTTTCAGCAAGACTAGAGGACATCATGTCATGCAAGTTAAGAAAGTACTTGATGTTTTGAAGAAAAAATAGTTATTTCTTAAAATTTCAAAGTGTGAATTTGGAAAGAATTCTTTGGTTTATTTGGGACAGATAGTAGGAGGAGGCTCTTTGAGAATTGATCATTCCAAAGTAGAAGCCATTGTGAATTAGCCTACTCCCAAATCCATTACAGAGGTAAGAAGGTTTTTGGGTGTAGCTCAGTATTGGAGGAATTTTATTTCCAACTTCTCTACCATAGCAGCTCCTATGCATGCGGTGACTAGTGTGAAGCATGATTTCCAATGGGGAGGAAAGAAAAAAAAATCTTTTGAGTTTTTGAAAGAGAAGATAAGTTCAGCTCCAGTACTTGCATTACTGAACTTGAGACAACCATTCAAGATTTAGACAGATGCAAGCAATTATGCCATGGGTGCAGTTCTCTTACAGCATGGTAAGCCTGTTGCATTTCATTCTGAGACATTTAATGGTGCTGTTGTGAATTATCCTACATATGATAAAGAGTTGTATGCATTGGTACAAAGTGTCAAAAAATGGAAACATTATTTTATGGGCAAAGAAACAATTTTTGATACCGACCATCAACCTTTACAGTACTTGCAATCGCAAAGTAAATTGTAGCAGTCATGGCATTTAAGATGGATGGACTTCTTACAAAAATTTCACTTGGTAATAAGGTACAAGAAAGTTATTTAAAACAAGTTTACTGATATGCTTTCAAGGCCTATTATTAGTGCTAGTACTTTTGTTAAGAATGATTCTATTGTACATGAGAGCTACATAGAACAGTATGCATTAGATGTTGATTTTAAGGATGTGTATGCTAACTTGAGTGTAGAGAATCATGTTGAGGAGACTGATTATCATTTGCATAATAATTTGTTGTTTCATATGGGCAAGTTATGTATACCATGGGGGGAGAGACTAAGCATCATGAGAGAGGGTCATTCTTCTCTCATAGCTGGACATTTCAGGGTAAGAAAAACAGTGGCAGATTTACAAAGGTATCATTATTGGCCTCACATGGTAGATAGTGTTTCATGTTTCATTAGAGGTTGTTCATTATGTTCTATAAGCAAGCCTAGAAATATGAATCTTGGCTTGTATACGCCATTTTCGGTACCTTCTAGACCATGGGAAAGTGTTTCTATGGATTTCGTTGAAGGGCTACCATTATCTAGAAAGAAGCATGATTATCTTTATGTAGTAGTTGATCATTTCAGCAAGATGTGTACTCTTATGCCATGTAAGAAATCTATCATTGCTGAAAAAACTACTGATTTATATTTTCGACATGTATGGGTTCATTATGGATTTCCTACTTCTATTGTTAATGACAAGGATTCCATATTTGTGGGGAATTTTTGGTCAAATTTATGGAAGATGATGGACACCAAGTTGAAGAAGAGTACTGATTTCCATCCGCAAACAGATGGCCAAACAAAGGTAGTGAACAAAACCATTCTACATATTTTGAGAGGTTATTTAAGCAAGCATCCAAAACTTTGGGATGAGCATTTGCATTACATTCAGCATGCTTACAACCGAGCCAAGCACTCTTATAGAAATACTTCACCTTTTGAAGCTTGTTTTGGGTATTTGCCTAAGTCACATTTTTATTTTATTCTTGAGAAGAATGTGGCGATTGATGGTCATAGTGAAATTGACAAAGATCGCATGTTTATTGAAATAATTCAGCTCATACATCAGCAAGTTCAAGAACAACTTGAAAAAAGTCAAGGCAAGTACAAGCATGATAATTGATCATAAGTTTCAAGAAGAGGATGAGGTATGGTTGCATATTATTAATGAAATAATGCAAGGAGAAGGTAAAAATATGAAGCCTATTCATTATGGTCCATTGAAGATCCTTAAAAAATTTGGAAATAATGCTTTTCAATTATATTTTCCTTCATACATGCAAATGGATTCCATTGTGAATGTGGGAAATTCACGTTTGTATGAAGCTCCTTTAATTGCTGATATTGAAAGTGACATTCAGCTGCCATCCATAAAGGATTTCTCACTAGAATTTTTGGATGAATTGAAAGAGGATGCTATCCTTGACAGAAGGACATGCAGTTCAAGGAGGGGAAATGTTGATTATGTTCGGGTTGGTCTTAAAGGCAGCAAACCGAGTAAGGCATAGTAGATTGAGGTGGAAAAGGTGAGGGACCTATACCCTCATCTTCTTAACAGGTAATTGAAGGCTTTTGGGGTCCAAAAGCTTCCCAATCGGGAGGTGTGATCAGGTGATCATGTCCTAACTAAAAAAAGTGCTCAAAATTGGAACTGCTTAGAACTGGTAATAAATTTATCAAATGAATAATTTTCGTCATTACGATCCTAACACCATGAATTACACTCAAATCCGATGTCGGATGTGGAAGATATTCAATTTTTAATTTTCCCACTAACCTTCAAAACAAAACTTTGGAAATCAAAATTTTGGCCTCTTCAGAAATTCATGTGAAAATGGAAAATTTCATTTTTTTATAAAATGGGGATGACCTATTAGTGGGTGCCACGTGGAATTCCTAGAGGCTACCACGTGGTCCCAGGCCTAATGGTTCAATCTGATTAAACAATTTGAAGTTGAAAAATTTTTGGTTCATTTCGGGCCGACCCGACTCGACCCGACCCAGATGGGCACGGGTCACTCGTAGGTGGTGTCTACCCATGAACGGGTGGGTGGAGGTGAACGGGACCTAGGTCAGCAGGAAACATGGAGAAGGTTGTGGATGGTTGGTCGTGAACGAAGACATCGGGTGGTGTCTACCTGCGGGTCAGAGATGAACGTGATGGGTTAGCAAGAAACAACAGGTCGGAGCTGAATGTGATGGGTCATGGCTGAACGCATATGGGTCACGCGATAATAGAGGAAAAGGTTGGGTGGAGATCAAGGTTAAGCCCCCCGATGATAGCCCTTTACAGAGAACCTCTAGTGCAGGTCCATAGGCTATCATCCGGTGGTTAATAAACTCAGACCATTACGGAATTGGGAGTGGTCACACGTATCGGTGGGTGTTAGGTTAACATTTATATGTCATGGTTTCATAACCATTGGCTCCACAGTTCCACTGGTAGTGGAGTTGGTCCATGTGACCACTACACCATAGCACTTAATGCCACCCAAACCATGCAGAAAAATCTGGAACGGAGTCTGCCTTTTTAGGCACTTATGCCAAATTAACTGACTTAACTGCAGTTACTCCAAGTTTGGTGGAGTTTCCTTAGGCCAACTTCTGGAATGGAGTCTGCCTTTTTAGGCACTTATGCCAAAATTAACTGGCTTAACTTCAATTGGGCACTAATTTCACTTGACTAAATCTTTTGGAGCGATTTTTTTTTTATTTGGGGTATTCTTAGCATTTTGGAGCCAGTGGAATAGGTTACAGAGCCATCAGAGGTGCCTTAAGCATAGTGGTGCACACCGGTCATCATAATTAGTCAGCATTTTCTCAAATAATTAGTGTTGAACTTACATTGATAATGGAGCATGTGTCATATTGATAAACTAATAAAACAATGACATGGGAAATGAGCATCATAGACACATTGCTTGAACATTTCTTAGCGATATGTAACCTATATGATAGATATTCATGAGCATCTCAAACATTCAAAGAATTAAATTAAACTTGCCAAAATTATGTGGGGGTAGGGGCATAGGTAGATGCACCTGATTCCAAAAACAAACAAATAAAAAATGTTACACCCTTTCCATAACATAGCATAAATTATTTTGGGAGTGAAAAATAGTGTGTTAATGGCAAGGTGGGGCTTCTTTATTGTAGTGGATAGGGTTCTACCCTTGTGGGCCAATTATCATCCCTCTCTCTCATATCTTTTCATATGGTGGACATCACTTATGCTATATTATCATCTCACTCCTCTTTATCCGTCTAAGACACTCACATACTCATATTTTCTAACTTCCATGGAAACCAAAAACTTGAAATCTTTGGGAATTCATCCTTTATTTTTATCGTTACCTCATCCTTCCTTCCGTTGTGGATGGATTTAATATCAGGACCTTAGCTACAACATACTAATTCACATTTGTAACTATTAGTCAGTCGAAGAGGACTAAATCAATTGCATTAAATAATAAACATAACACAATGATGGAACCAACACCATAGTTGACTATATTAATAAATGAAAGGAAGAGTACAACCAAGCTTCGATGTTGCAGTCTCATCCAATAGGGTTCAAGAGGAGCACATCTCACAAAGGCTCATCAGGAATTCAAACGAGACTCTCTCTATGAAGTTCTCCTTGGTTCTACCTTCTCGATAGCAATTACTCAGCTATAGTATTCTTCTCCAAGTTTAGCTAGCTTTCATAAATGGAGAAGGTATGTTTTTATAGAGGGACAGGGAGAGGTTAGGATCCCTATAATTACAGAAGGGAGACCTATCTTCAAGGAGTGTTCCATGGGAGGTGGAAACCACTGCCTAAAGAGGGAGATCCATGGCTGATCAACTTAACCACTTCCAGTGACTCATCCCTGAGGTGGTTAGAAGGAAAATTCCACCTCTAATTTTTTTTTTTTAATTCTAAAATAGCTTGGCGTAGGCCCTGCACTTAGACAGAGCACTAGGTGGCGCAGCCTCTAGTGCAAATCTTCCACATTGGCGTCAGGGGTGAACTGACTACCCACGCCAAGGCCAAAACATAGGTTTTGTGTGATTTTTGAGGAAATGTCCAACATGATAAATGATGTCTTTATGAAGAAGGAGGCAAAGAAGGTGTTTTCAAATTATGACACTTCTCACAAGTCACAGGAATGACCCTCCAATATGCGGGGTAAGGGATTGCAGGGACGCTGACAAAATGATGTGTAACACCCTTAACCTTAACCTTAACTATAACCTAACCCTAACCTTAATCTTCACTATGACATTAACCTTAACCTTAACCTTAACCTGACTATACCCGTAACCTTAACCTTACCTTAACCTAACTTTCACCTTAACCTTAACCATAACCCTAACCTTGACCAAACCCTTAACCTTAACCTTAACCTGATTAAACCTAAAACCTTAACCTTAACCTTCACTTGACTAAACCTGTAACCTTAACCTTAACCTTAACCTAACCTTAACCTTAACCTTAACCTTACCCTTAACCTAACTTAACCTTAACCTTGACCTTAACCTTGACCTTGACCTTGACCTTAACCTTAACCTTAACCTTAAACTTACCCTTCACCTTCACCATCACCTTAACCTTAACCTCAACCTCACTAAACCCGTAACCATAACCTTACCCTTAACCTTAACCTGAAACTTTACCCTTAACCTTAACCTTAACCTTAACTTGACCTTAACCTTAACTAAAACCTAACCCTAACCTTAACCAAACCCTTAACCTTTACCTTAACCTTAACCTAACCTTAACCTTGACTTTACCCTTAACCTAACCTTAACCTTAACCTAACCTTAACCTTAACTTTACCTTAACCTTGACTTTACCCTTAACCTAACCTTAACCTTAACCCTATACCTTAACCTAACCTTAACCTTAACCTAACTTTAACCTTACCTTAGCCTAACTTAACCTTAACCTTGACCTTGACCTTAACCTCAGCTTTAACTTTACCCTAACCTTAAGCATTTAGTTAGGTTAAGTTTAGGGTTAGGTTAAGGTTAAGGTTAAGGTTAGGTTAGGTTAAGGGTAAGGTCAAGGTTAAGGTTAGGTTAGGGTTAAGGTTAAGGTTACTGTTAAGGTTAAGGTTAAGGTTGATGTTAAGGGTCTGGTCAAGGAGGTTATGGTTATGGTTAAGGTTAAGGTTAGGGTTAAAGTGAGGGTTAGGTTAAGGTTAAGATAAGGATAAGGTTAAGGTTAAGGTTAGGTTATGTTTAAGCTTAAGATAAGGATAAGGTTAAAGTTAAGGATAAAATCCTAGTAAAGGTTAAGGTTAAGGTTAAGGTTAAGGTTAAGTTAAGGTTAGGGTTAGGTTTAGGTTAAGATAAGGTTAAGGTTAAGGCTAAGGTTAAGATTAGAGTAAAGGTTAAGGTTAAGGTTAACTTAAGGGTAATGTCAACATGTAACCTTAAAATTAACCTTCACAATAACCTAACCCTAACATTGACCAAACCCTTAACCTTAACTATAACCTGACCTTAGCTTTAACCTTGACTTTACCCTTAACTTAACCTTAACTTTAGCCTTAACCTTACCTTAACCTAAGTTAACCTTAACCTTGACCTTGACCATGACCTTAACCTTAAACTTACCTTAACCTTAAGGGTTTATTCAGGTTAAGGTTAAGGTTAGGTTAAGGGTAAAGTTAAGGTTAAGGTTAGGTTAAGGTTAGGGGAAGGTTAAGGTTAAAGTCAAGGTTAGGTGAATGTTAAGGGTAAGGTTAGGGTAAGGTTAAGGTTAAGGTCAAGGTCAAGGTTAAGGTTAAGTTAGGTTAAGAAAATATTAAGGTTACGGTTAGGTTTAGGTTAAGGTTAGGTTAAGGGTAAGGTTAAGGTTAGGTTAAGGTTAAGACTAGGTTAAGGGTAAAGTTAAGTTTACGGTTAGGTTAAGGTCAAGGTTAAGGTCAGGTTAAGGGTAAAGTCAAGGTTAAGGTTAGGTTAAGGGTAAGGGTTTGGTAAAGGTTATGGTTAGGTTATAGTTAAGGTCAGGTTAAGGTTAAGGGTTTGTTCATGGTTAGGGTTAATTTATAGTTAAGGTTAAGGGTAAAGATAATGTTATGGTTAAGTTTAAGGTTAGGGTTAGGTTATAGTTAAGGTTAAGATTAGGTTAAGGGTAAAGTTAAGGTTAAGGTTAGGGGAAGGTTTTAGTTAAGGTTAAGGTTAGGTTAAGGGTAAAGTCAAGGTTAAGGTGAAGGTTAAGGGTAAGGTTAATGTTAAGGTTACAGGTTTAGTCAAGTTAAGGTCAAGGTTAAGGGTTTGGTCAAGGTTAGGGTTAGGTTAAGGTTAAAGTCAAGGCTAGGTTAAGGGTAAAGTCAAATTTAAGGTTATGGTTAAGGTTAAGGGTAAGATAACGTTAAAGTTAAGGTTAATGTTAATGTTAAGATAAGGTTAAGGTTAAGGTTAAGGTTAAGGGTAATATAACATTAAGTTTATGGTTAGGTAAAGGTTAAGGTTAAAGTTAAGGATAAAATAAGGTTAAGTGTAAATAAGGTTAAGGTTAAGGTTAAGGTTAAGATTAGGTTAAGGGTAAATTCAAACCTTAACCTTAACCTTCCCCTAACATTAACCCTAACCTTAACCTTAACCTGGAAATTAGCTTAACCTTAACCATAACCTTCACCTTAAATTTACCCTTAACTTAGCCTTAACCTTACCCTAACCATAACCTTAACTTTACCCTTAACCTAAAATCTTAACCTTAACCTAAGCTTAACCTTGACTTTACCCTTAACCTAACCTTAACCTTACCTTAACCTTTACCTAACCTTAAACTTAACCTTAACCATAACATTAACCTTAACCTTAACCTTAACCTTAACGTTAACCTAACCTTAACCTTGACCTTAACTATAAGCTAACCCTAACCTCGACCAAACCCTTAACCTTAACCTTAACCTGACTAAACATGTAACCTTAACGTTAACCTTACCCTTAACCTTAGCTTATCCTTAACCTTAACCTTAACCATAATATTAACCTCAGGTTAAGGTTAAGGTTAAGGGTAAGGTTAGGGTTAAGGGTAAAGGTTAAGGTTAAGGTTACAGGTTTAGTCAGGTTAAGGTTAAGGTTAAGGGTTTGGTCAAGGTCAGGGTTAGGTTATAGTTAAAGTCAAGGTTAAGGTTAAGGTTAAGCTTAAGATTTTGGTTAAGGTTAGGTTAAGGTTAAAGTCAAGGTTAAGGTTAAGGTTAGGTTAAGGTTAAGGGTGAAGGTTAAGGTCAAGGTTAAGGTTAAGGTTATGGTTAAGTTTAGGTTAAGGTTAAGGTTAAGGTTAAGGTTAAGGTTAAGGTTAAGGTTATGTTATAGTTAAGGTTAAGATTAAGACACGTAACCTTAACCTTGACCTTACCCTTAATCTTAACCTTGACCTAACCTTGACCTTAACCTAACCCATAACCTAACCTTGACCAAACCCTTAACCTTAATATTAATCTTGACCTTAACCTTAACCTTAACCTTACTAAACTCGTAACCTTAACATTAACCTTAACCTCAACTATAACCTAACCCTAACCTTGACAAAACCCTAACCTAAACCTTAACCTGAACCTTAACCTAAACTTAACCATAATCTTAACCTTAACCTTGACCTTAACCTTCACCCTTAACCTTAACCTTACCTTGACTTTAACCTTAACCTAACCTTAACCAAAACCTTAAGCTTAAGCTTAAGCTTAACCTTAACCTTAACTTTGACTTTAACTATAACCTAACCCTGACCTTGACCAAACCCTTAACTTTAACCTTAACCTGACTAAACCAGTAACCTTAACCTTAACCTTTACCCTTAACCCTAACCTTACCCTTAACCTTAACCTTAACCTGAGGTTAATATTATGGTTAAGGTTAAGGTTAAGGATAAGCTAAGGTTAAGGTTAAGGTTAACATTAAGGTTACGTGTTTAGTCAGGTTAAGGTTAAGGTTAAGGGTTTGGTCGAGGTTAGGGTTAGCTTATAGTTAAGTTCAAGGTTAAGGTTAGTTTAACGTTAAGGTTAAGGTTAAGGTTAAGGTTAATGTTATGGTTAAGGTTAAGTTTAAGGTTAGGTAAAGGTTAAGGTAAGGTTAAGGTTAGGTTAAGGGTAAAGTCAAGGTTAATCTTAGGTTAAGGTTAAGATTTTAGGTTAAGGGTAAAGTTAAGGTTATGGCTAGGGTAAGGTTAAGGTTAGGTTAAGGGTAAATTTAAGGTTAAGGTTATGGTTAAGGTTAGGCTAATTTCCAAGTTAAGGTTAAGGTTAGGGTTAATGTTAGGGGAAGGTTAAGGTTAAGGTTTGAATTTACCCTTAACCTTTACCTAACCATAACCTTAATGTTCTATTACCGTTAACCTTAACCTTAACCTTATCTTAACATTAACATTAACCTTAACTTTAACATTATCTTACCCTTAACCTTAACCATAACCTTAAATTTGACTTTACCCTTAACCTAACCTTGACTTTAACCTTAACCTA
Source organism: Pinus albicaulis (assembly GCA_034641835.2). Lineage (NCBI taxonomy): Eukaryota > Viridiplantae > Streptophyta > Pinopsida > Pinales > Pinaceae > Pinus > Pinus albicaulis. Next base: position 286,365,273 of record CM076574.1, on the reverse strand, counting down.
ACCCTAACCTTGACCAAACCCTTAACCTTGACCTTAACTTGACTAAACTCGTAACCTTAACCTTAACCTTACCCTTAACCTTCACCTTAACCTTGACTTTACCCTTAACCTTAACTAATACCTTCCCCTAACCTTAACCTTAACTTTACCCTTAACCTAATCTTAACCTTAACTATAACCTAACCCTAACCTTAAAGTTAACCATAACATTATCTTTACCCTTAACCTTAACTATAACTTAACCCTAACCTTCACCAAACCCTAACCTTAACCCTAACCTTAACCTTAACCTTAACTTAGCTATACCCTTACCCTAATGTTAACCTTAACCTAACCTTAACCTTACCCTTAACCTTAACCTTAACTTTAACTTAACCTAACCTTAACCTTAACGTTAACTATAACCTAACAGTAACCTTGACCAAACCCATAACCTTAAACTTATCTTAACCTTATCCTAACCTTAACCTTAACCTTAACCTAACTATAACCTTACCCTTAACCTTAACCTTGTCCTTAACTATAACCTAACCCTAACCTTGACCAAACCCTTAACCTTAACCTTAACCTGACTAAACCCATAACCTTAACCTTTAAATTACCCCCTTAACCTTAACCTTAACCTAATCTTAACCTTAACTAAAACCTAACCCTAACCTTAACCAAACCCTTAACCTTCACCTTAACCTGAACTGTAACATTAACCTTAACCATAACCCTAACCTTAACCTATCCTTAACCTTAACCTTAACCTATCTTTAACCTTAACCTAACCTTAACCTTAACCTTAACCTAACTATAACTTTACCCTTAACCTTAACCTTGACATTAACTATAACCTAACCCTAACCTTGACCAAACCCTTAACCTTAACCTTAACCTGAATAAACCTATAACCTTAACCTTAACCTTAACCTTAAACTTACCCCCTTAACCTTAACCTTAACCTAATATTAACCTTAATTAAAACCTAACTATTACACAGTAATTTTTCACTGTCCCTGCAATCCCCATCTTGCCCATTGGAGGGTCATTTCTGTGAGCAATAAGCAGTGTCATGCCTTGCAAATACCAATATTGCATCCCTTGCTATGAGGACAATATTCCTTCTGTTGATCATTTCTTGAGCAGACCACTAAAAAAACATGTTTTTGCCTTGGCGCTGGTAGCCCGTTATGCCCTCGCGCCAATGAGGAATTTTAACACTGAGCCTGCGCCAGCTGGTGCTCTGTCCCATTTGAGCACCCACACCAATCTGCTTATGGAAATTTTTTTAAGAAAAGGAGGCGAAGTTTCGATTACAACAACTTCATGGATGAGTCATAGGGAGTGGTTCGACTAAATAACCATGGCCTTCCTCCTTTGGCCTCTTATTTCCACCTTATGGGGAAACCTCCCAAGGGATAAGGCCTCCCTTCCACTATTGTATTGATCCCAACCCCCCTCCTCTCCTCTACAAATATAGCCATCTTCCATTGATGTGTTGGTTGAACATGAGCTAAATGGTTGAAGGTTTGAACATGTTATAGTTGAACTTGTAGGAAGGAAACTATAGCTGGGAAACTATTGAGAGCCAAGCCGAAGAGATAGAGCTTCATCCATATTCCTGACAGGCTTCGTTGAGACATGCTCCGCTCTCAGCCCTGCTGAAGGAAGATCATAGTGTCAAAGCGTTTGGTTGTAATCTCCCTTTTGTCATTTATAATATAAGTGACTCTGATTTTGGTTCCATTCATGTGTTCATTTCTTTATGTAATGCAATGAATTATATCCTCTCTGACTGATGTATAGTTACATTCTTTAGATTTTATGTTGTATGTCTTCGTTTCCTTGCATGTGTACAGGTGTTCGGACGTGTCAAACGGAAGGATTGTGATCTGTCGAGCGAGGGATGTGAAACATCGTCTTTTCTTCAATGACAACTGTATGGGATTTGAGGTAGGTTACTTGTCGTGATCTCTGTCTTTTTGTAACTAGGAACCAATGTCATTGCATGACTTGATTGTTGCTAGACCCGATCTGGGCTAGTCAGATCGCCTCTGTCTGCAGAGGGTATTTTCCTCTTCAACAAACTAGTGACTCCACTGGGGAGTTAGTTGGAGTTAGTCTTTCTTCTTTTTGTTGTTTTTGGCTTTTGATTGATTTATTTGCTCTTTTGGTTCACCTCCCTTGGTTTCAAACCCCTGTTTAGCCCCCAGAAGACCAGATCCAATCTTTGTTTGTCTTTTTTCATCTTTTTCCCATAGTAAACTCGATTGGCATGGTTTAGCTCTTGGCAGTCGTGCCAACTGGCGCCTGTTGCTAGTTAGACCCCCATGCCAATGCCTTTTTGGTGCAGATTACAGCCAAACAAGCACACCAATTCTGCTTGGTGTTAGGGTTTGCTTGCTTTTGGCCTCCTTGAGATTGAATTTTGGTCCTGGTGTCATTTTTCTGATTGCTTGATGTAAAAGGGAATAAATGCCTTGTTTTGAACTCATGCTTTGGAAGTCCTTTTTGTGCTTGACCTCATATGTCTTGTAGCCTTTTGAGGAATTTTGTTACAAATCATTTAAAACAACGATTGCATTCTTAGTGTGGTTTTGCATCCTTTTTGCATTCATCCTTCCATTCAGGATATTTGCGTTCTTTTAGTTTTCATTTCAATTTTTTCTTTTCGTTAAATGCATCAGATCACATTACATTGAATAGTATTATTGAGATTTATCATTGAACTTAGATCACATTGTTTAATTATTGAAAGCTAAAAATCACATCGAGTGCATTCCCTTTCATTAAAAGCATGCATTAAGTAGATTCTCATCGAAAAATGCATTGAGTTCATTCTTATCATTTGAAAAGGAAAAGGAAATTGTGCATATATTACAATTGCATAGTTTTTGAAAAAGATGATTTTGCATATATTACATTGCATTATTCGCATCGTTGGATGTTTGAGATTACTTTTGGATAGTGAAAGTCATCTAGTTTGGAAAAAGTTTTGTTTTCAGTATTGCCTTTTGTTGCATCATTGTTTGAAGCTCTTCCCTTAACTAGATAGCATTCATCGAATTGAAAGATTTATTTTCTCATATAGCTGCATATAGGATATTGTCAGATGACATGCGACAGGGCCTTAAAACTAAGTCATAATTGAAGATCAACCATAAAATTTATTGAATTAACCTAAGGAATCATTGAAACCTAACGATACATTTCAGTGGTCTAGGCTAGTGATGTGTTATAGCGTACCTAGTAGCTATTGTTCACCATCTGGCTTTAGACAGCTCTAGTACGGACTTGTGCTCCCCGTACCATCACGTATATAAAGGGAGACCCCATTAGGTTGCTATCCTTTATCCGTAGGAAGCCGAGTCTACTTCCTTTTACCTGTGATACACCAAACACAACATTCAGGGAGACTCCCTACATGTACGTTAAGTCCTTGGTCATTTCTCTTTCATTTGATCACTAAGGTGTATATTGCAGTTCACGGATATCTGGTACACCCATTTACCTAGATTACCAGAGCAGTCTTTTTCGATCTTTACTGACTCCATAAATTTGAAAATATCATCGAGCGCTTGTCCTTTCACACTTGTTTCCAATCTGAAAGTGATAGAGTCACCTTTTTCTTGTTTCTCGACTCTTAAAAGATGAAACAACAAATTTTTGTTTCAATGTTTTAAAAATTAACTGCCCACGAAATATCCTTGGTTAAAGTTAGTTTTCCTTAGGGTATTGTTTTAGGTCGTTTCTGATGGCAACTTTTTTGGAGTTCACCAACCAAGGAATCCCCTCCGATGGGAATCCTGGTCATTTTCCTCCTTTTGGGAATGTTGGTGCTCCTTATATGGCAACATTGTCCCTTCCTGGGTTAACTGTTAAGTTTCCTGTTTGGTTGTTTTCAACCTTTGTGGTCCCGAATGTCCTGGCTACTGTTCAATCGGTTCCTCCGCCTGAACAACATCATGTTGATTCCAAGGTGGACCTCTCCCCTTCACCTATTTTTGTGTCCTCCTCTTCTACTTCGCCTGGTGAAAGTCTGGATTCAAGTAACTAGGTGGCTAAGAAGAAGAAGAAGAAGACCAAGAAGAAGAAGTCAGATAAACGAGAGGCTAGCTCTGCGGATATTGCACCTAAGAAACCATCCATCGATAAACCTTCCAACCCTCCACGAAAATTTAAGTTCCCTTGCATTTGTGCCAGGGATACCATCTTCTTTTAGATTGCCCTGGCATTCCCAAGGTGCTCGAAGTATGGTCCAACGGTCGTCTGCCATTGCCTTTAACTTCCGGGAGTTAGGTTGGGGGCACGTCTTCAACTAGTGTTGATAAAACTCCTAAGAAACAGGGCAAGATTACCAATCCCTGTAATTTGTGTGAAGCGCACCACGCCATTCACCTTTGTCCATAAATGGATGAAGCCAAGATATTTTTGGACAACTCGACTGTTCCTACACCATGCCTTCCAGCTGATTATAAATATCTTTCTTTGAGTCCTTCACCAGTTGATTCAACGATTGGTCAAGATTCATCCTTGATCAATCTCGCTCCCCTGAAAATTAACCATCATGAATCCATCCCTGACCAACCATTGGTCGTGTGATTGGTTGAGCTGGCCCCGTCTATGGTGCACCAGGTCTTTTTTGTTGAGAGTGGATCTCACATCCCTCAGGTTCTTCTTGTTTCTTCAGATTCCTTGGACTTGGAGAAATATTCTCCTGTCCCCATACCTCAAGAAGTCACTCCTCTGCCTCCCATGGTGGAGGTCCCAAAGGATACCCCTCCCGAATCTGTGCTGGAGGTCATGGAGGATGCTTCTTCTTCTTCCGTAACACCAAGGGAAGACCATCTCAGCTCAATGGTAGCCCCTCCGAGTAGTTTGGTCACTTCCTTTGATTAGAATCGATTTTCAGGATACCGCCTTCCATCTTATGTGCCTTTCGAGATCACGGTACAGACCTTTGATCTGGTTGTACCTAGCACTATTATATATGAAGGCGTTTCTGTTATTCTTTTATCTAAACTACTTGGAAAGCTTTTGTTTCGCTGCTGCTTATGCCTGTTATGCAAAATCTGTTGGCCTTTAACATAATAACTAGTCAATCGTTAGGTATCCTTCCGAAGTTTCCTGTTACTTTGGGAGGGAGAATTGTCCATATGGATGTGATGGTTGTTCCTAGCCCCTTGGACTTTAATCTACTCCTAGGCTGCGATTATACTTATGCCATTGGAGCACTTGTATCCTCCCTCTTTCATGTGATGTGTTTTCCGCACCAAGGTCGGATCGTGAGCATCGATCAGCTTGTGTTCTTTGGTCCTCATATGGCAGCTAGTCCACCATCATCCCTGTCAGGTCTTTATCCATCGGTTGCACCATCCCCGCCGCATGTCAATTATGTGGCTATTTGTCCTGTGCCCATATTCAGTGATAGCGTCGTTGTGCATCGTGTGCTGGGGGCATTGGGTCCAGACTTCCAAGATGTTGTTCTCCCATCTAGTGCAGAACTCTTGGAAGCTATGACTTCTTATTCATTATGATAATGTTGTCAGAGCAGAGTTCATTTTTTTATGTCAAGCTCCTTAAAAAATGAAACAAGGTGTTCAGAGCATAGTTCATTTTTTTGCGTCAGGCTCATTAAAAAATGAAATAAGGTCTTTGGAGCATGGTTTTTTTTCTTGTGTCAAGCTCGCTAAAAAATGAAACAAGGTTGTCAGAGCATGGTTCATCTTCTTGTGTCAAACTCCTTAAAAAATGAAACAAGGTGGTCGGAGCAGAGTTCATTTTCTTGTGTCGAGCTCCCTAAAAAATGAAACAAGGTGACTGGAGCAAAGTTCGTTTTCTTATGTCAAGCTCCTTAAAAAATGAAACAAGGTGGTCGAAGCAGAGTTCATTTTCTTTTGTCAAGCTCCTTAAAAAATGAAACAACGTGGTTGGAGCAGAGTTCATTTTCTTGTGTCGAGCTCCTTAAAAAATGAAACAAGGTGGTCGGAGCATGGTTCTTTTTCTTGTGTCAAGCTCCTTAAACCATGAAACAAGGTTTGTTGGTGCACAGTTCATTTGCTTGTGTCAAGCTCCTTAAACCATGAAAAAAGGTATCTGAGGATAGTTCTTTTAATCTGTCAACCTCGTTAAAACAATGAAACGCGTTCCCATTCAATTCGAGTCTTTAATAAGTTCTCGTAAAATACTAGTCGAGTCTTTCTCTTGATCTCATCACTTGAACCTTCACTCCATCTGTCTTTCACATGGACTGAAGCTTGGGGGGCGTGTACCTCGAATTGAGTCACCATGCTGGGGGCATTCTTAATTTTTCAAGCATAGTTTGTTTCTATTTCAATCTTGTGTAAAAATGAAACCGGTTTCAAGCATAGTTTATCTTTGTTTCAAGCTTGTGTAAAAATGAAACAAACTACAAGCAGAGTTTCCTTATTTCAAGCTTGTGTAAAAATCAAACCATTCCCATTTTACCTTTTGTGATTGCCATTTTATCAACCTATTTTGCCAGATGAGCCTTGGTTTTCTCATTCCACCACCACTATCTGCTTGGCCGATCATATGCCTTCACTTGGTTGTTTTACCCATTCCTGAGGAACCGCTGCGATGAGTGGTCTTGTTAGCCAACCTCTTAACCTTTACTTGTTTTGAGTCGTTACACCATTACCGAAACCAGTTGCTACCCTTTATACCACTTGTTCCTCCAGGAGGAGTCAAATTTCAGCTCTTTTCTGACTCTCTAAAATTGAAAAGATTGCCAAGTCGCTTGTCATTTTGAGCTCATTAAATTGGCTGCAAAACAACATCTACCCAGTATAGTTTTACCCCTTTTTCGGGCTAGGATAGATTATTTACGAAAAAGGAATACCCTTGCCTATCGCGACTAGGAGGTTCTCTCAAACATAGTTTTCTACCTTTTCGGATCTGTGGGACTACCTACGAAAAGGGACTGCTGGAGTTTTCTTTTCCACTATCTTTTAAAACTCTATAAAAATGAAAATATGTTGAGTTATTCCTTTGTTAGACTCGTTAAAAACTTATGACATCAGACTCCGTCGTAATGACGTTGCTCAAGTTCCTCCTTCCTAGGGCACGTTAAATGTACTAGGTTGGATTTGTTCGAAGGAAAAACTTATATCGCAAGCATATGCTATCCCCTTCAAGCTTGTTTCCAAAAATAATTGGGGTACTCGCCAGAAATGGTGGGGGAAAATGGAACCAGTATCACCATCATGTCGGCAGTATGTCGCTCTTGAACATGGCACTTGTCCGCATTCGTGTCAGGTTGGGGACATCTCATATTGTTCTCTGCTTGCCTCCGTGGGTTTGGGCAATCTCTTTTGACCTCTCATCTACGCTTTACCACATAATCATGACCTCAGATCCTTTCATGTCAAATACTTCCAAATCCAGTGTCGTGCCACCGATATGTTCAAGAGAAGTTGGCCTCTGCAGTTTTCAACCACCGTCTGATTCTCTACTGATCTTGATTCAAAAACATCAAGTTCCTCTGTCTCACGTCGATGATGTGGGAAACACTATGGCCCACCTTCGATCAAGGTCACTTCCTGTTGACTTCAACTCATTATCCAGGAGGCTGATCTAGAGACTCCCTTCAGGTACCTTGGAGCCTGGATGCCTTAATGGCAGGTTATTCGCATTCGACGCAAGGTTTTCATTATTGGCCTTCAATCGGATGAGTCTGTGGGCATTCGATGCCATCTCACTGTTCACATTCCGTGGATTTCACCTATAGTACCTTGAGGGCCATCCTCATCATTGGTGGTTCCTCTCGCGTTTGTTAACGGCTTTCATTATTGGTTGGTAATCAGACGATGTTCTTGCATGTTTGACTTCAGCTCACTTATTCACATGCTCGAAATTGTACTCTGTTTAGGTCGAGATGGAGCAAAAGACCCTGGATTTTGTCTGATGAAATCTAGACTGTGGATTCTTTGTGGATTATCATGATTAGTTACATGACTCATTTGAGTGGATGGTTGTGACTATACCTGAGTCTACTTTTTGATCCTTCTTTGTTGGATGGTTGCGTCCATACCTTGGATCCTGGTTATTGTACACTCTATTATGGATGGCTACGCCCATACCACATATCATGTATCAAAGATATCAGTTGTACTTGTAGTTGCAGGTCTTTCGACAGTAGTGTTTTCAGTTGAACGTGTTCTCATAAATAATTTCACCCCTCCCTCTCTCTCAGACCTCATGCTTTAGGGGGCATCTGTTACACAGTAATTTTTCATTGTCCCTTCAATCCCCATCTCACCCGTTGGAGGGTCATTTTTGTGACCAATAATCAGTGTCATGCCTTGCAAATACCATCATTGAATCCCTTGCCATGAGGAAAACATTCCTTCTATTGATCGTTTCCTGAGAAGACCACTAAAAACACCTATTTTTACCTTGGATCTGGTAGCCCGTTATGCCCTCACACTAATGAGGAAAGTTAACATTGAGCCCGCGCCAGTTGGCGCTCTATCCCAGTTGACCACCCGTGCCAATCTTCTTACAGAAATTAAAAAAAAAAAGGAGGCGAAGTTTCGATTACAATAACTTCGTGGATGAGTCATAGGGAGTGGTTCGACTGAATAACCATGACCTTCCTCTTTTGGCCTCTTGTTTCCACCTTATGGGGAAACCTCCCAAGGGATAAGGCCTCCTTTCCACTATTTTAGGGATCCCAACCCCCCTTCTCTCCTCTATTAATATAGTCATCTTCCATTGATATGCTGGTTGAACATGAGCTGAATGGTTGAAGGTTTGAACATGTTATAGCTGAACTTGTAGGAAGGAAACTATAGTCGGGCAACTATTGAGAGCCAAGCTGAAGAGAGAGAGCTTCATCCAGATTCACGATAGGCTTCATTGAGACACGCTCCGTTGTCAGCCCTGTTAAAGGAAGATCATAGCATCATAGAATTTGGTTGTAATCTCCCTTTTGTCATTTATAATATAAGCGACTTTGATTTTGGTTCCATTCATGTGTTCATTTCTTTATGTAATGCAATGAATTATATCCTCTCTGACTGATGTATAGTTACATTCTTTAGATTTTATGTTGTATGTCATTGTTTCCTTACATGTGTACAGGTATTCGGACGTGTCGAATAGAAGGATTGTGATCTATCGAGCAAGGGACAAGAAACATCGTATTTTCTTCAACGACAACTGCATGGGATTTAAGGTAGGTTACTCGTCGTGATATATGTCTTTTTTTAACTAGGAACCAACATCATTGCGTGACTTGATTGTGGCTAGACCCGATCTGGGCTAGTGGGATCACCTTTGTCTACAGAGGGGATTTACCTCTTCAACACTAACCCTAACCTTAACCAAACCCTTAACCTTCACCTTAACCTAAACCATAGCCTTAACCTTAACCATAACCCTAACCTTAACCTATCCTTAACCTTAACCTTAACCTAACCTTAACCTTAACCTTAACCTAACTATAACCTTACCCTTAACCTTAACCTTGACATTAACTATAACCCAACCCTAACCTTGACCAAACCCTTAACCTTAACCTTAACCTGACTAAACCTGTAACCTTACCCTTAACCTTAACCAAACCTTAACCTTAACCTTAACCTAACCTTAACCTTAACTTTACCTTAACCTTGACTTTACCCTTAACCTAACCTTAACCTTAACCTAACCCTTAACCTTGACCAAACCCTTACCCTTAACCTTAACCTTAACTTTACCCTTAACCTAATCTTAACTTTAACCTAACCTTAACCTTGACTTTACCATTAACGTAACCTTAACCTTGACCTGAGGTTAAGATTATGGTTAAAGTTAAGGTTAAGTTTAAGGTTAAGGGTAAGGTTAGGGTTAAGGTTAGGGTAAGGTTAGGGTAAGGTTAGGGTTAGGTTAAGGTTAGGTTAAGGTTAAGGTTAAGATTAAGGTTACGATTATGGTTAAGGTTAAGGTTAAGGGTAAAGATAAGGTTAAGGTTAGGCTTAGGTTATAGTTAAGGTTAAGGTTAGGTTAAGGGTAAGATAAGGTTAAGGTTAAGGTTAGGTTAAGGTTAAGGTTAGGTTATAGTGAAGGTTAAGATAAGGTTAAAGTTAAGGTTATGGGTTTGGTCAAAGTTAGGGTTAGGTTATAGTGAAGGTCAAAGTTAAGGTTAGGTTATAGTTAAGGTTAAGATTAATGTTATGGTTAAGGTTAAGGTTAAGGTTAGGAAAAGGTTAAGGTTAAGGTTAATGTTAATGATTTGGTCAAGGTTAAGGTTAGGTTATAGTTAAGGTTACGGGTTTTGTCAGGTTAAGGTTAAGCTTAAGGGTAAGGTTAGGTTAAGGGTAAAGTTAAGGTTGAGGGTAAATTCAAGGATTTAGTCAGGTTAGGGTTAAAGGTTTGGTCAAGGTTAGGGTTAGGTTAAGGTTAAGGGTAAATTTAAGGTTAAGGTTAAGGTTAAGGGTTTTGGAAGGTTAAGGTTAAGGTTAAGGTTAAGGTTAAGGTCAAGGGTTTAGTTAAGGTTAAGGTTAGGTTAAGGTTAAGGTTAATGTTAAGGTTTTGGTCAAGGGTAGGGTTAAGGTTAAGGGTAAATTCAAGGGTAGGGTTTGGTCAAGGCTAGGGTTAAGGTTAAGGGTAGGTTATGGTTAGGTTAAGGGTAAATTCAAGGTTAAGCTTAGGTTAAGATTATGTTAAGGTTAAAGTTAAGGTTAAGGTTCAGGTTTGGTCAAAATTAGGGTTAGGTTATAGTTAAGGTTAAGATAAGGTTAAGGTAAGGTTAAGGTTGGTTAAGGTTACGTTATGTTAAGGTTAAGGTTAAGGTTTGGTCAAGGTTAGGGTTAGTTTATAGTGAAAGTTAAGGTTAAGGTCAAGGTTAAGGGTATGGTTAAGGTTAGATTAAGGTTAATATTAGGTTAATGGTAAAGTTAAGGTTATAGTTAGGGTAAGGTTAGGGTTAAGGTTACGGGAAGGTTAAGGTTAAGGTTAGGTTAAGGGTAAGGGTATGGTCAGGGGAAGGTTAAGGTTAAGGTTAAGGTTAGGGGAAGGTTAAGGTTAAGGTTAAGGTTAAGGTTAAGGGTTTGGTCAAGGTTAAGGTTAATGTTAATGTTAAGGTTAGGCCAAGTTTAAGTTTAATTTTAAGGTTAATATTATGGTTAAGGTTAAGATTAGGTTAAGGTGAAGCTTAGGTTAAAGTTAAGATAAGGTTAAGGTTAAGGTTAAGGTTAAGGGTGAAGGTTAAGGGTAAGATTAAGGTTAAGGTTAGGCTAAGGTCAAGGTTAAGGTTAATTTATATTAAGGTTGGGTTAAGGGTAAAGTCAAGGTTAGGGTTAAATTTAAGGTTAATGTTAAGGGTAAGGTCAAGGTTAAGGTTACAGGTCTTAACCTTAACCTTGACTATAACCTAACCTTAACTATAACCTTAACCTTAACCTTAACCTTAACCTTAACCTTAAACTTAACCTTAACCTTAACCATACCTTTAACCTTAACCTTTACCTTAACCTCAACCTTAACCTAAAATTATCCTTGACCTTAACTATAACCTAACCCTAACCTTGACCAAACCTTAACCATATCCTTAAGTTAATCTTAACCTTAACCTTAACCTACCCATAACCATACCCTTAACCTTAACTTTACCCTTAACCTTAACCTTAACCTTACCCTTACCTAACTATAACCTTACCCTTAACCTTAACCTTGACCTTAACTATAATTTAACCCTAACCTTAACCTTAACTATACCCTTAACCTAATATTAACCTTACCCTAACCTTACCATTAACCTTACCCTTAACCTTAACCTTAACTTTAACCTTAACCTAATATTAACCTTACCCTAACCTTACCCTTAACCTTAATCTTAACCTGAGGTTAATATTATGGTTAAGGTTAAGGTTAAGGATAAGTTAAGGTTAAGGTTAACCTTAACTTAAGCCTAACTTAAGGTTGACCTTGACCTTAAACCTAACCTTAACCCTAACCTTAACCTTAAATTTACGCTTAACCTAACCTTGACCTTAACTTAACTTAACCTTAACCTTAACCTTAATCTTAACCTTAACCAAATCCTTAACCTTGATTTTAACCTTAACTGTAACCTTAACCTTAACCTGACTAAACCTGTAACCTTAACCTTAACCTAACCTTGAACTTGACCTTATCCTAACTTAAATTTAACCTTAACCTTAGCCTAACCCTAACCTTCATCAAAACCTTAACCTTAACTATAACCTAACCCTAACCTTGACCTTAACCTTAACTTTACCCTTAACCTAATCTTAACATTAACCTAACCTTAACCTTGACTTTACCCTTAACCTAACCTTAACCTTGACCAAACCCTAACCTTGACCAAACCTTAACCTTAAGCTTAACCTAACCGTGACCTTAACCTAACTGTTGTTGTGGATTAGTTGCATGGGTGTACGAAATGGCACAGGCTTAGAGAGTGTTGTCTAGTCTCTAAACTATTGGTAATAGGCAGAAAATGGGGGAAGCTCAAAAGCATAAAACTTAATGGAAATAGTATGCTGAAGTATGCTCTGGTTAAACTAAAACTAAAAAACACAAATATACAGAAGCTATATAGAGAGGTCCAAACGATAATAATGCAAACGATGGCTCGATGGCCTCTTCTTATTAAACATTCGAAATGGAGAATAAATTTTACCCACTTGCCAAAGGGCCCCAATGCAATGGCTCTAGGTCCCGATGTAAGAATGTTTCCTTCCAAGCTCTGCCTCTGATGCAGTCTCACTATCTCTCTCTCTGCTGTGGTGGACTAAGATGTTGGGTGGCCAGCTATTGAGTCCTCTTTAGCTCCAGCTCCGAGTCACACACAATGCTAGTGTTGCTTGGGCAAATTTGGCCAGCATAACACTGTGATCACACTCTCTTCATCTCTTGGTGGGTTTATATAGGTGAGCTTAAAATCATCCTTCCATCCCTTGGTACATGATGGATGGTGACCCAAGGGAGAGGTGTGATTCCATTGTGTGCTCAAATATTCTTTTGTGTGCTCACATAATGTCTAAGGAGGCGCTGGTGGCTATCCTTAGGTGGCTTTCACATAATGAGTAACTATCCTTTGCTTGTTGTGGTCTCAGAAAGCGAATTTTTTCCATTTCCAGGAATGTGTGCTTATCGGGTAAAAAGGCACACAGAAGGCGCTCTTCTCGAAGGATAAAGCACGCATTTGAGCATTTATGACTATTTCACATCTATTTTTCTCAAAACCTTAGAGATTTTAAATACTTATTGATTCCATAATGTATTCCTATCCTGTAAATCCTTGGGCTCGACATTAATTGATGTCGTCTTTTGCTATACGATTTTCCAGTGTTAACACTTGCCCCCTAATGTGTGAGGTCTAGGAAGAAATGTATTGCCAAAATACATTATAGTTTCTTTTATGTATCGTACGCAGAGAGAGAGAGAGAGAGAGAGAGAGAGAGAGAGAGAGAGAGAGAGAGAGTTTTGCGTGTATTTTTCAATTGACAACACCTTGCACTGTTTCCAGGATAACCATGACCTAAGGGACCCCCTGCAAGCAGACAAAATATACAACATATTTACGAAATTTCATTGAGGTAGGCATGTTCCATTGTTGGTGAGGTAAATCCCCTCTGTGGACATAGGCGATCTCACTAGCCATAGGGTGGGTCTAGCAATAAAAAAAAGAAGCCATAATATTGATTCCTAGTTAACGAATGGATAGAGATTTGATAGATAACTTACCAGAGGTCCTATGCTGTTGTTGTCATCGAAAATATTGGCTTCCTCTCGCTCTTGGTTTTACAGATCATGATCTGCTTGCTTTCATGCTCGAACACCTGTACACACACAAGAAACAATGAAAATATACAACATACTAATTCACATTCGTAAATATTAGTCAATCAAAGAGGAATAAACCAATTGCCTTAAATAAACAACATAACACAATGATGGAACCAACACCATAGTCTATTGTATTAATAAATGAAAGGAAGAGTACAACCAAGCTTCGACATTGTGGTCTCCTCCAATAGGGTTCAAGCGGAGCGCGTCTCACAAAGGCTCGTTGGGAATTTAGATAGGACTATCTCTACGAAATTATCCTTGGTTCTACCTTCTCAATAGCAATTACTCAACTATAGTATTCTTCTCCAAGTTCAGCTAGCTTTCATAAAGGGAGAAGGTCTGTTTTTATAGAGGGAGTGATAGAGGTTAGGATCCCTATAATTATGGAAGGGAGGCCTATCTTAAAGGAGTGTGCCATGGGAGGTGGAAACCACTACCTAAAGAGGGATATCTGTGGCTAATAAACTTAACCACTTCTAGTGACTCATTCCTGAGGTGGTTAGAAGGAAACTTTCACCTCTAATTTTTTTTAAAAAATCCTAAAACAACTCAGTGCGGGAACTGCACTAAGATAGAGCGCCAGGTGGCGCGGGCTCTAGTGAAAATCTTCCACATCGGTGTGAGGGGTGAACTGGCTATCCACACCAAGGCCAAAACATAGTTTTTGTGTGCTTTTTGAGGAAATGTCCAACAGAAGAAATTATTTCCTTATGAAGAAGGATGCAAAGAAGGTGTTTGCAAAGTATGACACTACTCACAAGTCATGGGAATGACCCTCCAATATGCGGGGCAAGGGATTTCAGGGATGGTGACAAAATGTTGTGTAACAGATGCCCTCTAAAGCATGAGGTCCAAGAGAGAGGGAGGGGTGAAATTATTTATGAGAACATGTTCGACCCAAACACTACTCTCAGAAAACCTGTGAGTACAAATACAACTGATATCTCTGATACATGATATGTGTAATGGGCGCGACCATTCATAATACAGTACATAAAAAGTGAGATCTAAGGTATGGACTCGGCCATCTAGCAATAAGGATCAACAAATAGACTCAGGTATGGTCTCAACCATCCAATCAGAAGAGTCATGTAATAATTCATAGTACTCCACAAAGAACCCACAACCTAGATTTCATCAGACAAAACCTAGGTACTTGCACTCCATCTCGACCTGAACAAAGTAAAAATTCGAGCATGCGAATAGATGAGTTGAAGTCAAACATGCAGGAACATCTTCTGATTACCAGCCAATAATGAGAGTTGTTAACAGACGTGAGAGAAACAACCAATAATGAAAATGGCTCTCAAGGTACAAAAGGTACAATCCATGGGATGTGAACAGTGATCTGGCATCGAACACCGGTAGAATCATCTAATCGAAGGATGATGATTTGAACCTTGCGTTGGATGCAAAGAACCTGCCATTAAGGCATGTAGGATCGAAGGTACCTGAAGGGAGTCTCTAGATCAACTTCCCGGAAAATGAACTGAAGTCGATAGGAAGTGACTTTGTTGAAGGAGGGCCATGATTTTTCCCACATCATCAACACAATATAGAGGAATATGATGATTTGAGAAACAGGACCAACAGAGAATCAGAGGGAGGTTGAAAATTGCAGAGGAAAAAGTTCTATTGAACATATTTGTGGCATGACACTGGATTTGGAAGTATTTTACATCAAGGGATCTGAGGTCATGGTGACGTGGCAAAGAGAAGATGAGTAGTCAAAAGAGATTACCCAAACCCATGGAGGAAAAAAAATGACGAAGTGAGATGTTCCCAACTCGACACGAATGTAGACAAGTTCCATGTTCAAGAGTGACATACTGCCAACTAAAGTCTGGTTCCATTTTCCCCCACCATTTCTGGCAAGTACCCCAATTATTTTTGTAAACAAGCTTGAAGGGGATAGCATATGCTTGCAATGTAAGTTTTTCCTTCGGATAAATCCAACCTAGTACATTTTATGAGCTCTAGGAAGGAGGAACTCAGGTAACTTCATAACGACGGAGTCCAATGTCATCATTTTTTAACGAGTCTAAAAAAGGGATAGCTAGACATCTTTTCATGTTTAGAGAGTTTGAAAATAAAGCGGAAAAGAAAACTCCAACAAGTCCCTTTTCGTAAATAGTCTCTCAGATCTGAAAAGGTAGAAAACAACATTTGAGAGAACCTCTTAGTTGCGATAGGCTAAGGTATTCCTTTTTCGTAAATAATCTATTCCAGCCTGAAAAAGGGGTAAATGTATAATGGGTAGATATCATTTCACATCAATTTAATGAATTCAAAACGACAAGCGTCTCAGAAATATTTTCAGTTTTAGAGAGTCAGAAAAGAGTTGAAAGATGACTCCAGTAGTGACTTTTTCGTATTGTTACCGATTCTGAAAAAGTATAAAATATAACTCGTTACTTTGCCATAACCATGTGAAAAAACTGTTTCTGCACAAGAGACATGTGTAAAACCCATTTCTTGAAAATTATATGATAAAATAATTGAAAAATACGTTTTAAAACCTAATTTAAGATTCTGAAAAGTTATAAAATTCCATAAGTGGTAAAAATTATTTACTTTTCACTTATACCTCTTTGTGGAGCAACAATGACCCATTGTGCTTTGCGATATTGTGGCGACGATTGCGAGTGATGTAGTGAACCGATCTTGATTTCGTCAGTCTCAGGTAAGATTTCCCATATTTTAAGCTAAATTTCATTACCTATACATGTCATTTTGATTTCCTAGGAAAATATTTATCAAAATTAGGGCATCGCGGTTGGCACGGGTTTCGGGCATGGACCCGCGCCAATCGCCTATTTTTTACACAGAGGGCACACCCATTGGTGCGAATTTTTTTGAAATAGTCGTGCCAACCGTGCAACCTAAAAATATGCATAATTTTAAGGAAAATGTAGTCACTTGTTTGCAAATTTCAATGCCCAAGTAGACTAAAAATGCTCATATGAACAATGTGTGTAGGTACCAAGCAAAAGGAATGGTGATTGAGTGGAAAGAGAGGGAACATAGTGAGGAAGATGAACTTGCCATCGATAATGATCGATCCATGGACGCCCTCAGAGATAGTGGGCTAAAGAAATTATTCCTAACACCGTGCCTCCATGGATATGTCTTTTGAAATCTGATTGACAAAAGAGGTAGTGAAATAATGAGTAAGAAGTTGATCAGGAATTTCGAATTTGATTAGACGACGACGACGTCTCCATTCATGAATGTGGTTTGAGATATGGGTAGCCCGGTCCTATTTCAAGGATGTTAGAAGATGCGTCCTAGCTTCATAATGAACCAGTAGCTGGAAATGAGTAAGGAAATCCATAGTGAGAGAGTTGAAATCTTGAAAGATACCACAAGACAGCTCGATGTACCACTTAGCAGCAGCTCTGGTGAGAGTTCGCTAGAAAAGACGGAGTCGAATAGAGTCATCCACCCAAGAATTGGAAGAACACCATAAATGGTATGTCATAACGTGTGCTTGGGGGTCTTCTCCAGACTTGCCCTCAAACTTGGGGCAATCACCAAGAACCTTCATTGGAACCAGAGGCCAATACGGATTATGAAGGATTGGATCATTTGTTAATTTGGACACATACGATAATTCCAACGTGGCGAGAAAGGGTAATTTATGGTTGAAAGGTATAGTAGGTTCTTGATAAGGACCCGTACCTATATTCCATCCTGTTTGAGTGTAACTCTGCCCCCATTGGTTCTGTCGTAAAGGATTCAGACCATAAGGGGTATAAGCCAGATAGTTTCGCTGATATTGTGGCTGAGGACCAGGATATTGAGGTTGGGGACCAAGATACTGATTCTAAGAATATGAGGGTCTCAATTGAGCAGCATAAAGATTTTTCTGCAGAATGTAAGTATGGCCTTGCAGTTGAGGGTAATAAGCAGAACCTTGAGGCGCATTATATACTGGTCGATATTGACCTCGAGGGTAATAAGCACCTTGGGGTCGAGTGAGCTACTGATAATTAGGGCCCTGTTGAGCTGGATAAATCGGGTGCGCAAGTTGACCCGACTACGATGTAGAGTAGAGTGGTTGCTGAGTAGGGTGAAATTTCTGTACGAGTTGTCCCTGCTGAGCAGGTTGACCTAACTGATGAGGGCCACTATGTTGCCCCTTCGGAAGAGGTTGGCCTGATGGATGTGATGGGCCAAGTTGTGCCTGATGAATAGGGTGACCTAGAGTAGGACCATATGATGGCCCTGGCTGTACAACATTTGGACCATTTGGAAGGTATGACTATTGTGGTTGCATGAAAGGTTGCCCTTGAGATGGATAAATTTGCCCCCTAGGACCATATGAAGGTCCTGGATGATATATCGGTTGCCCAACAGGTCCTTGGGGTTGCCCAGGTTGGATAACAGGCTGACCTTGTAAATTTTGGCCTTGTAGATTGTATGGTTGCCCTTGCGGGATGTAAAATAATCCTTGTTGGACCGAAGGTTGTCCCTAAAAGGGTTGCCCTTTTGGGTCATATGCATACCCTTGCTGAACCGAAGGTTGTCCCTGAAAAGGTTGTTCTTTTGGGTCATAAGCATACCCTTGTTGAACCAAAGGTTGTCCCTGAAAGGGTTATCCTTGTTGGTTAGAAGGTTGCACAGGCAAGGTAGGTCTAAAACCTGAAAGGAACTGATAAGCTTCAGGAGCAGGCAAATAGATAGGGTTGTCGTGCTCATCATAATGAAATGAAAGTGAATAAATTGGGTTACCGATTACATTATAATGAGAAAGATAAGGATCACTAGAATCCTAAGGGGACTGGTAATTCTGGGATCTTTGCTACTAAACATCTAGCCGATACTCCTCGAAAGAAAGGCTGTCAGGGATCGCCATGGCAATTGAAGTCTCTATCGAAGGCGAAGCCCCTGACGACTGAGTGGTGACGACCGGTGCCAATGTAGCCACACAGATAATAGGTCTATTTGGGATAGATGTAACAAAAGGCGTCGACGAGACAAGTGTCATTGGAAACATCCCTAATGATGGAAGGACCAGCCCCCTCGATGGAGTTGATGCTTCCATGGAGGCAATACCGACCATAATCTGACCCAAAGACCTATATCCAGCTAGAAGTGACATCAATGTTGTAGATTGAGCAGACACTTGAGGGATGTCTTCAAGAAAAAGTTGGTATTCTTCATCAGAAACAGGAATTCCCTCACTGCCAATAAGACCAAACGATTCCATGTATGAATCTACCGTAAGATCTTGTAAAAGACTACAGGGACTAGGAGGTATGATAGTAGCCAAAAATGGTGATCCCGATGTAAGAGGGGGAAAATGTTCCCCGACCCCAAACCCAAACCAAGCGTCTGAAAGAGGCCAAGTGAACTCAACTAGTTCTCCAAAGCGGGTACTCTAATGAGAGAATAGGATGCTGAAGCTCGGCAGACCTAGAGGTTTGAGAAGTTTCATATGAATCATCCGAGAAAGGACTACCACTAGACGAAACCGATGGTTCTGCCACTATGACTGTAGCACACTAGAAAAGGAAAAACAATATCAAAAATGAAGACTCCTTGACAAAAACCAATGCAAACAAATACAAACCAATCGATCAAAATTTAATGGGCATGTAATCGTAGGTAGTTTATTTTATCACGTTGAAACCAAAAATTTGTTGTTTCATGTTTTAAGAGTCAAGAAACAGGCAAAAGATGACTCTAGTCACTTTCAGTTTTAAGTGAGCGTGAAAGGACAAGTGCTCGATGATATTTTCAAATTTATGGAGTCAGTAAAGATCGAAAATGACTGCTCAGGTAGTCTAGGTAAAAGGATGTACCAGGTTTCCGTGAATTGCCATATACACCTTGGTAATCAAATGAAAGAAGTATTGATTAAGGACTTGACGTACATGCAGTTAGTATCCACGAATATTGTGTTCGGTGTATCACAGTTACAAGGCGGCAAACTCGGCTTCATATGGATAAAAGGATTGCAACCTAGAGGGGTCTCCCTTTATATACTCGACGGTACAGTGAGTGCAAGTCCGTACTAGTGCTGTCTGAAGCCAGATGGCAAGCGATAACTTCTAGGTTTAAAGAAGCCAGAACAAGTCTCTAAATTATAACACTAGATGTTTCGTTAGGTTTCAATGTTTCCTTAGGTTAATTGAATAAATTTTAAGTTGATCTTGTATTTATGTTTCAATTCCAAGGTCCTATCGAATGTTGGATCTCAAAAATTCCTAAATTCAAGCTAAATGCAAAAAGATACCATTTCGTTCGATGAAAAGCTATCTATAAGAAAGTTAGGAGTTTTCAAGCAATAGAAAATAATAAGAACACGCAGAAGCATCCACTACAGTATCTGATGCAAGCTAATGAAAATGAGAAATCTTTCCTAGAATTGTCCAATGCTAGATATGAGAAAGACTTTCAATTTCACAATGCAATTTTTTTTTTTTCAATGTAATAGAGAAAACAGTGCACTAAATGACATGAAAAACAAACCAAAGCACTATTTGGAGAACATTAATGTGAGAGTTGAAGCGAAATAATTTCAATCAACCCAAAAAAAACATAACAAAACTCAAACCAACATTGCAATCTCTCAAATTGAAGAAATATTTGAAAACAGACCCATGCAAGCAGTCTGATCTATGCTTGGAGTGACAAGAAGCAAAATTGAATGAAAGAGGCAAGAATCATTCAACCAATGCAATTAATCAAATGGATCAAGGGATTTGAATGCAACCAAACAAGGAATGAAGTTGACCGCAAAACAAAAGACTCAAACTCCTACAGGAGGCTCAGCATACCAAAGCACTAAAAAAAACCCTGAGGCTGTGATGTTGATAGTAAATAGACAAACAAATGAAGGAAGAAGGCTGATCACAATAAAAAACAGTCCCAAAGCAATCAAGATTTATCTAAAAAATAACCCAGAAACAAAACTACTGACCAAAAATCTTCAAAACAGACTGAACCCTAAAACCTATAGGGCTCGGCGCGGTTGTTTGGATGTAATCAGTGCCAAATAGGGGATGGTGCAGGTGCAACACTAGCAACTAGCGCCAAACTACGCGACTTTTTGAATATAAAGTGCACCAAGCCAATTCACTTAGGAAAAAGGCAAAATTTTTGAAAGACAGAGGTCAAATCTGATCCTCCGGGGCTGAGCAAGGGTCTTAGACTTAGCAGAATAATCAGAAAAGGAAAAATAAGCAAGAAAAGACCAAAAATAAGACCTAATGGGTGAAAGACAAACTCACACTAATTCCCCAGCGGAGTTGCCATTTTTTTGGTGAGGTAAATCTGCTTTATGGACAGAGGTGATCCCACTAGCCCTAGGGTGGGTATAGCAACAAAAAAAACAAGCTATAATATTGATTCCTAGTTAACTAATGGATGGAGATTCGATAGATGACTTACCGAAGGTCCTATGATGTTGTTGTCATCGAAAAGAGTGGCTTCCTCTCGCTCCTGGTTTGACAGATCATGATCCGTTTGCTTTCACGCTTTGACACCTGCACACACACAAGAAGCAACAACAATATACAACATACTAATTCACATTCGTAACTATTAGTCAGTCGAAGAGGACTAAATCAATTTCATTAAATAAACAACATAACACAATGATGGAACCAACACCATAGTCGAGTATATTAATAAATGAAAGGAACCAACACCATAGTCAGGAATTCAGATGGGACTCTCTCTACAGAATTCTCCTTGGTTCTACCTTCTCAATAACACTTGCTTAGCTATAGTATTCTTCTCCCAGTTTAGCTAGCTTTCATAAAGGGAGAAGGCTTGTTTTTATAGAGGGAGAGGGAGAGGTTAGGATCCCTATAATTATGGAAGGGAGGCCTATCTTCAAGGAGTGTTCCATGGGAGGTGGAAACCACAGCCTAAAGAGGGAGATTCATGGCTAATCAACTTAACCACTTCCAATGACTCATCCCTGAGGTGGTTAGAAGGAAAATTCCTCTAATTTTTAAAAAACATTCCTAAAATAGCTCAACACGGGCACTGCATTGAGACAGAGCGCCAGGCGGCACGGGCTCTAGTGAAAATCTTCCACATCAACGCGAGGGGTGAACTGGCTATCTGTGCCAAGAACAAAACATAGGTTTTGTGTGCTTTTTGAGGAAATGTCCAACAAGAGAAATGATGTCCTTATGCAGAAGGATGAAAAGAAGGTGTTTGCAAAGTATGACACTGCTCACAAGTAATGGGAATGACCCTCCAATATGTGGGCCGAGGGATAGCGGGGACAGTGACAAAATTTTGTGTAACACCCATGCTCTTGATGCTATGGCTAGTTAAACAAAATTGACAGATACATGTGCTATCTGTGCCACTACTATGGTAGTGATGCTGGTGTTTGTTGATGACGCCTGCTGATGCCCTTAGGGGAGTTTTTTCTTTGATGATAGGTGGAATGTGGTACCCATATGCATAGTCTTGGTATGGCATATCATTGCACAATATACGCATATGTATTGGCTGGGACCTTCCCGTGTAAGCATTGTTTGTTAGAGACGCTTATGGAGGCACAGGTCTTTGACAAATATGATCAAAGTGAAATGGTTGTAAGGTAAGATACCATCGTGACATGAAGGCTTTTGTTGTGGTCGAATTTCAGGAGGATTGATGACATCTGTGGACAATGATGTCTCCCACAGTGCCACCCGACGATACTCCTTTGCATGGGGAGGGATTATCCAAGGTACCGCTTCCTTTTTGGAAAAGCAGTGTTGAGGTCGAAAAAAAGGAAGCCTTCATTGAAACATGAGTCACTAACCTGAGGGGTCGGGGATCGAGATATGATGGGTTTAACATAGGCATGTTGGTGAGAGGTGACTGAAAATGAATGATGGGGATTCAATGGCCCAAGGTCAAAGTATACTTTAGCAGCTGGGCGGCAGTCATAGTTATTTCTGGAGGAAAATCCCTGGAGTCGGTAGGACTTCTAGGGTGAGTGTGAATCAACTATGAATGTCGTGATGGTGTGTGCATGGGTGTAAAATACTTTGACCAAGGGAAATGGGGGACTGCCGCCATGGGGGGAAAGATGAAATATGAGGGTGAAGTGGTGAAGGGCATCATTTGCGGTCTTTGTACACTTACCAAAAGAATAAAATAATGGGATTTGGTTTGTACAAAACACCGAGAGGGATTCCCAAAAAAATGAAAGAGGGTCGCTCACTGAAGGTGTGAGGATGGTTTTTTGCTGGGGGTAGGGGTCCCATTGGCTGGTCTCATTTGCGGGGTTGATGAAGTGGAAGATGTCAGTCACAGATGGTATTATGTTGATCAAGGTATGGCGGGCCAAATGCAGTGTGTGGAGGTGAGCTTTCAATCTGCTTGTACAACCTAATTGTCTGGGAAGGGGGTTGTTTGGTCAATTTAGTGTGTCCTAAATTGCTACATTAATTTATCAATCCAGGATTCGTAAGCTGATGAAGTGTGGCGCACTATATGTGCAAGATAACCTATTTCTTACCTTTTTGTCATTTTTGGTTTTCTAATGTGAGATGGAAATTATAAAAAAAACAAGTATGGTTATGATTGTTCAAGGCAATGATATCCTTTATAATGATTTACCAACTTCAAACTTCAAAAGGAATTTGAAACATACAATGACAAAACTGAAAGGAAATGAAAATGTGCTGCTAGCCTAATAAATCAAACAGTGAACTATTGAGCATGAAAACCAAACTATCCTTGCTGCTATCTAAACACAAAAGAAACTATGCTTAAAGAAATCCAAGAATTGCAACAAAGTAAATCTAAATCAAATTACATCAACTTATATTCTGATCCCTCGCCATTAGTCCAGCTATGGCTTTCAGAGGTAACCATAAACAACTTGAGCAATATGATATCTAATTTGCAGAAAAAGAAACTAATATCAAACTACACACTCATACTTCAATCCCTCACCATCAGTCCAGCTGTGGCTTTCGGAGGTAACTGAAAATGACATGAGCAATTTAATATATCTAACTTGCAGGAAGTAAACTAATATCAAACTACACACTCATACTTCAATCCCTCACCATCAGTCCAGCTGTGGCTTTCGAAGGTAACTGAAAATGACATGAGCAATTTAATATATCTAACTTGCAGAAAGTAAAATAATATCAAACTACACACTCATACTTCAATCCCTCACCATCAGTCCAGCTATGGCTTTCGGAGGTAACTGAAAATGACATGAGCAATTTAATATATCTAAATCTAACTATGGAAACAAATGTGCAAGACTGAAATAAACAAAGCAGTACTGGAATTAAAAAAAAACTAAGAAAAATAAATTAGCAGCAGAAAAATATTGATTCCATGTCATTAGTAAAAAGATATGCAAATGCCCGGGCTTCCTATTTGTAATCTGAAACAAGAACACTGATCAGTTAACATAAAACATGAAAGATTATGGACATAAGTAAGATGTAAAGCATGAAAGATTATAAACAGAGATGAAGCATAAATACCATGAAAGATGAAATGTATAAACACGTGAATGACTTATGGCACAATGAGCTTAAAGAAATAAAACAAGAAACTATACAATAATGCACAAAACCTTAGCGTGTGCAGGGGGCCTCTGCACCAGCCTTGGGCAACAGCCTTCAAATACGAATTACGCTTGGAAACAGAGTCTTCTTATATATTAAAATGCAGTCATAACAGAGAGATGATATTACGTCACAGTGGCAACGTAATCACATTACAGAGCTATCTGGAGGCTAATCTAATATGCGTATGAAAATGCGTTATTTATAATAAAGGTAATATAACTAATTCCCTAAAGTTTGTGCTGATAGAGACATGTAAACCATCACGTCCAAAGATCCAGCATCATGGCCGCAGTGAGGAGTAAATCTATGAAGAGTGGATGTTGGATTCAGCTTATGGAGCTGTGTACAGGTGTTGATGTGTCTCCCGTAAATTAGAAACGGTCATACAAATCTTCACATGATGAGAAACAGAGTCCTGTCACCATGGGATTCTACGGTTGACTTCCACTTGGCCACCTTTGACCACAGCCTCCCTAAGTGAAATTTCTCGAGCCAATAGGACACGATCCATGTCCACATCATTTCTGACTTTCCCATGTGGCTCATTTTTCCTGAAGACACCTGCAACATAGACTTTCACAAAATGGCTGCGAAAAGTTGCAGCAGCTGCGGAAAGTGGCAAGATTCCGCAGCTAAATGAGAAAAAATATAAATCAAACAACAAACACAAAATATAGTTAAAAACCATTTTAGATGCTCTTTTACAATTAATATACAATGATATTGACAACTTGGAAGGTTCAGGTGAATGAAAAAGGTCTAGAAAGGTGTATAGGAAAGATGCAGATTTGAGACTCAACAGGGGTTGAGATTGAATGGTGAACTTGACCTTATGCATGATATATGGATGGGCATGAGGTGCTTCCTGGACTAAAATGGTATGACCATGGCGTCACTTGTGGTCTACATTGGATGAAGATCGCCATGGGGGGGAGGCTCTACCAACCAACGTGGGAATTTATCATATGCAGGGTGAGGTGATGATAAACATGGTCAGGTATGAGGACCCTATGGTTTATTTCTAATGGAGAAATGATGTCACGATATGCAAAGATCTCTAGGACTTTATCATGCTAAGGAAAGAATGACACCTGCTCTGGAACTTTCAATGAATGGTGTTGTGAATGATTTGTGGGTTCTTCCTACAAAAAATCCTACCTCAAGTGAAAGCATCTTATTTTCATCCAATATTATTGAAAACCATGAATTTTAGAAAGGAAGATGGGAGGGTGCATACCTACCGGCGCTAAAAAAAAAAAATATATGGAAAGAAAATGTAGGGCATTACTTTCGTTCGTCATGGCATACTGATGATGGTGCAACTTACGGTTTGCAGAATGGACCTTATGATATCTTGTTATTGACCTCTGAAGCTCTGGAAAATGGAAATAAATATGGGATTATGGCCCTAATCCTCTTCATTTGTACTTGTTGAGTTTTGGGAGATCAGAGGTGATTGCAGAGCCTTTCTTTCTGTTGCAGTTATCCTGTGTACCGGGGATTAGTGATATTATGCTGAGTAACTTCCATGATGTCTTGCGTTTTTGGGGTCCCGCAGGTATGTTCTATATTTTTTCATTTGTTCGAGTTTTTATGTAATATCCCAAAATGGGAACTACAAACTAGGCATGTCTGAAAAATGCATTTTTCAGAAATGGCTAATACAGAATGTGAAATCAACCCTTGAATCCCTTACATCTGAAAATCTAAGACCTAAATCCAAGAGGAGATCAGAAAAAAATCTTCCTAGGTGGGTTAAACAGGTCTCCTACACCTAGTATAGCTGGAAAATTGCCCAAAGAAGGGACTGCAACACTATGTGGCAAAAATGTTCAGAAAATAACATAGTTCAGCCAAATATATGCAAGAGGCCAATATGTAGGCTCAATCATGTCATTTACATCAACATATTAAGATTATATTGAAGCCCATACATCATAGAACAAAAAGTAGGAAACTTTACATGAAGAAATGCTCAAAATAAGAGGCTGTAACCATATGATATGATTGTACAAGCTTGACAACGTTATTTTATTAGCTAGAGAGAACTGTAAGTTACACTTCAGATATAGAGCTGATCTTTGTACAAAAATATAGATCATTACACTATAGAGTCTCCTCTTCAAAAGCCCCTTAGGGTTTTCAGCAGAAAATGATGTACATGGAGTAGATCTGAGATCTAATGCAGCTGATCTATAGAATGATTCAGAATTTATAAAGTAAATACATCAGTATTAAAATTATATTTGAATGGAACATGGATTAGATCCATAATCCATGGATCACCACAGTGAAGGGTAGATTCCAAACACTAGAGATATCTCCTCCTTGAAGTGCCAAAAGACCATGCAACTGTCAAATTGCAAATATCACAGTTCTGGAAGATGGAATATGTGGTAGGATCTAAAGCATGATATGGCCTCAAGCCAAGATCTGAAAATGAGCTCTCCTCATCCAATACTGTCTTGCTAGGGGGATAGAAGGCTTTCCCACTGAAAAGAGGCACTAGAATGGCTTAATCTGAATAGATCTAGCCTCCACTTGCTGCAACTTACAAAGACAACCAAATCCTCAATAGGATCTGCGTTGTAGTTGGAAGAATAGCTTGGCCAAATGCCTGATAGTGGTCAATAAATGCAAGAATCCCCCAAGAGCTACTCAATGGAAGAGGTGGGATTCTCGATCAGGAACACCCAAGTGCTAAACAACTAGAGAATGAGAAGTGTTTAAGTAGACAAATCCTTCAGACATAATATCCTCAACAACCCCTCTCATGCTGCTCTCCTCTTTAATTTATAGGATGAAAGCCTTGCAAAACCCTAAACCATCTCAAAGGTTTAGATCCTTTCACATGTGTAGCCTCCAACTAGATCTGCGTTGTGCATCTAGGAGGTACATTGCATCTGGAAAATGCTGTGGATTTGGTCCTGTTGACCCAATCAATTGTCACAATCCCTTTCACACATAAGGGGGTTTTATTAAGCCAACCAATATTTATCCTTTTTCACATTGGGCATTGATTTATTTACTAGTTTTAGGAGTTTTTATTGTCCTCCCTTACACATTTATTCTTGCATTAAGAAAATGAAGCAAAATTTTATATTCCCATTAGCTTGGGCTAATTGGGAATATTACAGTCCTCCCTGCCACAATGTTTCTTGTCCTCAAGCAACTAATAAGGTGAGTGCTGCAACTCATCTCCTCCTCCATTGGTGTCATAAACAAAGGATAAGCTTCTCTCATAAGCTAAGTGATCACCAAACCATCCATCCATGACTTGTTGCAACAATGTTCTCATGAGATGCAAATAGCTCATCCAATAAGGAAACAATAAATCACATGAAACAACCATGGTTTTCCCAATGCCATCTCACCATAGCTGAAAGTATGAGATATATTTGGTGCCTTTGGGAAGCACCCATCATGATGAAAAATATCCCTTGTTCTCCCAAGGGAGTGGCCCAATTCAAAAAAATTTGAGACCGAATATTGGCCATGAGGCTTACAAAATATATTACTCCCCCTTGGAGTCATGGCCTACACAAAAAATGTGTAATGATGCATGAAATCAGAATATAAAACACATGTACTAATAACATTCCCTTCACTAACAATCCTCCTCATATCAATGGAGTGGTGCATAGATTTACTCTCTTCTTCAAGGGAAGAAAGAGAGGGTTGATTTAACTCTTCCTTAGAGTCATGTTGCTGCTCCAACCCCATGTCTCCGACAATGTTGATATAGTTCTCTTTCAAATCCCTCCCAATAATATCTCCTCAAAATGATATTGTTGAGCTTCATAGAATAGGTGTGGCTGAAATTGAACTCTTCATAAGCCCTCTGTAGTAACTTCTCCTTGAGCTTGGAAGCTCTAGACAAGAAGATCCTACCATGATTATAGATTACTCCATCAAGGATTGAATAGCTCTCTTCATGCAACCATTCATCAAGAATCATGCAAGTATGAATATCCTTTGAATATTCCACCAGTAGTTGGGATTTCCAATAGGGATCTAATGTGCAAAACAATGAAAGCACTGATGGGGTGTCATCTGAAGTGTCTGCCATGTTGTTGTTCTTCTCCTTGACATCTCACATGTCAAAGGTGTATGTTGGAAAGCCAAGCTTCCCATTTTCCTCCTCCTTGACATCTCCCATGCCAAAGGTACAAGGTGGAAGGTTACGAGTTGTTACACAACTTTTTTTCACCGTCCCTGCAATCCCTCGTCCCGTACATTGGAGGACTATTCCTATGACCTGTGAACAGTAAAATTTCCTGAAAACACCTTGATGACATCCTTTTGCATAAGGGCAAGAATTCTCCTCAAGAAAATTTCCTCTAAAAAACCCTTAAAACAGATGTTTTGGCCTTGGCGCGAGTAGCCAGTTCATCCCTCACGCTAATGGGGAAAATATACACTAGTGGGCACGCCAGCTGGCGCTCTGTCCCTATGTTGTGCCCGCGCCAAGACTATTAAGGAATATTTTTTAACAATAGAATGCGGAAGTTAAATTCTAACAACTTCAGAATGAGTCATCAAAAAGAGGTTGGGATGTTTGGCTCCAAATCTCCTTGATTAGGAAGTGTTTTTCCACCTCTCATGGAACCTTCCTAAGAGATAGGACTCTATCCCATGATTATAGGGATCCCATCTTGCCTTCGTCCCTATGTAAAAGCCTGCCCTCTCCATTTGGTAGCTAGCTGAAATTTTGGGAAGGAAATTATAACTGAGTGACAATCAAGAGCAGAGCTAAGGAGAACCCTGAGAGAGAGAGAGTTTTGTCAAATCCCTGACAAGCTTTGTGAGACATTCCCACTGGAATCCTGTCGAAGGAAGATCACAACGTTAGAGCACCGGTTGTAACCATTCTCTTATATCTTAATATACATGACTCTGCTATTGGTTCCATGATTGTGTTTGTCCATTATATAATGCAATTTCATTCGTTCTTCTCTGACTAATCGATAGTTATAAAGTGTGAAATATTACGTTACATGTTGTCTCTCTTCTTTGTATATGTACAGGTATCTGGATGCAGCGAGCTCATGGATCATGACCTATCTAACTAGGAACAGAAGCACCACTTCTTCTTCGAAAACAACAGCGAAGGAATCACAATAAGTGATCTATCGCGATTCTATGTTTTGTAACTAGGAATCAATAGATTTGCATGTTTTGATTGTTGTTAGACCCACTCTATGGCTAGTGGGATCGCCTCTATCCGCAGAGGGGATTTACCTCCAAAAAAATTTGGTGACTCCACTGGGCAATTAGTGGGAGTTGTTCCTTCCTCCATTGGGTTATTTTTTGGCTTTTTGTTTGATTAGTCTGCTTTTCTGGTTCACCTTCCTTGGTGTTAAAACCCTTTTCAGCCCCCAGAAGACCAGATCTAGGCTCTATTAGTTCATTTTCATAATTTTCTAGGGTAAACCTGATTGTTGCAGTTATTCATCTGAAAGTCGCACAGAAGGGCACAATTTTCTATTTAGGCACCCACGCCATCCCTTGTTTAGGGCAGATTACAGCTAGACAGGCACGCCAACCCTGCTTGGTTTTAGGGTTTGCCTGTTTTTGGACTCTATGAGCTTGAATTTTGGTCCTCGTTTGTTTTTTCTGATTGTTTGAGTGCTTTGAAGTCATTTTTTACTTTGTTTAGCTCTTGTCCCCCAGTTTTTTTCCCTTTTCTTTCAATTTTTCATTTTAGCCCTAGGGCTTCTAGGTGCTTCAGTGTGTTGAGCCTCCCGTGGGGAGTTTTGGGTCTTTGCTTTCTCGGTCAACTTTGTTTCTTCTTCTTTGCATTCATCTTGCTGAATCCAATTCAATCATTGTGTTTATTGAGTGATTTTCCTCTCCTTCATTCAGTTTCACTTTGTGTTTCTCCAAGCCTAGATCACACGGCTTGTTTGAGTCTCCTTCAAGATTATTCTTCGCTTTGAGGGATTTCGTCATCGGTTCGAGTCTTGATTGTGATTGTTTGAGTTGAGTTAACTTGTTTTGTTTCATCTCTCTCTCTATCATTCTCAAATTGATGTTTTCATTAGTTTTTCATTTATTTAGTGAATTTTCTCCAATATATTGAAAAATAAAAAAAAAAATATTTTGCATTTTTTATTGGCATAGTGAAAATTGAAAACTCTTTCGCATTACTAGTGTTGTATAATTCTAGAGAAAAGTTTTCCAGTTTCATTAGCATGCATTGAAATTGATACTGGATGTTTTTGTGTGTTCATTTCTCTATCATTTGAAAGCTCTCAACTCTCCTGTAGATAGCTCTTCATTGAACGAAATGATATTTTGTGGCAATGTAATTTTTGCATCTGAAGTTTTATTGAGATCAACATTGAATGAGGAGCTTTGGAGAGCAGAAATGTGAATTGAAGATCAACTTTAAATTCTTCAATTAACCTAAAATAACATTTAAACATAGCTTATCATGGCCTCTAAAATAGGGGTAGCTCTACAAACGTCTTTGCTTCAATATACATCAACAATAATAAATGGGAGCTTGATGCTAATGCGAACTTATACTCTGTCTGCATCATGTATATAAGGGATACACTTCAGTTTTAAATCTTTGTCACATGGGAGACGATGCCTTCCTGCCATTAAATACATGGACTGGGCATTTAGGAGAGATTACCTACATACATTAAGTCCTTGGTTGATTTATCTTTCATTTTTACCAAGGTGTATGTGGAAGTTCATGAATATACGGTACACCCATTTACCTATGTTATGGCAGTCACTTTGATCTTTCTTTTGATTCTTTTTGTGAAAAGTGTGTAGGCTCATATAGTGCAGCTTGTGTCAACTTCTAAGAAAGAAATAGAGTCACCTTTTTCTTGTTTCTCAACTCTTAAAATATGAAACAAAAAATTTGGTTTAGGTATCCTAAAAATTAAATAAGCACAGAAATATTCCACAGTTAGAAATTTGCCTTAGTGCTTTATTTCAAAACCGTTTTTTCGATAGCAACATTTCTGATTTTCAATCAAGGTCTACCTCACAGAGGGTCCTGGTCTTTTCTCATAGAAATAGTAGGACATACATATGTGGCTTCACATTGTCCTCACTGAGTTATTTGATGAGTTGCTTTATTTTGGTTGTTTTCAGCCTCTTTAGCAGTCTCTGGTATTGGTACAGCATTGCTCACTACTATTGCACAAAGCATATGTTCATTTGAGTGGACTATCTATATATTTACCTATATTTCTTCATCCTCATCTTCTACTTTCACAGTGATTTGGGTTTCTAAATACCCAGGTGTTGGTAAGAAGAAGAACTAGGAAGAAATAAAGATAAAGCAGAGATATATTTTAGTTCATTGTTCTTTACCAAAAACCTGCTCTGAAGAATTACAGCCCAACCCTACGCAGAAAATTGGTTCACTGTGACAACAAGAAAGTATATGTAGAGATTTCACTGACATTCCCCTAGGTGCTCGAAGTGTGGTCCATGATGGAAGTGTTACCATTACGCTAGCTTCCGGGAGTTGAGTTGGGGGCAATCTTCAGCTAGTGCTGTTGACTCTAAAGGCGGGTAAAACTTTTCAATCACGTAAGTTGTGTAGAGGTGTGGTATTCCAACTTTGTCCATATATATGGATGAACGAGGATTTTGAACAAATCGATTTTTTTACGCATACTTTCCTTCTGGTGAAATTTCAATAACCTATTGAGTCCTTCACCGATTACCCGATTCAATGATACGCCAGTTCATCCTTGTGATCCTTTCCACACAAAAGTGCCCATCATAGAATCCGTACGGTAACCATTGGTCATGGGATCGGTTGAGTTAGTTAAATGTGAGTACCCGGTGTTTTACGTTGAGAGGTGAGTCCTCCTCTCGTCATGTTCATTATACATTTTTAAGGTTATGGACTTGGGAAAATATTATCCCGTCTCCTCACCTGCAGAAGCTTCTCCTCCGCCTCCCATGATGGAGGGTCCCGAGAGAGATACTCCTTCTTCCTCCATGATGGTGGCGGAGGGTCTCCTTCTTCTCAACAACAGAGAGAAACCATCTAAATTGATGACCTCCAAGCGGTTTGGTAAACTTCCTTGGGTTGGGGTCGATTGCGAGTTGTCGCCTTCCTTCTTGTAACTCCACACCGAAGATCCTGAGCCCTTGAGCCTCCATGGTCGTGCCCAACACCAGTATAGATGAAGGCGCCATCTGTGGTATTTTGTCCTCTTGCAACTGTTGTTAAGCTTTTTGTTCATATGGCTTGTTACTGTTACGAAAAACATTTTGGCATTTAACGGAGGAGCTAGTCAATTGTTGGGGATCCTTGGAAATTTTCATCCTTTGGGAGAGGGAAAAGCTGTCACTGTGGATGTGATGGTTGTTCTGACGCCAAAGTTAATTTACTCTTGGGCACGGTGCCTTTTGTCGAGTGCTTGTCTTCCTCTTTCGTGTGATGTGTTTTCCGCACCAAGGTGGATACGTGACCATCGATCAACTTGTGTTATTTGGTCCTAATATGGCAGCTGGTACGTGTACCTTTTCTTTTATCCATAGTTTATTATTCTTCGCATTTTAATTATGTGACTACCTATCCTGTGCCTATATTCGGTGATAGTGCCATTTTATGCATCATGTTTGGGGCACTAGTCCCAACTTCAAGATACTGTTTTTCTTCATATGGATGAAAGCCTTAAACTTCATAATTCTTATTAATTATGATAGTTAAAATGAACATGGAACACATCTGATTGTGACAATCACTTAAACACGCAAACAAGATGTGGACATGATTCATCTCTCCTTGTGTCAAGCTCCTTAAACCATGAAATAAGATCTCGCTGAGCATGGTTCATCTACTTGTGTCCAAACTCCTTAAACTGTGAGAAAACAGGTCTATTCGAGCATGGTTCCTCTACTTTGTATTGACTCCTAATAATTAAACTCATGAGATAGTTTTCTTTAATGTTGTTAAACTACATTAAACAATAGAACATGTTCTTGTTCAATTCAGATGTTGATAAGATCTCGTAAAATCTAATCAAGTCTTTCTCTTGATCTCGTAAGTTGAACCTTCATCATCTGTGCCATGTGGACTAAAGCAGGGGGCATGCCTTTCGAATTGGAGGTCACCATGTTCGCAGACACTGCTTAATTTTTTAAGCATAGTTTGTTTTATTTTAAATGTTATTAAAAATGAAACCGGTTTCAGAACATTTTTATCTTTGTTCTGACTTGTATAAAAACAGGCTTAACTTCAGCAGAGTTTGGCTGGTTGATTGTTGCTTTTGTAAAAATAAAAACCATTTTTGTGATTGCCATTTTATGACATTTTTTTTAAGATACTTCTTGGTTTTCTCATTGTAGTCATATACTTATTAATCATATACTTTTACTTAGTTGCACCATTCTGTGAGGGTTTCTCCCTGAGTAAGGTGTTCTTGTTAGCCAACCTCTCCTTTACTTGTTCTGGTGGTTCATATCACAGAGCTTGGTTGTTCTTACCCCTTCCATTCATTCCTCAGGAAAGTCACCTTTAATAACAACTCTGTAAGTTGAAAGAATTTTGAAGTCTCTTGTCGTTTTGAGCTCATTAAAATTGTAAACTTTGTGTCCAAATTATTTACCTTTTTTGATACAGGATGAATTTATTTAAAAGAATACTACTGTTTATGACTGAAGTTCTCTAGAGACATAGTTTTCTGCCTTTTTGGGATTGTAGGTTTACCCTACTGAAAAGACTAAAGTTTTACTTTGCTGTCTTTTCAAACTCTAAATATGAAAATATGTGGAGTTCTTCCTTTGTCAAACTTGTTAAAAAATGTTGACATAGGACTCCTTAAATAGCGTTATAAAGTTCCTCCTTCTAGGAAGCTGTGCAAAGTATTTTAATTGGATTGCTTGAAGGATATGACTTTCTCTCATAACTTACATTATATTAAACTTACTTCCCAAAAATAATTGGGGCCTTTACTTCGAGAAAATAGTGAGGGAAAATGGAACCAATATTATAGTCGTGTAAAGCATTCATCTCTAACTCTTATTTAACCTTCTGCATTGTTGTGGATTAGGACATCTCATCTAGATGCCTGTTTTCCTCCATGGGTTTGAGTAATCTCTTTTAGTAGCTCATCATATTTTGCCACATCATAGTGACCTCAGATCCATCGTGATGTAAAATACTGCCAAATACGATGTGGTACCACCAATATGTTAAAGAAATTTCCTACTAGGTTTTAACCTCCTCGATTCTCTATAAATTGTATTCATAATTTATATCCTCTGTCTGTGCCAGTGATGTGAGAGCTTGTTATAGCCCACAACAAATCATGGTCACTTCCTGTCGACTTGATATTCTGAGAGAACAATTAAGACTACATAAGATGTGAACATGCCTCCATTTATGAAGTTCTGTATTGGCCTTGGGGATTTTCATTATTGACCTTGTTCAGGCAATTAGCAGTGTTAGAAGCACGGATCATTTGTTCATTCACATGGATTGTACACTCTTGTACAACAGAAACCATTGTCATTATTGGTGGTTTTTCTCTCATGTCTATTAACTTTCATCATTGGTGGTAATGGTTCTAGTATTCCTTTATGTTGAATTTGGGCATCACATGTTCATCTTGTTTTGTACTTTGTTAGAGTGGGAATCAGAGCTTTGAATATAGTTTTTTTGATGAAATCAGGCTGTAGATTGTTGAATTGTTAAACATTCTGTGGCTATTTTGATTGGATGGTTGAGCCCTTTGCATTCTTGTTAATCCTTATTTTCTAGATGAATTTAGTCCACACCTTGGATCCAGGTTTTTGTGCTGTTATGGATATGGCTATGCCCATACCATATCATGTCTTGGTCTCATTCTGTTTGTTACTATGATATTGATGTGTTCTGTTTTCAGGTTTGACGTGTTATCATAAGCTTTTCTGCCCTCCTCTCTCTGCAGGACCTCTTCTTTGAAGTTTGTTGCAACATTTTTTCAAGTACCTGCAATCCCTATATTACATGTATTGGAGGACCTAATGCACGCAACCCTATGAATAGTAAAATATATCTGAAAACACCCTTGATGGCATCCTTGCATGGAAAAATTCTCCTCAGAACATTTCCTACAGAAAAATACAAAGCAGATGTTTTGTCTATATCGTATATGTATCTTGATTGTGTATGAGTCAGATCAAGGCTGCCCAAAACCCTGCTGATTGCGTCCTCTTCGGATGTGGGGTTATAAAGGACAAGAGATCTTCCCCTGACCATGGAGGTGATGCAGAAACCCTTCCCCCATCAAGGAAACTAACATTAACCTTAACAGTCCAAAGCAACATATAACCTAGCTTTTAACTATGTAGCAATAACTGCATGTTGTGAGTGCAAGAACTGTTGATAACAGGGTGACTGCTGCAGTGGGTCACTTGAGCTCAACAGAGTCTTGGGCAAGGAAGTGGACACATATTTTCCGTGCATCAAGTTTAAGAAGAAAGCCATAAAAGCCAGCACTTTTCACATCAAAACAAAAAACATACTTGTCTGGTGATTTATTTGAAGTCATGTTGTTGAAAAAGTAAACATCTCTACTTATCTATGAGTTCACTAGGAGGTTAGTGAAAACTGATTCTGTACATTTTAACATTGCTAACCATACACAACAATAATTAACTTTCTTATATTATTAACCACAACTTCTTAACTTGTAGCTATGTAACTGTTCTAACTAACCTTGAACTGGAAGCCATGTATGGTGCAACATAACATAACCTAACTGTAACATAAGCCTTAACATAACATAGCCTTAACATTAACACTTAACCTAACCCTAACCTTAAGCCAGAACATATGCAACTTTAACATGTGTATTGTAACCTTAACACATTTAAACTATAACTGCATAACATTATTTAACCTTAACAACAGCCTTAACTGCTAACCTAATTTTGTAACCTTGAACAAACCCTTAAAAATTATTATAGCTTAACCTTATCTTTAAGTTGGTTTAAAAATTAAAATTAGATATGATTAAAGTTAAAATTAAAATTAAGAGTAAAAGGTTAAGTTAAGATTGAGTTAAATTAAGGATTGAGAAGAATTGAAGTTAAAGATTCAAGGTAAATTAGAGTTAAGGATTGATAAAGTCCAGTTAGACAAAGGTTACATTATGGGTAATTCATATTAGTTAAGGTTAAATTAAGGGTAAAGAAAAACATGGTTAAGTTAAAGTTCAGTCTCAGATTTAGTGATTTAAAGTTAGAATTTCAGAATTAATTGAGTTAAATTTTAAAATTTGAAAATAAAGGTTGATTTAATGTCTCCAGCACATCTTGACATATGTAACCTTTGTTCTGTATAGCCTAACCCTGTGTAACATTACAAAAGACATAACCTTGGCATTAACACTTAACTAACCTTAACACTTACCTTTAACCTTCACATACTTTAACCTTAACTATTGAGCAGCAACACTTAACCTTAACTTTACCCTTAATTTAAGGTTAAAAGTTAAAATTAAGAAATTAAATTAAAATTAAAATAAGAATACAGAATAAGGAAATTCGAAGAAGGAAAGTTAAGTTAAAATTAAGAATCAGATAAAATCAAAATTAAAGTTAAATTATAGGAAGATTCAAGGATTAAAATTAAAATTAAAGGAGCAAATTAACGATTGAAGATTGAAAAATAACGATGGGGATTGAAGTTAAGAAAGTTAAGAGTTAAAAAGGAGTTTGGTCAGGTTAGGGTTAGGTTATAGTTAAGAAAGTGAGAGTAAAGGTTAAAATTCGAGCTCCTAGTGATCATGATCATGCTATTCATTTGATCACGAGAAGTGATATCGTAAATTAAGACAGAAAGACAAAAGATATTAAAAACAACATTTTGAACTCATAATGGTCATTATGAATTTTTTTTGGTGTGCCTTTTCAGCTGTATTACACCTTCTACATTCAAGGAATTGATCAAGTTTCATTTTTCAAACTATATGAAAGAGTTTGTGCTGATATTTTGATAAATATAATACCTGTGGTCTTGGAAGGATCATGTTCAAAAATGTTGATAGAATTGTCAAGCTTCTTTTGAAAACAATTATGTTTAAAAACATCCAAATGTTTCTTTAGAAAGTAGAAAGAAATTGGAAATTACTGGGTCTTATTATATCTCGAGGTGTTAAGATAGAACCTAACAAAATTATAATATGAAATGAAAGGTTTTCTGACTATAAAAACGATTAACGAATTTAAGGTTATAGAGGTATTATATGAGTTTGTTCGAAATTATGGGAGAAATAAGTACCTAAAAACGTTATTGAAGAAATATGCATTTTCATGGACTCCTGGGCAAATAATGCCTTTGAACATGTTAAAAACCCCGGTATTCGCCGCCGCAGGTGTTGATTTCAGGGCTCCAGCACCAGCGTAACCTAAATGACACCGCCAGCACAACAGCGCCAGCGATAGCGCGCCCAGCGCCAGCACGCCAGCAAAGCGCCCAGCAACGCGGCTTGGTCACCAACGATGAGCACCGCCAGCGACGCGAGCGTAACGCCTGCCAGCAGCCACGCCAAATTCAGCGCTGCCGAGCTTTGCCATCTGTTTAACCGCCAACGCCCAACTGCTTTCGCCCTAACCGCGACGTAGGTTGCCATTAATAATGACGTAGCCTTCAGCACGCTTGACCGTAGCACCAGCAGCAACGTAACATTAGCCTTGTCGCCTGCTTCAACCAGCAGCAGGCCAGGCCAGGACATCACCAACACAACGTAACGCAACGCTTCCCCTAACGCCAACCTAACATTAACCTTGGCTTTACCCGGTAACCTAACGCCATGCCGACTTTGACACCAGCAAAGCATCGCCAACGCAGCATATTGAGCTCTTAAACATGCTGAGCGCCAGAGAAACGCCCAGCGTGACGTTAAACGCCGACGACAGACTTCGTCCTGTTGTTGCCAGCATGGTCACCCCTGACGCGCAGGGCATAACGCAACTGCAACCTGTTTGTGACCATCGCTTTTACCACAATCGCGGACAACGCGTTATTAACGCCAGCAGCAATTTCGCCAGCTTTCAGCGGCAACCGCCAGCAAACGCCAGCTAACATTAAACGCACCGCCAGCGGTAACCTTCAACATGAACACGGTAGCCAGCAACGTAGTGACGCCAGCAGCAACTGTGACTGGCTGACATTAACCTGTGCCAACGCCAACATAGCCCTGCGCCCTGACATGGCAAACGTAACATAGTGTGCTTCAGCTTGCCAGCATATTTCTTCTTAACCATAAATGCTTAACTGGCAGCAGGGTTTGAGTTAAGGTTGATTAAGGATTAAAGAATAAGGTTAAAGAACAGGTTAGGGATTCATCATTGCGATTGATTAAGGAGTTAATGTCAGGTTAAGGGTAAAGTTGAGTTCAACTTAAGGTTAGTTAAAACCACAGTTGATTAAAGATACATTAAACTCAAAGTCAAGGTTAAGTTGAGTTAATTGAAGTTAAGGTGTGTTGAGGTATAAAAGTTTATCTTTTTAACTCACCATTTATCATGCATTAATTAACATTAGGTACAAATTTTATCTAAAATTGTATAGGTCTCGGTACGGTAGTTGTCTAAAATGTTCTTCAAGCACTGCGTGCAGTGTCTCAGCTAAAGTAAATGATTATGAAAATGAAATCAATTTAATAATAAAAATTCATGTTTTATAGTTCAAACAATCACTCAACAATACGTCATTCAAGGATCCGGTAATAATAACTCTTTCCTCTATCCGTGGTATAAATAAATCAAAATGAAACGATGGTAAAGATATAGCGATATATTAGTAATCGCCCTATGGGTTGATGATCTTTTACATTCACAACACGAAGCAATTAAATAGAAATGGTAACTATATTTAACAAATCATAATAGCACTTTTTTTGTAATAAAAATTCAGGTAAAAACTTGTAAATTCTTTTAAAAAAGGAAATAAATAATTAAGCTAATTAATAGGAATGAACAAAAAATCTATTTACACAAAAATGTTAGCTTTCCAATGGCAATGAACTTGCTGTCAACAATTACAAATGACAGAAAAATAATAATGAAATGAAATAACAATCCTGAATAACCAAAACTCTTTAATTACAATGCATAACAATACAAATGTAAAATAATGAATACTCTTGTTATACAACAGAAGAAACGACAAGCGCAATTCATTGATGCAACACGCCAATTTCACCAGTCATTGAACAATAAACTTTTAAATAAAAATTACTATGAGCAAAGTATGGTTTAAAAGCTCGAAAATATTGACAATATGGTAGAAATGAAATTAAGGTACAAAGGCAAAGGCTGGATCACCAGGGTTGGGGCCTAAATAGCTAGTGAGCACGTAGGAGTACTCCGATGTCAACAAGCTGGAATGACAATAGATTATTATTAATCATATGTATGAGAGTGTACAAAAAAAAATGGTACCTACTGTTTTTGTTAACGAAATTAGATGAACAATTCTAAAATTACACCGAAAGTAGAAAAATCATAATATTATATATTTTATTACGATGATATACTTATATTGTTGATGATGAAATAATAAGAAAAAAATAACGCAGCGTTGATCCTGAATTGAGGGGGATATGAAAAGTTGCTCTATCTTTACTTCTTCGTATCATTTTGTGTCTTAGCAGTACATGATGTTCAACTTTCTTACCACTTTGACTGTATGCTCAAATCATTGGTCTTCTTGTTAAGCTATAGCCTTTTTTGAAGGATAGCAGTTTGTCTGCTGTATCTTTTCCTTCCTAATGGTAGCTTCTCATAATTGGTTCACTATATAGAAGAAAAGACAATATTTAATTAATTTATGACAAAACACTAATCTCCTCAATTATATTGTAATTATTTGATATATTATCGTTCTAGAACATAAAAGGAGTTATGATTAAAGGAAAAAAGATAAAAAATACATGAAAAAATACATACCTTTCCAATACTCCAACACACCCCCATAACACACATACTCGCATGTCATGGCTTCATTACGTATAACGTTGTGAAATATACGGAAAGTTTTCATTAAATGATTCTAAACAACAGTTTTACAGCTAAAACTTCAAAACATTACTGTCACCTTTAGGTAATTCATATTTAGCCTTATAGTCTGCTACATGATACTAGATAATGAGGGCTGTGATGTCTACCAACCTAGCCAATAAAGCCTTCCCTCAAAACAAAGATTTTCTAGATAACAGTAGGTTGTGGTAACTCAAATTTTTGTAATTGAATGGCTCTCTCTTAGATAAACTTAAATTCCAAATCTTCCACATCAGAAGTTGCATTTATACTATGGCTGAATATCTTATGGATGAAAATATTCTTATCAGGATGGAATTGTTCCCATGTGGGTCCCAATGTTTGAATCCCCACCCTCCTTTTCATTAATATTTTACGCTAGCCCACAATTGTAATGAGTTTCTCGGTTCACTAACAAGAAATTTATTTGTTTTCTTAAAAGCATAAAAGAGTATTATGAGCCTTGAGCAACATAAATGGTTGGAAAAAATAAATAGATAATACAGTGGATATAGCAAAAGACTGGGATTTGTCCCCATTTCCTCATTGACATAAATTGTTATTAAATTACAAAAGTAGGCAACGATTTTGCTCACAAGGTGTCAGGCTTATAAAATGCTTTCTTGGTTTCTAATTCTATAGGGTTTTCTTGCCTTAACGACCTTAATTTTTAACGCAAGTATCTTTCCTAACTAAAACAAAAGCATAATTTTTTGCGAGTGTACCTACATGCTAGAACATACGTAGTATAAAGCAAGTATACATCAGTTGACATTTTAATCATATTCATACCTTTCAACTTTCTCTTCTTCCTTCCAAACATCGCAAAGAAAGATTCTACCTACGATGCATTGATATGTTAATTGCTACGCAATTTTTGGTATTTATTTTGAGAACGATTTCTTTATTGACTTTTCTCTGTTACCTCTGAACTGTGCAAGATCACTCTTGAAATTTGCTATACGGGGTCTTTTGTCAAGCATTTTTGAGTTGAGAAATGTAGGTTTTCTTATTACAATGTCGAGTGCCTACGGTCTACTTGCTCTCTTTATTTTTTGTCCAATGTGCTGGAGGAAAGGGTATACAAATTACGAACATCTTTTCACGGACATATTGCATTTTAGTT
This sequence comes from Pinus albicaulis, assembly GCA_034641835.2. Lineage (NCBI taxonomy): Eukaryota > Viridiplantae > Streptophyta > Pinopsida > Pinales > Pinaceae > Pinus > Pinus albicaulis. Next base: position 286,323,771 of record CM076574.1, on the reverse strand, counting down.
TGAGAAGCTAGTCATAGCAGCTTCCTGTATTCTTGACTACATCCTGAATGAATATGGGCTGCATTTGATCCTCAGCACTGTATTATGAGTTCCATTTGGATGGATGCATTCTTTATTTTAGAGGTTCTTTTAGAGACTTTCCCTTTCTTTTGGCACCTAATCCTCTTGCCTGGACCTTACTAACTTTTAGGAGACTTTTTCCATTCCCTCATGAGCTTTCTCAAGTTCATTTTGTCTTCTTCTTCTTCTTGGAAGGAACAACTATTCCTTTTTGCTACTTACGTTGTTCGACTAAGTTTACATTCTCCGGAAGGTATGCACTCACTCGGGCTTACTTCTGCTTTCGGTAATCATCTATTCTCCGGAGCTAGGTACCTCAGAAGTAGCCTAGTGTTAATTCATTGTTTTGAAGACTTCTTCTTTTGCCTCCTCAAACAGAATTTCCTCAATGCGTGTCCTTCATGAGTGAGAGAATGTTCTGCAATTGTTCTGTCTCAATACTAATATTGATGGTATGGGGTTGTATATATTCACTCATGTTGGCCAAGAGGTGGACAGTCATCCTCCTGTAATGGTTCTGGGTGGAGAAGCATGTAAGTTATGAGAGGTTCCTGCCTTCTCTTATACCCTTCAGTGTGACAATTAATTTCCTTCTTCTTCTTGTCTTCTCCTTTGGTGTAGTTCTTTTCTTCTTCTTCCGATCTTTTCATCTTCAAGTTGTGGGGTTTCTTCTTCACAGTCGAGTCATCCCTTCAGCTAGGGTAATAGCAGAAGTTTGTTTTTTACCAGTTCACATGATTAACTCACATTGAATGAATCTTCTCCCGACAATTACGCCTCTTTGTCACTATTATTTGCTGCCTACCTCTGCCATGGAATAACTCTCACACGGTTGCAAAAATCAATAGCCACGGTTTCATGGGGCTGTTCATAATTAAAAATTTCTCAGTACTATAGTGTGTAATCCACCTACTCTCCAAAATTTCATAAATGTAGGCGTCGGAAATAGTTGGTACTAAGTTCACTACATATGGGATGGTCTCATGTTTTAAATCACACTCTTGTTAATTATTCACAATAATACCTAGAAATAATGATGAACGACTCTCGTGCAGAGTACGGAAATAATGAGACAAACATATTGCAGGAATTGATGATCATGAAGAATTAAGTCATATGCGAACATCACCATACCCAAAATACAATGGGTTTCCTAAATACATTAAATGAAGGAAGCAGTGTGGAAGTGATTTCATACATTATAGAAAAACATACATGCTTATGATGTGGATGCAAAAATTATTCGAATTAAAAATTTGAGGCATATTAATCATAAAATAGAATAAAATACTATATAATGGATAAAAATACAAGAAGGGATAGTAGACATAAATAATGTATACGGGTCATGTAGCAACAATATGATTGATTGATGAACAATATTTCATGTATAAAGGTTTATAAGTAAAAGGGTTTGAGATCATAATATAAAATACCTGTACAAGATAGAATACATAAAAGAAAAGTTTATAATTACTATTCTGAGTTTAACAAAGTGGCTATTTGTCTAAGCAGAGCTATATTTATTTGTGTGTCCATAACAACAGAAAGGTTGCTTTTTCTGTGGAGTAACAGTCCTTCATATGTACCTGAAGAGGTAACATACAGTGTCGTGATGGAACCATTTTATTCTAGTTTGGGAAATAGATGAATCACAATGCCATTCACAGGAAAAGGCTAGAAAGGTGGTGAGCCGGCTTAGCAGTAGGACCTCTGTTCCTAAAACTGTTCATCTTTGGATTTTATTTGGATGTTTCATGGTGTGGTGTGCATGATGGAAAATACATAAAACACGCCTGAATCATGGTAAAGGTTTGGCTAAATAATGGAACCCTATATACGTAAACATATCATAGGTGTTTATATATATGTATTTTCTTTTCTTTTTAACTATATAGCACTTGCCTATTGATGTATAAAGGATGACTTAACTGCCTCCTTAAGAGTAGGGATGGTGGGAAGTTTGAACATATCCATTGGGGAAAATGCCCTTAATATTATTAATAATAAATGTTGAGAAATTCCTGAAGAATTGGAAGGCCAACATGATAGAAATAATCAATCAAATTAATTTTTAGTGAAAATAAAAACTGACAGTGATATAGATAGTTGTGTGTCACTTTCACTTTTTTAAATTGTCAATACAAAGCAAATTTTTTTAAGAATTTTAATCTCTCTTTGATATATTGGTTCTCAGTATTATAAATTTTTGTCCTTGCATAAATTTGTATATTTTTGCCAAAAATAATAATGAAATTTATAAAACAAGTCTCAAAATATTGAAAAATATGCTAAAAAGTGTTCATAGCAGAACGTAAAAAATAATATTTAATGAAATATTGTCAACTTTTGAAAGGAACAACAAAAAAATCAGAAAAAATGTTATTTATTTTTGAAAGAATAGCAAAAACAATACGAAAAAATGATGTTCCTTTTTGAGAGGAACAACAAAAACAATGGAAAAAACATTTGAACATTTGGAAAGGAGCAATAACGAAAACAATCGAAAAAAAAATGTTTAAACAATTTGAAGAACAATAAAAACAATGGAAAAAATTTTGTTCCTTTTGAAAGGAACAAAAAAATCATCTAAAATTTTGTTTTCCTTTGAAAGAATAAATAAAAATATCAAGCAAAATAGCCATCTTTTGGAAAGGACAACAAAAATATTCAGCAGAAAATGTTTTTCCTTTTGGAAGATAGCACGAAAAAAAATTAGCAGAAATATTCCACATTCTATGCTATGAGAACCCAGCAAAAACACTAAGTAAATATTTAAATACCTTTTTTAAAAGACAAACAAAAATAAATAATAGAAATAATTCTTTGGAAAGAACAAAAAGATAAACATGGAAAAGCGTAACCCTTCGGAAAGACAACACGAGGAAAATAAAAAAGCACAGAATTGTGTTTCTTTGTGAGAGCAGCCCTTGAAGAATAAAATACGTAGTAAAAAAATAGTTTATCAGGAAAAATTTAAAAATAAAAACTTGTATACAAGTTTCGAAGTGAAGAATTTAGTCGGTGAATAAGTGTTGAGGAGGGTATCTTGCTGGGCGAAAATCTGCATATAGAATCTCCACATGTTCTGGTAAAAGGATTCAGAATTAAAGCAGTTTTATAGTAAAATGTTGGTAAAATGACATTTGATTTGAAAGAATGTCCGGATCCATCAAGTTAATGTAATGGTACCATTTTCATGTAATTTTTGTATCTTATAAGGTCCAAACCATTGTATGCAGGTTTTAAGAGGAAATCAAAGCATAAAGTCATATAGGAGTGCCCAATCATCCATTGGAAGATTTTCTTTTAATACAGGCATCATTATTTCTCTCTGCTTTTAATTAATACTGGGTGTGATGAATGCTTAAAAATATTCATCTAACTCTGTTTAATTTGTTTTGTAATCTGTGACTTGGGCTTCATTTAAGTCTAAACTGCCTCTGGGGTTGTTCTTAATGTTTGGTTACCAAAATTCTATTGGAAAGATAGGTTCTTTTCTGTTATAATTAAATATGATGAATACAGTGGTATTTCTCCATGTTGTTTTATCACTTCTGAGCTTCAGGGCTAACAAAAGCCCAGTCCATTAAATTTATTGATGTAAGCTATTTTATAGTTGAATTCATCATATATGTTGTCTCTACTTATTTGTTTTCATGTGGGTGGTATGGGGTCGGGTTGGGCGTTTTCTGCCTACAAATTGTAGTCATCCATCTTATTAATTCTATGTCCCTTGAGAACCCTGTACGCACAACTATTTGGAAAAGAAATTTTGTTACGGAAGTCTCTTTAATGACTCTTGAAATACTTCTTACTTAAACCATTTTGTTGTATATATTGTTCATAACTAGTGTATATATGTTTTCCTGAATTTTGGTGGTGGGTTAATAGGACCAACAAAACAGAAAACAAACGCTGAAATGGCTGGTCTATGTTGTGGAGTTCGAAAATTTCATCGGATTTTCCGGAGCGTCCTTGCCCTTTGTCAACTATCTGCAGACATACCAAACTTTTAGCATCTTTAAAAATTGTAGGCCGAAATAGCACAGTACATGAGCAACATGACCAATCACAAGTCCATAGAATATACTCTTTACATGGCCATTGTGGCATATTTTCGAGATGTCAAATATTTCATCTTCTCGAATGCATCTTAAATCATGCATCTCATCATGTAAATGGTATTTCAATCAAAAAGTGGAATTGTTGCATTCAGAATATATGTTTTGCATTCATTGGGCATTATGTGCTTGGGTAATTTACTACTACTTTAAATAATTCACAACATCAACATACATAGGTTATAGCGATGCTCAGAAAACTTGTCATTATCCAGAGCTGATCTTGTTTGTTAACATGTTTGTTAGTTTAGCATTCGTGAGAAAATGTTCCCAAGATTCTCTTTTCTAGTGAGTCCTTTATTGTTTGATGTCAAATTCCTGTTGATAGAATAAACCATATTGTTACTCTTTCATTTGTAATAGGTTTATTTGTAAAATTGCCAAATTTGAGTAGCCTATGTATAAAACTACGAGATACCCGGTTATATAATGTTTAAAGTTTATTTCTGACATATTAAATGAAAATTATTCTGAATAAATATGAGTTTGGTAGGTAGAATAGATTCTTTAATATCAGTGCATATGGAATTTTATATATTACCATATACTTTGGTACCTTATTAGATGTGTTTGGGCATCGAGATGAAATTTAGACTGGAAAATCTAATTGTTTGTACGCTTTAAGAGCTATTGATGAAAGCTTTTTCGGATGTCAAAATCATGGTTACATTATCTGTCCAAAATTAAAATCAACATTGTATTTAGGTGCGTGTAAGGTCAGGCTATTTGAAGACAATTGCTCTATAAATATTACTATATTAACAAGAAGAAAGTACGAAAGTACGTTGCCTCTACTTGTGTGGGTACAGAGATGGGTATTAACAAAATATCTGATTTTAACAGGATCTACCTATGTTCAGCTTGGAATCTGTGACTAATATTAGTCCCCTGGTCATCTATAATGTGGCACTTCTAAGTGACAGCAGTGCGGGTCAATAAACCTTTTTGTTTTTTCCAATGTTTCTAATGCGAGAAACAAAAAAATGTCTGTAAGGTATATGAAATCATCCCGCCTTCTTGATCCCTTATTATATAACAAGAAGATGTTGAAATATCCCTTTGAAATATGAGGGGGTGTTGCATAGACCAAAGGTAAAATATGGAAAATGCAGGGGCGGTAAAAATGATCTTGTATCTTGGTGTGGAGGCAATCTAAATCTAATTATGTCTATGAAGCCATCTAAGAAAAGAATAATTTCTTCCCTAATGTGTCCGTATGGTCAATGAAAAGGAAGGAAAGTGGCATTTCTAGGTTGCTTTGTTTGAGTTATAACATTCTTACCATATCCTCCACTTCATTATTTTTTGGCTATTTATGTGGAGAACCACTTATGTCAAGATATGGATAAAAAAATTAAACATCTAAAAATTTTATTAATTGGAGTTTCTTAATATCTTTAAGGTGAGGGTTTAATCTTCATTGGGGTTGGTGAATGGATCATAAATACATACATGTATAAATATGGTATTATTATAATAAAGATTAACCCTTTCATGTACGAGTAATGTGTAAAAGGCTCATGTATTTTTTCATTAGTTGGACCAACTCCTCTTCTTGTTCTGACACTCATATTTTTGACATAATGTTCAAGTTTTCCAATAAATATATAGTTTTCTAGCCTTAACGACAGTATTGATTGTTCTTCCTGGATTTGTTTGAAATTCATCATTACATTACTGACTTATAAATGTTAAAATCATGAGCCTTTGGTAAGGAATGATTTTTGGTTAATTGATAAAAATATTAATAGTGTCATTCTGTTTGATGTTAAGTGAGGCATCTTATGGTTAGTGGTGATCTAATGTTTCTATGAGATATGATAGGGATGTCTCTTTTTTTTTTTTTGTTATTATGAGCTTGTTTGGAGCTGAAGGGTATCGTCCAGTTCTTAATACTAACTCCCTCTAGTTATAGTCATGTTCATATGGCCCGACAATATAGGCATCATCGATTGCCAGCCAAGGTCTACCTAATATTAGAAGGGTGTCATCTAGGCTGGTTTCAGGGTTAATAATCGAAGTTAACGGGATATTCCTAGGAGTCTATAGATATGACTTGTCCTGTGGTGTGCCTTCTGAAAACAGCTAAATTGATTGAAATGTTAATAAAGGTTGTTATTGGATCTAATGATGTAATACCAATTTTGGTAAATGCAGACGTTCATAAGGATATAGTTGGCTCCCCAATCTAATAAGGCATTTAGAAACAATTTTCATTGAGTTTTACGTAACTATAGGATTTCACCAGGTCCTCATAATTTTCACAGTGCTTCTCTTCACAATCATCGTCAAAATAAGTGCCGACTAACGGGCCAGTTGAGTTAGTTGTTTTCTCTCTTGTCTTTCTTATACATAGTTCTTTGATAATATTTACGTAAATGAAATTTCTTGAATGCTTGGAGGATTGGGATTTTTATACACAAATTTTTAGGTTCTCCTAGAAAGATAAAAATCACGATGTTCTATTGGACGGGGAGTGTGATTAATTATTGCAGAAGTATTGGAAGAAGGGTAGTTGCTTATCATGAGTTTTTGTGTAACCACATTCTCCTTTTGGATGTTTTTAAGTGACGGATTTTCATTTAAAATTTTTATATACCTCTTGTTTCTTTTCTGTGAGACCTTGGTTGAAGAGTAGTTTTCACTCATCAACTGGGTTTCTTGTTTTGGTGCTTCGATTATTTAAAACAGTTAACAGTTCAGTCAATTATTAGGTTGGGTTGAGTTGGGCAGGGTTAACGGTCTTAAGTTGTTCGAGGATTGCATTTGCAATGTGTGTAAGTATGTGAAGTGTAGGTGGAGGGAAGGAATCATTCCGGGCAGTTTGATTCATAGATCTTTTCTGAATCATTGTGAAATGTGACTCTCTGAGGTGGAGGGACCATTGTGTTGGATATGTGTTATTTTGCCAAATATGATGATGAGAAAAATTTAGCTGATTGGTTTTTATTTTTGATTTGGCCATGATGGTGTAGAAATAGTTCTTTGTGGCAACTGAAGGGTGATGAGTTTTCCACATTCCATTATATTGCTAAGCATTATACAAAGGAAATTTGAAAAGAAGAGGATGGATCAATGGGCATAACTATTTGTCATGGTTTCCATTAGCGAGCGTTTGATTAGTGAATATGCCATTTACTGTTGTTACTTATGCTTCTTTGTAGACTTCTTTCAATCTGGGATGAGGTAACTACCATTGCAGTGATATTTCATACGGATAGCACGAACTTGGAGTATGCATCTATGGGCACTCTTTGGCTTCATATTTTACATCTAGGGCGGAATATTTAATTTTTATTGTAACCACTTTGCAACATGGTCTCAAATGTATTTTGAGAGTCCCTAGAATATACGATTTGAAATCTTCCTGATAGTTCTAATTTATATGTGGGTTACCTCACAGAATCTTACTCTCCTTTTACTGAGTAGCGTAAGTGCAAATGGTTTTAGTCTTGCACTTATAAGAAATCTAAGTACATAAATTAATAATGCTCAAATAAAATTTTCACCGTCCATATATCACCTTTTCCCATGATGTTTAATGTTTAGCCATTTTTTCACTTCATCCCTTTAATTAGTGATTTTTAACACATTTATCGGGTAGAGATGAATGCACTGGGGTGATCTTTGAGTTGTATTGAAAGTGTTCCACATATTCCTAGAGTGTTTCTTGTTAGGTTTTTGTGTCATCTAAAATATTTCATCTTTTAATTCTGGACCTATAGTGATAAATCTGTTTTCTGCAAAAAAACGTCTTTCATGTGATTCCAGGTCATTTATAACACCTCCACCTAACCCATAAGCTCATCATAGAAGTTGTCATTGTTAACAGGGAGAAATAATTTTAACTTTTGGGGATGGTGTTGTTGAAATCTTACCTCATAATACATTAATTTCAAATAAAATGCATATAGAATCTTCATGATGTTTACATGGAATGTGGAGGAATATCTTTTCGAAGAGGAATAGTAACTTCATATATTGCATTAAACTGTGATGTCCAAATGAGATGTCGTTGTTGAAGTTTGTTGAAATTGAACATAGTTATGAGCATTTTATTCAAAATATATTGCGTATCACTTTTGGGTTTTCTAGGGAATTATTCCTAAAGTGACTGAAGGAGTAGGACGAAAAGCCCTATGACACTCTAGCAAGTGCAGGATAATGGGTGTCCCTTGTTGAACTGTGTCAGGGGGATTTTAGGGTTCTTGAGTTCTTGTTTTGTTTTGAATGATTTTGACAACACTTTGTATTTGTTCTTTCTAAGTTGTTTGACCTCGCAAGAGGTCTCGTTTTCTCTTACTAGCTTCCTCCTCACCCTTTGCGGAGATACTAGAGTTCCCCCTTCTTGTCGAAGTTGGTGATAATTCTCAATTTATTGAGAATCTTGCTCTTCTGTTTGACTATACCTCGAAAAAGCTACGGATGGTCGGTCTGTGGCACAGAGGAACTAATAAATTATCTGAAAGCAGTTTTCAGGCTAACGATGCATTTTGAGATTCATCTCTCTTAATGATGTTATCAATAAAAAAAATTTGCCCAAGGTCATGGGTCCCTTAGGTTTTACAGTTGAAGAATTTCGTTTTGTTCAAAATTGTGACATTCAAAAACACAACATTCATTTCTACATAAGTTTTCACTCAATTTTACGGTCGACGGGTAGATGAACGAACATGTTCTATGCCTAAATACGTGGTTTCTTACTGTATACCATTTTTAATACCTGGTTCTTTATAGAATGAAAAATTCAGTACTTGTATACTTATAAATAGCCATGTCACAGAAATGGTGCCCAACAAAGTTGGGAAATTATCAAAAATTGTCTTTTTAATAATTTGTCTTTATTAATTCATGTCGATCGGGTAAGACTTTTTATCTCAAGGGTGTACTAGGTCTCGGGTGACAGTTTAATCTAAGAGTAATATTTAAATGACAATAAATTAATGTCAAATACCAAAAATGAGCGGTACTTGAAAAATAGAAATCATTACAATAATTTGAAACTCAATAATGCGCATGGTTCAACAGTCACTCAACAATCATGGTCGAGATGTGGTAATAAACACAACTCTTTCCTCCTCAACTTGTGTAAATGAAAATCAAATATGAACAGAGTAATCAATCTAAGAATGTGACATTATTATTAATGTCAACTACAGGTTGATGGTATTGCATTCACACTAAAGCAATTAAGTAAATGCAAATACTTCTGTTCAATCATTAATGCTAGTGAAAATAAGCAGAATAAAGATTTTTGTAATAACACTTCAAAGAAAAACCAAATTCTTACCCAAAAAGGAATAAATACAGCAAACTCAATTAACAGGAATAGACAACAAATCTGTTCTTGAAATATTTTAACTTTTCTAGTAGCAGTAAACATCAATCTGTGAATGCTGGGAAATGAACAACAAACTAATAATGGAAATAGGCAACAATCACCGAATAGCGAAGCTACTATTAATTTCAATGCATAAACAATATAATTATAAAAATGATATATTGTTATGTAGAAGGAACGACAACACGATTCAACGTGCAACACATAATTTCACAATCATTAAACAGTAAACTATAAACTAAGGTAATTGTTGAAGCAATGCGGTTTAAAAATGAAAACAAATGCAAACCATGTAAACTAAAATAGGGAAATTAAGGTATAAATAACCAGAGTGGATCACAGAGGCCGGACGCCAAGCAGCTGATGAGCTTTTCGTCGAGTTATCGATGCTCAGCAACAATGGAACGACAGGCAGATTCATGTATTAATCATATGTGAGAAGGTGTGCAAACAGTAGTACTCTTTGTTTGTATTCAACGAGTAAATGAACAGTCTGAAATTACAAAGAGAAATCTGAAAAATGTGAGATGTGTCTCTTTTTCATTTCTAGTGGTGCCTATTTTTATCGCCTCAGGTGGAGGAAACAAGCATGTGAGTAACAAGGCAATCCCTCGGGATGGGGAGTAAGGATTCTCTCTGTCTTCCTTCTCACTTCTCGTTGTCTTCTTAATATTTCGGTGCCGTAGCTGTTCCTTTCTTTATTTTTGACTATATTATCAGTCTTAGTCTTCTGCGTAGCTACGGCCTTTTGTTGAAGGACAACGATTACATCTACCTTGTCTTTCATAAAATAGTATTTCTCACTTCATTTTAGTTCCTATGTAAGAAAAGAAGAACATGTGAACAATTTCTGTTGGCATAATCTCTCAATTCTGTTGTAATTGTCTTTGACCTGTATCGTTCTAAAACATAAAAAAAGTCATAAATTAAAGAAAAAATGAAAATACATAAATGTGCTTCTTTTCCAATGTCCAACAGGGCTACATAATAAAGTCAAAGTTAAGGTTAGGTTAACGCAGTGTAGATTAAGAGTTAATTTTAGTTAAGAGTTAAAGTTAAAGGTTAAGTTTAAGGATAAGTTAGAAGAGTAAGAAAATAAGTTAACCAACATAACATATAAATGTGTGCCAACCTTGCTTTAACCTCAGCTAACAATAACCCCTTGGCACAGCAACCTGGCAACCAACTAACCTTGCCTTAGCACTAAGGTTAGGGTTAAAGGTTAGGGAAGTTAAATAAGGGTTAACACCATTTGACATTAACCTTAACTATAACTAACAACAAACCTTAAAATTAACCTTAACAGCAAAAAACAACCTTAGCAAAGACCCTTAACATAGCATTAAACCCTTAAGGTTGGGTTACGCGGGTAAGTGAAAGTTAAGGTTAAGGTTAAGGTTGAGTTAAAGTTAGGTTAAGGTGGCATGAAGTTAAGGTTAAGGTCAAGATTAAGGTTAAGGCTAAGTTTAGGTTAAGGGTAAAGTTGAGTTAAAGTTTAATGTTCTGGTATGAACAAGAGGTCAAAAAAGGTTAAGGTTACGTTAAGGGTAAAGTCAAGGTTAAGGTTAGTGTTGAGCTCCAAAAATGTTCCTTCTTCCACCACATTCCACTCCATTTCTTTTATCCATTAATAATCCCGAGGCTCAAATGATCAATGAAATTAGTTAAAATTTCTTTAAGAATGAATATTGTGGCTAACTTGCTATGTTTTGTGATTTTGTCATTTAGTACTTTTGGTAGAGCTAGCTACACAATGCAGTTTGATATATGCTTCAATTTCAATTCTGTGACCATCTTCATGTTTAGAAAACGTATTCCGGAATGTCCTCTACGGAAAGCCACACATGGTGTATGTGCTCCTTTCTTTCAGCATTTTGCTTACATGAAGATCGGGCAGAATTTCTATCGTGGTTGTGCATTGAGAACTCCAAAAACGAGAGATAGACTCTGTGGACAAAGGACAATCAGGATGTCCTTTGTCATCGTCTGCAGGTTCTAGTTCGATTTAATATTGGAAGACGTTAATACTGTGTTATCTCCAAGTTACGACAACAACAAATTTTGCTATAAATATGCTGGAAAGCTGAGAGACAAGGTTAATTTGGTTGAATTTTATGGTTGGTATAGATCTTTGGAAATCTGAGAATACTTTCTTTGTTTTGAGGTGATTCCTCTTACAATAGAAAAACACTTATTTTCTTAAAGCATTTAAGTTGATTTTGAACTATAGATTTCATACTGTCCTGGTAGTGGATAGCACACTGCCTCTGGCTGACCTTGTTTATCTATGGGTGAATAAGTGTTTTAGTCTCGCTTTTTATTTCTAGTTTCAGTGAATTTACAGAAAACATGTTCATGTTTGTTTATATTTACTATACATGGAGTCAAGAATTACTCTAATCAATATTTAAAAATATCATTGAGAAATGTGACTTTATTTTGATAAATCACAAGTTTAAATTTCATTACTTTAAATTTATTTATCCATGATTTAAAACTTCTCTGGCAAAAATTTTCCAAAATATCATTATGATGGATGAAGTGCAATGCATGGTATTGTGAGTTTTAGTTATGAATTTTACACCAGAAGTGGCATAGCCAATCTTACTCTTACAAAAGCTCTTCCCAGAAATATAATAATAGTGAAAGTAGTTGTGATGTCTTGGTTTAGTTATGTTGCTTTAGGTCTTGTGTTTATGTTAATTTCTTTGAATGATAGGTCATACTTGTTCTACATAAACTCTTCAAAAACATCATTCATACTAAGCAAGGATGGTTATTACTGCCAGAATTCGCCAAATTCAATTTTCAGCTTCTTGCTAGTTATACTTTTCTGAGTAGAATGCATGTGATTCAGCTGCTGTCATTTCATTTTTTAGTTTAATGTTGTTTTCAATCTAACATTGTCCTTGTACTTCAAATAATTCTTGCTTTGCTCTAGTTGATTTAGCTCAACCTTAATGTGCTCCGGTCTAGTTGTCCTTTTGCATTTTTAAGTTATATTAGTTGTTAAATTCAAATACCATGATCTTCATTATTCACAAAAATGATTTTATTTAACCTTATATTAACTGATATTTGAAACGAAATTAGTATCAAATTTAAGACCTAAGTATTTTAGTATTTTTACCATTTCACAAACAATCCTTTTCTCAAAAGACCATTATAAAAAGGAAATCTACACCGCTTTTGGAATAGAGCCTAGTGGTATTATTAGAATTGATTCAGAACAATTGAAGCTAGTTTGAAATAGAAATCTTATGGTGCTACAAATTTTCTTTTCCAAATATATTCCAATAGACCTTTAATCATGGATGAGATATTTGTGACATTGCAGATTGATTGTTTGATTGTTTAGTTAGAAGAACTTCATTTACCTTAGCGGCCATTTCTCCAAGCTCTTCCAAAACATATTTAATGAATAGATTAGACAAAAAAAGGTTAAGCTCATGTTGTGATTTATTTCCTTGAATTATTTATCCAAGCTTTGTGTTTTTCTGGCCATAGTTTAGAGCTTTGTTTTTGTTTCGGTGTTTGCATTGTCATTTGTGTCCTAATTGAAGCTTCACTCTGCTAACTTTAATATTTTCTTCTCATGACATTTGGCTCCTTTTCCCTTGTGAATATAAAACAACAAAAAAAAACCAAAAACATCATAAAAGCACTAAACAACGTAAGAGGTAGGGGCTCATCTGGGCACACATGTACGTACTTACCCTTGATTTACAACATAGTGACAAAATTACGTGAACAAAAATTTGGGAGACTGGGTTCGAGCACCAAGCAGGTTAGGTTACGGTTAAGGTCAAGGTTAAGGTTAGAGTTAAAGGTTAAAATTGGTCATTGAGTTACGATTAAAGTCAGATCGAGTTATAGTTAGAATAAAGTAAGGTTAAGATAAGATTAAGGTTAAGAGTAAAAAGATAAGTTAAGGTTAAGTTTAATGTTAAGGTCCCAAGGTTAAGGTTAAGCTTGTAGCTAAGGATGAAGTTAAGTTAGAGTAAAAAGGATTGAAGTTGATTAGAGTTATAATTAAGTCAAGAATTAAGGATTGAAGTTAAAGTGAAGATTAGTGAAATTTAAAGAGTTGAGTCAAAGTCAGGTAAAAAAGGTTAAATTAGAAGTTAAAATTGTAAGACTTTATTACGAGTTAAAATGCTTCCCAGAATAAGGGTCAAGGTTTGGTCAAAGGTTAGGGATTAGGTTATAGTTGTGTTTAAGTAGAAGTAAAGGGTTAAGGTTAAGGTTTTGGTTATAGATCACCGTAACCTTCACTATAACTGCTTTTAACCATAACTGCGTTAACCTTTAATAGCTTTATAACTACTTCATTGATGAGCCCTTAACAGTGGCCTTTGTAGCCTAAGCGTAACCTTGGCTAAGGTATGGCAGCTAACCTAACCTTGGCCTTATTGATGCTAACTGGCATAATCTTCCCAAATCCTTGGCCCTAGCGCGGCCCTAAGCAGCCTTCACCTTGAACCTGGCCTTGACGCTAAGCGGCCTAATGTTGACGTAACTAATATAAGCAAACTTAGCGGGCATCGCTTCTGTTCAACTCCATGTATCCATTGTATGTTGTTTCAACCTCCTTCTAACCTTCCAATACAACCATAGCCTTAAACTTGACATTGACATTTACCGCCCAACCTTGGCCTTAGCCTGACAACCAGCACCACCCTTAACTAGCCTTAACCATGGCCTTGGCCTTGACATTGGCCTTGGCGTTGGCCTTTGCCACTAAACACCTTAGCACTGGCCTTAGCATTGACTTCTTCAACGACAACCTAGCCATGGCCTTCAAATTTTGTAACACAACACCAGCAACCAACCAACTAACCTTAACTGCCGCTATAGCCTTACCTTGGCCTTGGCAACGACGCCCACGCCTTCTTCCGCATGTAAACGCCAAGGCTAGGCCATGACCCTTCAACCTTCAACGTAACCACCAGCTAACACCTGGTATTGCCTTGACGGACCTTAGCCACCAACCTTAGTCTTGTTGTTGAATGAGCTGGTAATCTGGCATAAGCTGGCAGCCAACGCTGTGACCTTGCCAATAACCTGCTAACCTTGGTAAACCGTAACGATAACCCATAACCTGCTTATATCAAGGTTACGATTAGGTTCAGGTTATTGTTATGAAGTGGAAATCCCCTCTCAATAGACCGGAGGTGATCCCCTGGCCTATAGTGGGTAAAATGACTCCGAAACATAAAAGCTATTGGTTCTGTTCGGAAGATAGAGATCATACGATAGATAGCTTACGTGATTCCTTCACTATTGTTTATCAAGAAGAAGTGGCGCTTACGTTCTAATTTCGGAAGGTCATGATCCATGAGCTTGTTGCGTCAGGATACTGCTTTTTGTACGAAAAGAACAACCGCGCGCAACATCTTTGCACTTTATAACTATCGATCGATGGAAGAGGAATGAATGAAGGTACGTTATATAATGGACAAACACAATCCTTGGAGACAATAGCGAGTGCTTGCTATTAAGATACGAAAACGATTACAACCGGACTATACGACGTCACTGATCTTCCTTGACCGAGTTCAGCCAGGATGTGTCTCCCTGATCTCGTGGGGGTTTTAAAAAACTCTTTCTCTCATAGGGTTATACGCTCCCAGCTGTAACTCTTGATTTTTCACTAAACTATGTTTATTTAAAAATGTAGTGGCTGGCAAATGGAAAGTGAGGCTATAGAAGGAAGAGGATTGGGGGGATCTGTAATCATGAAGTCCTGTCTCTTGAGAGGAAGGTTATGAAAGTGAAAAACCACTTCACAATCAAGGAGATGGAACTGAAAACAGCTTCTTCTTTTGATGATTATTTGAAGTTGTTAGAGTCAAACTTTTACTTCTGTTAAAAAAAAAAATTCACGTGGCCGACATGCAGGCACAACAGGGGACGGAGCACCGGTGGCGGTAACCACTGAGTGTGTGTTTTCCCCGTTGGCGCGAGGGATAGACACTTTATCGTGCAGTATTACTTAGGGCCTTGGGTTTTTGGGGTTTTTATGGTTTTTCAGAGGAAATGTTCTTGAGGATAATTCTTGCCCTTATGCAGAAGGATTCCATCAAGGTGTTTTCAGGACATTTTACCGTCCACAGGTCACGGGAATAGTCCTCCAATGTATGGGATGAGTAATTACAGGGAAAGTGACAAAATGATGTGTAACAGATGCCCCCTAAAGCATGAGGTCTGAGAGAGAGGGAGGGGTGAAATGCTTTATGATAACGCGTCCAACTGAAAACACTGTCGTCGGAAGACCTGCGAAAACAAATACAACTGATATCTCTGATACATGATATGTGGTATGGGGGCAACCATCCATAATAAAGTGTACAAAAACTGGGATCCAAGGTATGGACGTAGCCATCCAGTAAAATAAGGATCAACAAGTAGACTCAGGTATGGTCGCAGCCATCCAATCAAAAGAGTCATGTAACAAGTCATAATAATCCACAAAGGATCCACAATCTAGATTTCATCAAACAAAATCCAGGGTCTTGTGCTCCATCTTGATCCGAACAAAGTACAAGTTAGAGCATGTGAATATGTGACCTAAAGTCGAAAATGCAAGAACATCATCTGATTACCAGCCAACAATGAAAACTGTTAACAAACGCGAGAGAAACCACCAATAATGACAATGGTTCTCCAGGTACAAGAGGTACAATCCACGGAATGTGAACAGTGATCTGGCGTCGAACACCTGCTAAATCATCAGATCGAAGGCCAATAATGAAAACCTTGCGTCGAATGCGAAGAACCTGCCATTGAGGCATGCAGGCTCCAAGGTACTCGAAGGGAGTCTCTAGACCAACTTCCCGGATAATGAACTAAAGTCGACAGGAAGTGACCTTGATCAAAGGTGGGCCATAATGTTTCCCACTTCATCGACATGAGACAGAGGGATATAATTTTGGTGAATCAAGACCAACAAAGAATTAGAGGGAGGCTGAAAAATGTAGAGGCAAACTTCTCTTGAACATATCGACGGCATGACATTGGATTTGGAAGTATTTGACATCAAGGGATCTGAGGTCACGGTGACATGGCAAAGAGTAGATGAGTGGTCAAAAGAGATTACCCAAACCCATGAAGGCAAGCAGATAACGAGATGAGATGTCCCCAACCCGACACGAATGCAGACAAGTGCCATGTTCAAGAGCAACATACTGCCGACATGGCTATAATATTGGTTCCATTTCCCCCCACCATTTCTAGTGAGCACCCCAATTATTTTTGAAAACAAGCTCGAAGGGGATAGCATATGCTTGCGATGTAAGTTTTTCCTTCGGACAAATCCAACCTAGTACATTTTACGGGCCTTAGGAAGGAGGAACTCGAGTAACTTCATTACGATGGAGTCCGATGTCACCAATTTTTAACGAGTTTGAAAAAGGAAGAACTCGACATCTTTTCATATTTAGAGAGTTTTAAAATACAGCAGAAAAGAAAACTCTAGCAGTCCCTTTTCGTAGGTAGTCTCGCAGATCCGAAAAGGTAGAAAACTATGTCTGAGAGAACCTCCTAGTTGCAATAGGCTAGGGTATTCCTTTTTCGTAAATAATCTATCCCAGCCTGAAAAAGGGGTAAACGTATACTGGGTAGATGTCGTTTCACAGCCAATTTAATGAGCTCAAAACGACAAGTGACTCGGCAATATTTTCAGTTTTAGAGAGTCAGAAAAGAGCTAAAAGGTGACTCCAATAGTGAATTTTTCGTGTTTTTACCAAGTCCGAAAAAGTATAAAATACAACTCGTCTCTTCGTCAAAACCACGTGAAAAACCTCTTACTGCACAAAAAGGCCCATGTAAAACATATTTGATGAAAATAATGTAAAAACATGTCGACAGACATGCTTAAAAACCATTTATGACTTGAAAAAGCTATAAAAGACCAACAGTGGTAAAAAAATATTTACTTTTCACTAGTTACCTCTTTGTAGAGCAACAATGACCCTTTTGTGCTTCGATCTTTAGGTGACGAGTGTGGCCAATCCAGTGGACCAAATTGACTTTCATCTCATTCAGGTAAGATCCAACCTCTTTTTCCATCTTTTAAGTTACATTTTACTGTATTTAATCATTGTTTGAGGTCCTTTAGTGAAGGATTTTCAAATTTTAGGGCTCCACGGTTGGCGCGGGTTCTGGGCACGGACCCGCGCCAATTTTCTCTCTCTTACAAAGAGGCCGCGCCAACGGTGCAACACAAAATACGGCTAAAATTCCTCAGAAAACAACCAATGAAATGTGATTTTGAATACCCAAGGAGGTTTATAACATTCCTATGTTTGATTGATGCAGGTATCCAGCAAAAAGGATGGTCATTGAATGGAAAGAGAGAGAGCATAGCGAAGAGGATGAACTGGCAATGACCAGGAGGCTATAGTCCCGAATCCAGTATCTCATCAGCATTTGGGATGAGGATGAGGAGAAATTTAAAATTCAAGACCAGGAACTTGAGCTCGAAGTATCAGATGTATACTTCATCACTGGACTGTCACGCAGGGGTCCAATCCCTATTCTGACTGGTACAGGTCTTCAGGAGAAAACTTGACAATGGTCATGAACAGGGTGTGCGCAGGGGCAAGCAAAGGAATGGGGGGTGGGAAAGTAGACATTCAGACCATCCCCGATCTAGCACCGAGAGTAGTGATACACACCATTACGTGGGCTATGGGATCACAGGCACCGCATGAGGCCACAAAGACACATCTACTTCCTGCATTAGAGTGTATGAACCCAACTATCTTTGACTGGGCCATGGCCATGACGAAAAATCACAAAATGCAAGCAAACTAAACTGAAACAGTTTGGATATGGGTCAATTTTGATGTCATTCTTCCTGGAATGATTACCAAATTTTCAATGCCAGGAGGCTATAGTCCTTAATCCACCACTGAGAGAACCACAGATGGCTCGATGGGAGGCATTGATGCCCAGGGCAAGGGGTGGCCCGAGTTCTTTGATTGGCTCCAACGACAGTTGATCGTCATGGAGGACTGGCCCTATACGGGCACTGATTTTACCAGAGACCCAAACCTTCTGCTCCCAGAGGGAGAGGACTGGGATGAGGAGCTTGGTAAGAATCTTTTTAATTTTATGATTTTTATGTTTTTTTGGTATACATGCATGTTCTAACAACTAAGCCTATATGTATGCAGATGTTGGCCTAGAGAGGCCTGCCGAAATTTCACCAATAGCGAGGAGGACCCCTCTCTCTCATGACCCTCAAGGTGAGGGGGGCGAGGGGGATGAGATTGTACAGAACCTAGAGGGGATTGCTTGTGGAGTTCCAGATTATGCTCGTTTAGCTGATGTTCCCCTAGCTTATCATAGGCACACTGCAGGGGTGCCGAATCGTCTCCACCGCTTACTGAGGCAGTTGGTGCGGGCAGTGTCATGCTACCACAAGCACCATGCCGATTAGTCACCTAGGCTTTCTATTTGCATATTTTTGAGAGAAATGTTGTCTCCGAATGTAACTAAAACAAACATGTATATTTTGGTTTTATATGATGCACACATTGTAAACACTCGACATATATATATACATCTATTTTCTACATGGATCTTGCTTACATATGATAATGTTTTTATATGTTATGCAAATGTCTATTAAAATGTTATCTAATGTATTAGCTAAATAATCTGCGACCCAATGGAAAAGTTAAAAGTTTGAAAAATGCATCAAACCAACATATTTTATTTTTACACAAGCTTAAAAGCACAAACGCAAACTATGCTTGAAAATGAGTTTTATGTTTTATGCAAGCTTAAAACACAAATGTAAACTATGCTTGAAGATGGGTTTCATTTTTACACAAGCTCGAAACACAAAGTAAAGTATGCTTGAAATGAGTTTTCATTTTTACGCAAGCTTGAAAACACCAAATAAACTATGCTTGAAATGACAAGGAAAACCGGGCATGCCCCCAGCATGGTGACTCAATTTGAGGTGTACATGCCCCTAAAGCTTTAGTCCATATGAAAAAATGGAGTGAAGGTTCAAATTATGAGTTCAAGTGAAAGACTCAACTGGGATTTTACAAGATCTAATCAAGGACTTGAATTGAACAAGTAACATGTTTCATTGTTTTAACGCGGTTGACACATTAAAAGAACCATCCTCGTGAGATAATTCATTTGTTGATGAGATTGACATAGAAAACGAACTGTCCTCGGATCCGAATTCATTTTTTAACAAGGTTGACATAGTAAATGAACCATCCTCGGATCTAAATTCATTTTTTAACGAGGTTGACATAGTAAATGAACTGTCCTCGGAATGACCTTGTTTCATTTTTAGGGAGCTTGACACAAGAAGATGAACCATGCTCCAACAGACCTTGTTTCATGGTTTAAGGAGCTTGACACAAGTAGATGAACCATGCTCTAACAGACCTCATCATAATGAATGAGAAGTCATAGCTTCCAAGGGTTGCCCGTCCGATGGAAGGGAAACATCTTGGAAGTCGGGACCTAGTGCCCCCAGCACACGATGCACAACGACACTATCACTAAATACGGGCATAGGATAGGTAGCCACATAATTGACATGTGGTGGGGATGACACAACCGACAGATAAAGATATGGTAGGGATGATGGTGGATTAGCTGCCATATTCAGACCAAAGAATGCAAGCTGATCGATGGTCAAGATCGGACCTTGGTGCAGAAAACACATCACATGAAAGAGGGAGGAGCGCTCCCATGGAATAATTATAATCGTGGCCCAAAATTAAATTAAAGTCCAAGGGGTCAGGAACAACCATCGCATCCATATGGATAGTTTTAACTCCCAAAGTAACAGGCAACTTTGGAAGGATCCCTAACGGCTCACTAGTTCCTCTATTAAATGCCAACAAATTCTGCGTAACAGGCAGAAGCGGTGGTGAACCAAAAGCTTGCCAAGTAGTTGAGGATAAAATACTAACAAATTCACCTTCATCTATAATGATTCTGGGTATGACCAGATGGGAGGCTTGTACCGTGATCTCAAAGGGCACATAAGAAGGAAGGTGACAACCTGCGAATTGACCCCAATTGAAGGAAGCGACCAAACTACTTGGAGGGGCTACCATCGGACCAAGATGGTCTTCCCCTAGTGTTACGGGAGAAGAAGGAGTATCCTCCGCCACCTTCATCATGGAGGAAAAAGGAGTATGCTTCGGGACCTCCATCATGGGAGGCGGAGGAGTAGCTTCCAAAGGTACAGGGACGACATAATCTTTCTCCAAGTCAGAGGAATCTGAATAAACAATAAGAACACGAGGGATGTGAGATCCACTCTCAACAGAAAAGACCTGGTGCACCGCAGATGGGTCTAGCTCAACCGATCCCACGACTAATGGTTGGTCAGGGACGGATTCATGATGGTGAATTTCTGGGGGAGAGGGATCAAGCAAGGATGACTCTTGACTGCTCATTGAATCAACTAGTGAAGGACTCAAAGAAAGTTGTTTGTAACCAGCCAGAAGGCATGGTGCAGAAATAGTTGAGTTGTCCAAAACTCTCTTGGCTTCATCCATATACGGACAAAGGTGAATGGCATGGTGCCCTCCACACAGCTTATAGGGATGGGAAAGCTTGCCCTACTTCTTAGGAGCTTTACTAGCACTAGCTAAAGACGCGCCCCCAACCTGGCTCCCAGAAGCCAAAGGCAATAGCGGACTACCATTGGACCATACTTCGAGCACCTTGGGAATGCCAGGCAATCTCGAAGAAGATGGTTTCCCTGGCACAACATGCAAGGGAACTTAACTTTCTGTAGAGTGTTGGAAGGTTCATCGAGAGCAGGTGTTTTAGAAGAAATAGCTGCAGAATTAGCCTCTTACTTATCTGAATTCTTCTTCTTAGTCTTCTTCTTCTTCTTCTTAGCAACCTGGGTACTAGAATCCAAACTTTCACCAGGCGAAGTAGAAGATGATGAAAAATAAACAGGTGAATAAGGGGAGAGTTCCACCTTCGAATCAACATGGCATTGCTCAGGCAGATGAGTGGATGGTACGACAGATGGAACACTCGAGACCACAGAGGTTGAAAACAACCAAACAGGAAACCCAACAGTTAACCCAGGGAGGGATAACATGGCCATATAAGGAGCACCAATATTTCCTAAAGAAGGAAAAGTTCTATGACTCCCTTCAGAGGGGACTCCTTGATTGGAAAACTCTGAAAAATTTTCCATCGGAAACGACCTTGAAATAAAACACTAAGGACAAAAATTCTAACCAGGAATATTTCGTGGGCGATCAATTTTCAAGACACCGAAACCAGACTCTGCTGTTTCATATTTTAAGATTCGAGAAACAAGCAAAAGGTTACTCTATCGCTTTTAGGTTGGACATGATCTTGAAAGGAAAAGAGCTCAATGATATTTTCAGTTAAAAGAGTCAGTAAAGATCAAAGTGACTACTCTAGTAATCTAGGTAAATGGGTGTACTAGAGATCCATGAACTTCCATATACACCTTGGTAACAATGAAAAAGAAATCAACCAAGGACTTAACATACGTGCAGGTAATCTCTCAGAGAATTTTGTGTCTGGTGTATCACGGGTAAAAGACGGTAGACTCGACTTCCAATGGATAAATTATTTGCAACCTAATGGGGCCTCCCTTTATATACATGATGGTATGGGGAGCGCAAGTTCGTACTAGTGCTGTCTATATCCAGATGGCGAGCAACAACTACTAGGCTTAAAGACACCAAAACACATCTCTACCTTATACTACTAGATGTTCCATTGAGTTTCAATGCTGCCTTAGCTTAATTCAGTAAATTTTAAATTTGATCTTCAATTTACGTTTCGATTTCAAGGCCTTATCAAATGTTGAATCTCATGAAACCTCTAGATGCAAACTACATGCCACAAAATATCATTCTGTTCAATGAAGAGCTATCTACGGGAGAGTTGAGAGCTTTCAAATGATAGCGAAATGAACACACAAAAACATCCCCTACTAATTTCAATGCAAGCTAATGAAACTAGAAAACTTTTCTCTAGAATTATACAAAATTAGTAATGCGAAAGAGTTTTCAATTTTCACTATGCCAATCAATAATACAAAAGATTTTTTTTTTGTATTTTTCAATATATTAGAGAAAATGCACTAAATAAATGAAAAACTAATGAAAACATCAATTTTAGAATGATAAAGAGAGAGCTGAAACAAAACAAGCTCACTCAACTCAAACCAACACAATCAAGACTCAAACCGATGATGAAATCCCTCAAAGCGAAGAAGAATCTCGAAAGAGACTCAAACAAGCCGTGTGATCTAGGCTTGGAGCAACACAAAGCAAAACTGAATGAAAGAGAAGACAATCACTCAATAAATGGAATGACTCAATTGGATTCAGCAAGATGAATGCAAAGAAGCAGAAACAAAGTTGACCTGGAAAGCAAATACCAAAAACTCCCCGCAGGAGGTTCAACACACTGGAGCACCTAGAAGCCCTAGGGCTAAAATGAAAAACTGACAGAAAATGGAAAAAAACTAGAGGATAAGGGCTAAACACAGTAAAAAATGACTTCAAAGCACTCAAAAAATAGGAAAAAACAAACCAGGACCAAAACTCAAGCTCAAAGAGTCCAAAAATAGGCAAACCCTAAAACCAAGTAGGGTTGGCGTGCCTATCTGGCTGTAATCTGCGCAAACAGGGGATGGCGCGGGTGCCTAACTAGCAACTCGTGCCCTTCAGTGTGACTACCATAGGGATAACAATGCCAATCAATTTTACCCTAAAAAATTATGAAAATGAACTAACAAAGGCTAGATATGGTCTTCTGGGGGCTAAACAGGGTTTTAACACCAAGGAAGGTGAACCAGAAAAGTAGACTAATCAAACAAAAAGCAAAAAAAAAAACTAATGGAGGAAGGACCAACTCCCACTGATCCCCAGCGAAGTCACCAAATTGTTGTGGAGGTAAATCCCCTCTGCAGACAGAGGCGATCCCACTAGCCCTAAAGTGGGTCTAGCAACAATCGAAACACGCAAAGCTATTTATTCCTAGTTACAATAGATAGAATCGAAATAGATCGCTTACCGTGATTCCTTCACTGTTGTTGTAGAAGAAGAAGTGGTGCTTCCGTTCTTAGCTGGATAGGTCACAATCCGTGAGCTTGCTGCATCCAGATACCTGTACACATGCAAAGAAGAGAGACAACATGCAATGTAATATTTCACACTTTATAACTATCGATCAGTCAGAGAGGAATGAATGAAATTGCATTATATAATGGACAAACACAATCATGGAACCAATAGTAGAGTCATGTATATTAAGATACGATAGAATGATTACAGCTGGTGCTCTAACGTCGTGATCTTCCTTCGACGAGATTCCATTGGGACGTGTCTCACAAAGCTCATCAGGGATTTGACAAAACTCTCTCTCTCACAAGGTTCTCCTTAGCTCTGCTCTTGATTGTCACTCAGCTATAATTTCCTTCCAAAAAGTTTAGCTAGCTAGCAAATGGAGAGGGAAGGCTTTTATAGAAGGAGAAGGAGATGTTAGGATCCCTATAATAATGGGAGAGAGTCCTATCTCTTAGGAAGGTTCCATGAGAGGTGGAAAACCACTTCCTAATCAAGGAGATCTGGAGCCAAACAACCCAACCTCTTTTTGATGATTCGTTTTGAAGTTGTTAGAATCAAAATTCCGCCTTCTATTGTTAAAAACTATTCCTTAATAAGCTTGGCATGGGCACAACACAGGGACAGAGCATCAGCTGGCACGCCCAATAGTGTATATTTTCCCCATTGGTGTGAGGGATGAACTAGCTACTCGCGCCAATGCCAAGACATGGGTTTTTAGGGTTTTTCAGAGGAAATGTTCTTGAGGAGAATTCTTGCCCTTATGCAGAAGGATGCCATCAAGGTTTTTTCAAGACATTTTACCGTCCACAGTTCACAGGAATAGTCCTCCAATGTATGAGATGAGGGATTACAGGGACGGTGACAAAATGTTGTGTAACAGTTATGGTGAAGGTTAAGGTGAAGGTGAAGGTTAACGTTAGGTTAAGGTTAAGGTTACGGTTAAGGTTAAGGTTAGGGTAAGGTTAGTGTAAAATTTCAAGTTCAGGTTAAGGTTAAGGGTAAGCATAAGGTTAAGGTTACGTTAAGGGTAAAATTAAGGTTAAGGTTAAGGTTAAGGTTAGGTTAAGGTTAAAATCTAGGTTAATGTTAGGTTAAGGTTCAATTTACGGGTTTAGTCAGGTTAAGGTTAGTTTAAGGTTAAGGTTAAGGTAAGGTTTGGTTAACCTTAATCTTACCCTTAACCTTATCTTAACCTTACCCTAACCTTAAACCTAACCTTACCTTTAACCTTAGTTGTAACCTAACTCATAACCTTAACCTTCCCAAACCCTTAACTTTAACCTTAACCTTAACCTAACCTTAACCTTAACCTTAACCATAACCTTAACCTTATCCTTAACCTTAACCTTAACCTTAACCTAACCAAACCTTAACCTTAACCTTAACTTTACCCTTAACCTAACCTTAACCTTAACCTTAACCTTAACTATAACCTAACCCTAACCGTAACCTTAATCGCAACCTTATCTTTACCCTTAACCTTAACTTTAATATTAACTTTAACCTAACCTTAACCATAACCTAACCTTAACCTTAAACTTAACCTGGCCTCAAATATATCCTAACCCTAACCTTGACCAAACCCTTAACCTTAACCTTAACCTGAACCTTTACCCTAACCTTACCATAATATTAACCTTAACTTAAGGTTAAGATTAAGTTTAAGGTTAAGTTAGGTTAAGGTAAGGTTATAGTTAGGTTAAGCTTAAGTTTAAGGTTAAGATAAGGTTAATTTTAAGGTTAGTTTAAGGTTAAGGTTTAAGGTTACAGGTCTTAACCTTAACCTTCACTATAAGCTACCCTTAACATTAACCTTTACCTAACATTAACCTTAACCTTGACCTTAACTATAACCTTAACCTTAACCTTAACCTTCCCATAACCATAACCTAAACCTTAACCTTAACCTAACCTTAACGTTGACTTTACCTTAACCTAACCTTAACCCCTTAACCTTAAGCTTATCCTTCCCATAACCATAACCTTAACCTTGACTTTACCCTTAACCTAACCTTAACCTTAACCTGACTAAACACGTAACCTTAACCTTAACCTTAACCTTCCCATAACCTTAACCTTAACCTTCACTATAACCTAACCTTAACCTTAACTTTAACCTTAACCTTAACTTTACCCTTAACCTAACTTTGACCTTAGTTATAGTTAAGGTCAAGGTTATAGTTAAGGTCAAGGTTAAGTTTAAGGTTATAGTTTATAGTTAAGGTCAAGGTTAAGTTTAAGGTTACGGGTAAGGTTAAGGTTAAGGTTAAGTCTAAAGTCAAGGTTAAGGTTAATGTTAAGGTTTTGGTCAAGGTTAAGGTTAAGTTAAGTTTAAATTTAAGGTTAAGGTTAGGTTAAGGGTAAAATTAAGGTTAAGGTTTGGGTTAAGGTTAGGGGAGGGTTAAGGTTAAGGTTAAGGTTTTAAGGTTATGGGAAGGTTAAGATTTAGGGTAAGGTTAGGGTTAAGGTTAAGGGTAAAGTTAAGGTTAAGGTTATGGGTTTAGTCAGGTTAAGGTTAAGGGTAAGGTCAAGGTTAAGGTTAAGGGTTTTTTCAAGGTTAGGGTTAGGTTATAGTTAAGGGTAAGGGTAAGGGTTAAGGTAAGGACTCCCACCTATTCGTGATCATGATCATGCTATTAATTTGATTCCAGGAAGTGATATCATCAAATTAGAATGAATAATAAAGATATTTCGAAAACAACATTTCGAACTCATGAAGGTCATTATGAATTTTTGGTCATGCCTTTTGGCCTTACCAATGCACCTTCTACATTTCCAGGGTTGATGAATTCCATTTTAAAACTCTTCCTTAGAAAATTTTTGCTAGTATTTTTTGATGATATACTAATCTACAGCAGGTCTTGGAAGGATCATGTTCAACATGTTGACAGGGTGCTCAAACTATTGCAGGAGAAACCATTATATGAAAAAACATCCAGATGTTTCTTTGGAGTACAAGAGGTGGAATATCTCGGTCATATTGTATCTCACGAGGGTGTTAACGTAGACCCTAACAAAATTAAAGCCATTAAGGAATGGAAAGTTCCCACAACCATAAAGTAGTTGCGAGGATTTCTTGGGTTAACAGGGTATTATCGCGAGTTTATTAATAATTAGGGGAGAATAGCAGCACCTCTAAAGCCATTATTGAAGAAAGATGCATTTTCATGGACTCCAGAAGCAACTAAGGCCTTTGAACATCTTAAAGGGGAAATGTGACTAGCACCGGTCTTAGCTACACTAGACTTCACTTTAACCTTAACCTAACTATAACCTTACCCTTAACCTAACTTAACCTTAACCTTGACCTTGACCTTGACCTTGACCCTGACCTTACCCTTAACCTTAATCTTAACCTAACTAAACTCGTAACCCATAACCTTAACCTTACTCTTAACCTTCATCTTAACCTTAACCTTGACTTTACCCTTAACCTAATCTTAACCTTAACTATAACCTAACCCTAACCTTGACCTTAAATTTACTCTTAACCTTGACCTTAACCTTAACCTTAACCTTGACCTTGACCTTAACTTAACCTTAACCTTAACCTTATCTTACCCTTAACCTAACCTTAACCTTAAATAGAAACTAACCCTCACCTTAACCTAACCTTAACCCTAACATTAACCTTAACTTTACCCTTAACCCAACCCTTAACCTAACCTAACCTTAACCGTAACCTTAACCTTAACCTGAACAAACCCGTAACCTTAACCTTAACCTTGAACTTATCCCAACCTAACCTTAACCTTACCCTGACCTTGTCCAAACCCTTAACCTTAACTATAACCTAACCCTAACCTTGACCTTAACTTTACCCACAACCTTCACCTTAACCTTAACTTTAACCTAACCTTAAACTTAAAATTAACTTTAACCTAACCTTAACCTTGACTTTACCCTTAACCTTAACTATAACCTAACTTTAACATTAACCTAACCTTTACCGTAACCTTAACCTAACCCTAACCTTGACCAAACCTTAACCTAATGTTAACCTAACCTTAACCTTGACCTTGACCTTAACCTAACCTTAAGGGTTTGGGGAGGTTAAATTTAAGGTTAAGGTTAAGGTTAAGGTTAATTTTTAGGTTAATTTAAGGTTAAGGTCAAGGTTAAGGGTAAGGTTAAGGTTAAGGTTTAGCTAAGGTTAAGGGTTTGGTTTAGGTTAAGGTTACGTTAAGGGTAAGGCCAAGGTTAAGGTTAGGTTAAGGGTATAGTTAAGGTTAAGGTTAACCTTAACTTATCCTTAACCTTGAATTTACCCTTAACATAACCTTAGCCTTGAATTTAACCTTACCCTTAACATTAACCTTAACCTTAACCTTAACCTAACCCTAACGTTAACCTTGACCTTAACCTTACCTTAACCTAACTTTAACCTTAACCTTTACCTTAGCCTTCACTTTACCCTTAACCTAACCTTAAGGGTTTAGTCAGGTTAAGGTTAAAGTTAAGGTTAAGGGTTCGGTTAAGGTTAGGTAAAGGTTAAGGTTAATGTTAAAGGTTTGGTCAAGGTTAGGGTTAGGTTATAGTTAATGTTAAGGTCAAGGTCAAGGTTAACCTTTACCTAACCTTAACCCGAACCTTAGGTAAAGTTAAGGTTAAGGGGTCAAAGTTAGGTTAAGTTAAAGTGAAGGTTAAGGTTAAGGTTAAGGTTAAGTTGAAAGTAAGGGTAAGGTTAACCTTAACCTTAACCTTAACCTAACCTAAACTTTCACTTTACCGTAACCTAACCTTAACCTTTTAACCTTAACCTTAACTTTACCTAAGTTAGGTAAAGGTTAACCTTGGCCTTGACCTTAAACTTAAGTATAACCTAACCCTAACCTTGACCAAACCTTTAATGTTAACCTTATTCTTAACCTAACCTTAACCAAACCCTTAACCTTAACCTGACTAAACCCTTAAGGTTAGGTTAAGGGTAAAGTGAAGGTTAAGGTAAAGGTTAAGGTTAAGGTTAGGTTAAGGTAAGCTTAAGGTTAAGGTTAAGGTCAAGGTTAAGGTTAGGGTAGGGTTAAGGTTAAGGTTAAGGTTAAGGGTAAAGTTAAGGTTAAGGTGAATGTTAAGGGTAAGGTTAAGGTCAAGGCTAAGGTTACGTTAAGGGTAAAGTCAAGGATAAAGATAAGTGAAGGGTTTGGTCAAGGTTAAGGTTAAGGTAAAGGTAAAGGTTAGTTTAAGGTTAAGGATAGGATTAGGTTATAGTTAAGGTCCAAAGGTAAGGTTAAGGCTAAGTTTAAGGTAAGGCGGCGTTTAGGTTATACATGCTATGTAAAGTCGTATACAATGTTATGTTAATGTTGGTGATAGTGTTTGGTCAATTTAGTATCCAAATTGCCGTATTTAATTTGTCAATCCGGATTCAGTCGATGAAGTGCTACACTATATGTGCAAGATAACTTCTATTTTCAACTTTTTGTCGCTTTTGCCTTTGCTGCAGAAATGGAAATTTTAAAAATGAAAATGTTGTGAGAATATATTTTTTCAAGGAAATGATATCCACATAATGATTTACCAAACTGAAACCGCAAGAATTAGAAATTTTCACGAAAAACTTTGAAAGGAATGAAAATGTACCGAAAATGAAAAGATGCTTTGTAAGTCTAATAAATAAAAACAGTAAAACTTAGGTGAGCATGAACTAAAATATTCTTTGGCCGGGCTGTTCAAATAAAAAAGAAACTATGCTTAAAAATTAAAATTACAACAAAGTAAATCTAAATCCTGACACATCAATTTATCTTCTGATCCTCATCATTAGTCCAAATATGATTTAAGAACTACAGAACAATTGGAGCAATGATATCTAACTTGCAGAAGTAAATCATTATCAAAAACCACACATTCATAATTCAATCCTCACCATCGCATTCACCGTATTTTCTATAACTAATATTGTCATGCACAATTTAACATTTCTAATTTTAAAGGAAACTAATACTAAACTACACATTTCATATGACAATCCCTCACTAGTCACCCAATTATGGCTTTCTGTGAGTAAATCAAGACGTATATAAATTAATATATTTAAATTTGCGTATGAAAACTAATACTAAATCATACATTTACAATACAATCCCTCACCATCACCCACTCGGCTTTTCGGATAACCGAAGATGCTATGAGTAGTTGTGAATATATCTAATTTTGGAGAAAGGAAACCACTAAACTACACATTTCATAATACAATCCCTTCAAATTACCTACTCCAAATATAGTTTTGAGGCAATCAAGATGCTATGAAAAGCATTGAATATATCAAATTTAACTACCTAAACAATTAAGAAACTAAAAGAAAGTAAAGCAACATCAACAACAGAAACTATGAAAAACACATTAGCAAATATAATAATGTTATTCCATGTCATTATCAAAAATCATAGAAAATGCCTGTGTCGCCTATCTATAACCTCGAAACAAGAACAATGTTCAAGAGGATTAACAACATAAAATACAGTGATGTATGAAAATGAAAGCAAGAAAATGAGAAATGAAATGAAAAAAAAATGAAATATAAACATAAAGAATGATTATAAATAAATGAGTTTTTAAATAAATGAAATAAGAACTATAAACTAATGCACAAAACCTTAATATGTGTGGCCCTACACCCAGCCTGTAACGATCTTTAAGCACGAATTAAGTTAAAAAATGGGTATTTTTTATACCAAAAATGTGGCATTGGTACACCAGAAGTAGAATATTATTACTGTGTGTTAAATGGAATACATTATGAGCATTTTAATGAAATGAAG
The DNA here is from genome assembly GCA_034641835.2 of Pinus albicaulis. NCBI lineage: Eukaryota > Viridiplantae > Streptophyta > Pinopsida > Pinales > Pinaceae > Pinus > Pinus albicaulis. Next base: position 286,293,365 of record CM076574.1, on the reverse strand, counting down.
TGAGACTAATTCATATCAATTCTATATGTATATGCAAACGTTACATAGCCAAAGAAATATAACCTGCTTCCTAAAGTTTATGCTTTCGGTGTAGAACACGTAGATCATTACGTCTACTTGACTTGATCATGGCTTGTTGGAAATAAATCACAGATATGTGATGCTTAATTCGACTGCGGAGCACAGGCGATGTCGACTTTGTCTTCCAGAGCTGTAAATTCATTATATGAACCTTTACGTACACTTTAAATGTAGTCTCCGTCACCGTAAGATCACATGATTGTGGACGTTTTGACTGCGTGCTTTATATGAGTTTAAAATGAATCAATAGGGAGATGAACTATGTCCATCATTTCGATTTGTCGGTGGTCAAGCTCAGAGACACCGAAATATAGATTTTCAAAATAGCGTGAGAAAGTGAAATAGCTGAAAGTTAAAAATATCTTGTTCTAATTTGAATAAAATTTAAATCAACATAAACACAAAAATATAATTAAAAACCATGTTATACAGTTTTTTTAAAAATGATACGTACAACTTGGGAGTGTCTGGTGAGCAAAAGCAGCATAGTGCAGAAAGATAATTGATCAACACACTCAATTGTAATGTTGCATTTCTTGCCAAACCAAATTTTGATATTCCTTCTCAGTTCATGTGCCTTGACACTTCAGCCAGACATCTTAATCCCTTCTCCTCTTTCCTTGAAGTACCAATACTGGGTTTTCTTTCTATTAAGCACCTAAATTTGATATTAAATCATGTTTCTGTCAATTTCTCAGTGTTTTTCAATTTTCGTTTCACAGCATTAAGATGTAGCATACATTATCATGATGATTTTTGTCCATTAGTTTGTTTCTTCAATGTCTCATTTTCATTTTTTGATATGTTTATTCATGCCTAACCAAAAAAAATTTCCTCTGCTTATATCAATTCAAATCATCCCAGATCGTATGAGGTCAGATAAACGAAGTACTGGACCTGAGCTGCCTTTTCAAAGATTCTATAGTCATATATTTCACGTTGTATTTTATTTCTGTGTCATTTTATTGGGTCATTCTCAAAATGCTGAAGGAGAATAATATGGTCGAGGAGGTACCACCTAATATCTTGAAGAATGGTATATATGTTCCATGTTTGATTGAATGAAATTGAATGAAAGTTCATTTAACCTGATCGAGATGGACTATATTGTCCTGGAGACCGTTCGTATGTTTCTCTCCTGAACCAATGAAATGAGGACCTTTCATTTGTGTTTTCTTCTCACTTTCAAATTTGCTATTTTCCTGCCACATCACTGTGGTGCACCATCCTTTGTTTTTGGTTTTCTTCTGCTTTCGGCCATAGATCACGTGAAGATAAACTACTTTTCTGGATACATTTGGAGTTTATCTTCTCTAACGTGTATGGAAGTTTTATGTATAGCCCGTTAGTTTTTCTTGTGTTATTGGCTTCTTACCTGATTTCTTTCTTCTTCCTCTTTATTTACTTTCTTCCTTGTCGTTCTTTCTCATAATTGTAGTAGGAGTATTTTTGATTTCCACAATTTGTTCTTTTCTCCTACTTCTTTCTTATTGCTACCTTCTGTGAATTTCCTAGGTTTCCCCAAAGAAATTTCTAACCTCAAATTGTTCCTATGTGTCTTTCTTTTCCTTTAACCTCTTTTCAATCAAAACTTTTAAATGCAAGGAGTGAGCAGATGAGGTTCTGTTACCTCCTAAAATGTTTTCTAAATGCATTGTTTACATTTTCCAAGCTGTTTGAATGTAAAACAGGAGATTTGAGAGCTGATCATCCAGAAAATCTACTCGCAACTGTATGCGCGTTGGTATATGAACTTCAAACGGCCTTTCACGAAGGAATTTCTCGAACAACTAGCAGCAAAGTTATGCCTATTCCTCTTTCAATGTATGCACAAGAATTCTTCTTTAAAAAAAGCAGTCCACACCTGCTTCGTAAGATTAGCCCTCTGCGTTTATCATCGACTGGCATTTTTATTCTTAAACTAACGCTCTACCCTCCCTAAGAAGTTCTCGTGCTGTTGCTATAGATGCTTCATTGACCGCAAACTTAAGGTCTCCAATTTCTCGCTTCTCCAAGCCATTAAACGATCTTGCAAACATTTTGTAACTTCTTTAGATAACTCTTCGAACTTTCGGATAAAATGCAGCCATTTTCGTTTTCTTCAATATTCTTTACTTGCGGATATCCCTCCATGAACTTCGATCCTTCCGGCTCGCTCTTTAGCACTTAATACCTGCCTTTCTTTTTTAGCCAAAGACTTTCCATGGAGGATTCAAATGTAAAGCAGACGTTGAACGGCAGAAGGAGTCGAAGGACTCAGAATAGAATATAGAATGGGAAGGATACAATGAATGTGAATATGAGACCGTGGGTAGATATCCGAGAGGAAATGAGCACAATGAACGGAAGTGAGTGAGACAAAATAGAAAAAGGGCCGTGAGCACAACAGATACCATCGTGCAATCTCATGAGTATACATTCGCGTCGTTTGAATGAAAATGCGTAACAAGCGGAACACGTTTCCAACCAACGGTTATGGATTTATGCGTCGAAGAGTCCTTGGTCAAATCAGCAGATGACCATTGTCACCGGTGGATATTGTATCATGAGCGGTAGGTAATCGTGGTTTAATGATAGAACCATTTGGGAATGAATGCGAGAGATAGTATGGGATCGTAAAAGGTTACGGAATTATCGTTAATCATTGCACATAATGGATAGAGCTCATGTTCCGTAACTAGTATAAAGTATTTGTCAACATATTTAGCAATTTTATTCACTTTTAAATTTTGTTTTTTCTTTAATTTTCAATTCAATGTCTTTCATTTGTGTCTTGAATGCTCCATGTCTTTCATTTTTTATCCTTCACCGCATTTTATTTCATGATTATGGTGCTTTTAACACCCACTGTATTTTTTGAAAGTATAGGCGCACAATCCGCTTCGTCAAAGGAACCTGGAGGCCACCAAGGGAACAGAGCGTCGCATCAACAGAACGATATTGTACTATTTTCAGATGAATGGAAATGAACAGATGACAAATGCATCAGGATGGAAATGGTCATGAAAATATTTTATTAAATGAAATGGGATGAAATGCGAGTGATGGAAATGAAGTGAAAATGAAAATGGAATGAAGTGGTGAATGTGAATGGAGGAATGGATCACAAATTTGCAGAAATGGAAAGTGAGATTTTTTTTGGAAAATATAGAGTGTCGTGTTCCCCGATTTTTCAATTTATATTTTCCGTATAAGACCGCCATGCGATTGGTTTTTCGTGCTTATACAATTTTTTTTTTTTTTTTTTTTTTAACTAAAAGAACAAAGCTAGTCAAAATATATGAAGAATAATTTTCCTGTATCAGCCTGATTGGCAATTTTCGAAACATTTTGACAAAATCCTTTTGTAGTGGAATATGACAACCTTTCAATCTGTCATTCACACAGAGATGAACAATAATGTTTGATTTCGTCGCCCATTGCTAAAGATCTTGTCAATCTTCTAGCGCTTCCAATAATATGTTCCAAATTTTCCTTGAAAATATTTAAACTCGAATCAAATAACAATGCCCTAATCTCCTTCTAAACTTTTCTTTTATAGCTTGTCGTTATTGTTTTATACGACTAGATTGGCTTGGTACCAGCTTTCAGTTCCATCTCATTCGTTTGTCCAACTCCGCTTCCATTTACGTTTTTGGGCTTTCTATAGGTTCAATCTCAATCGAACTACTATCTTGAAGTCTTGACTTGGAACTCATATAGAGTGAAGATTTTTCATAAATGAAGTTCAGGGAGAATGTCCTTGCTAGAGCTTTCTCTGTTGCAGTTCTCGTAGGTCTACAAGGCTTGTAGTTTTCGCTAATTTTTTCAGTATAATTGCTTTTTGTGATGATACTTAAGAACTTTTGTTTTGTAATTTATCACCATTTTTTCATGTGCATATATGTTATCTTCGTGTTTTCTGATTTTGTGTCTTTCATCAACTTTCATCAAATTTATGCACCGTCTTCTGACCATTACACTTCATGTTGAAGACAAAAGTAAAATATCTACAAAGTAAACAACAATCGAATTTTCAAGAAGTATACATTTAATGCTTTGCTTCTACCCATTTAGCAAACATAACTGCAGACAGCTCCATATATATTTCTTCTTAGATATGGATTAATAGGTCCAATGAAATCTAAAGCCCATATTTTTCAAAGGGTTCAATAACTACTCACATATTTACATTTCATTTGAAAGGGTAGGTTTCTACTGGGCAGCTTTACACACTTTGACATATTGTCTTTACCTTGAAGAGGGGCTGCCAATAATATCCTAAAAAGAGGATTTTATAGACCATCTTTTTGTCTCAAAGTGTCCAACAGAGTGTCTGTCAGGAGTTACGTTCAAAGAACACGTGCCTTACTCACATCTTCCGACGTATCCGCTCTGTTAAAATAAATTTAAGTATAAAATCCATGAATATTTTGAACTTCCTGAATAATTTTTTTCGTTTTTCACTTGAAATAAATGTGACAGAAGTTTCCTCGTAACCAAATAGTTAGAATATTTCCGTATACCAAGGTGTCTTAATGTTTACTGTAAATAAGTATTCATCGTAAAACTATCTTTGTTAGAGAATCTTCTTTAGTATTTTAACTCCAGATACAAACTGTTACCTATTTAAGCTTCTGCCCCATTCAACACGTAATATTGAATTATTGCAAAAGTAAAAGCTATCTTGTCACTTCCGCTAATAGTAACAGAAGTTTGTCTATCAAATATCCACTGTGAATGGCTTATAAGGTAAAACAGCAGTCTATATGCAATGCTCAAAACCACAATGGCATGAACAATGAAATGAAAACTCTTTTTTTCAATACAGATAGTTCAACTTCAGGAAGTCAAATTTTTAATCAAAATAAATACAAGGAACTAAATCTTTTTGACCTTAAACATACCATTTCAGATCCTGGAAGCATCCGTAGAAATATGGAAAGGGAGTTTCCAATTTGGTCCTCTTAAGATAGGTGCTTCAGATATTCTTGTTTTCGTTTCAAAATAATGAAAATCAAGATCCCATTTAATCATGCTTCAGTTGGGTTCAAGAGTGGAGATGCCATTTTAGGAAGCAGAATATTCTTACAGTGAATTAGTAAATCTTGGAAAATTTCACAGCATCTTTGACAAATTGAATGAGGCACCTTGGAATGACTTCAACTTTTGATCTATCAACTTTAATCCCATCCCTTGAAATATGATGTCCTAAAACAATCCCTTCAAAGAAAATTTACAAAGCATTTTTACATGAATGAAAGGTTTGTTTTTACATCTAAGAACTTTTTCCAAATTTTTCTAATGTCTTCTCAAACAATCACTATGCAACTGTAAAATTATCCAGGAAATCTCTACACAATCTCATGGATTAGATAAAAAAAAATCTTTAGTACTGAAGTGCCTGAATGTCAGGTAATGCATAATCTGTTAAAAAAAAGGAATCACTTTGAAAAGTTCGTTGGTCGTGCAATGTGGTCTTATTCTGACTTTCTAAAAAGTTACATAATGGATTATAGCTACTTGAAAACCATCCAAAATGGAAAAGTACTTTTTACCCCATACATGTATTTTCCACACCGATCACAAAAGGTTAATCCTTGCAAAGTTAATTTTTCTAATTCTATAATTAATGCATACCCTCCATTACTTATTCTTTGCAACATAAATCAGTATGAGAAAACCATCACAACTTACTGACAAATGAAGTTTACATTATAGTTTTCGATTTTCTTTCACTATCTCCCAAGATTTGATTCATCCTCTTTGAGGTCATTTCATTGGTCTACTATTTTCCTCAACATAGATGTGATGGACAGAAGTCTTAGATCAACATTCTCTGAAAAGATAATTCATGCAAATGCAGAGAATGTTTTTGTGAAGATTTTGTTAGTTCTCTTGTTGTGATTTTTCCATATGTTTTTGTTGATATTCAATGTTTTTCCAAAAATCTTAATAGTAGAATTACATTAAACTTTTCCGTGAGCAAATATATTTATCTGAAGATAAATATTCTATGTCGTATCTAACCGAAACAAAATGCACTCCAAGATGTTTCAAAATTTTCTAATGTGTTTAGAATTTGATCATCCTCACCGATTTCTAAAGGCAGTAAAGACAAGCTGTGTTGTCCCTACCAACCCATTCATTGTCTCCGCCTTGATCGCTTCTCATTGGAGGATACAAATTGAATTCTCTTTTGTCGACCAACATTAGAAATGTATTGTCCTCGCATCTGCAGCCGACAGCATCACTGGTTAGCGAAGGTCTTCCCCAAAATAAGTGGGTGCCCTCCTAGATTACCTTGGGAGTCAAAATTCATAAAATCTACCGGATATTCCAAGAATCTAAGACCGAAATATCTTCTAATACAATTATCCGGTTTAATAATCGATCGATTCAAAAGCGTAAAGTAGATGGGTGGCACAAGGGCAGTAAAGTTTTAGCCGTTCCATATTCCTGCTTCATTTCATAATGTTGATAGCCCCTAATTCAATCAATGTGTTTGGAATTTCTATCCCATTTATATGTGTCTTAACAATTGACTTCCCGGATCTACATACTTCGCATGGTAATTTTTCCATCATAATATTCCGCAATCTTTCCTACTGTGTGGATTTTCCTTTGCACTTTTAAGGCTTCTTCCTGTCTTTTGAAACTAACCTTTATGGTTTTTTCTAGAATAGGAATTTTGGAATGGATTGTAGCAAGGGAATCTTGATACAAATATTTTCAATTCATTTAAAAGTCATAAGAGACATATATGTCAGATTTATTTTTTCCACCCCTGATATCATGAATGCTATATAAGGAGGTGTATGAGAGGTGTTGTTTAACAGTAGAGCCAGGGTGTTAACTTTTCTTTTTCTTTTTAAATATTTGAATTTTGAAGAGATTTTCCTAACCCTTATTGACTTGAAGAGAATCTCTCAGAGGCATTCGTTTTGGATACTTTCCAGGTAGGTTTTTTCTAAAACTTCTTACCAGATTCGAGTTGTAATATCGTTGAGAGAGTAACTATGTAGGAAATTGTTGGTTCTTTCACGTGGGTACCGAGGATTCTGAAGGGCAGGATTTGGCAATGGTCGAGTCAGAAGTTGATTTTTCTTTTGTTGGTATGGAGCATGAGTTGAGGATTTGGATTTTGTTGAGAAGGTTGTTGTCATGGAATACAATGAAATGGATTGCCTGGAGTCATGTGAGCTTGTTGATTTCAAAAGATGGAGGATATCGATAAAATTGAGCAAATCTCCTATAAGGATTTTGGCATCCCTGTACCCATGGCTGATATGAGCTTGGAGTGTTGGGCCTAGTGTTGCCAAGATTCCAAATTTGGTGGGTTTAGAAATTCATAGGGTTGTTAAACCTCGAGTTGGTTGTCCTCTCATGTCTCCCTTGCTACAAAACAAGAGAGATTATATCAATTTGGGTCTTCTTGAAAAATAGCTTTGAGTCCAGGAATTGAAGGAAAGGTCCTTGATCTCATGATTCTCTGAGCAAATTCATACATGCTTTGCCAACTTTTGCATCCAGGAAATTCTTTAGCATGTTTCTTCCTGCATTTCTACACATATTAAAGTATCCTAAGTCAGCTTCTCGCTTGTGTTGATTTGGTGGCACTAGTTGTTCACCAAGGCTCCCTAAGATATTAGTTTTTTTGAATCTACTGCTGTATACCAATATCTCATTTCCTACTTCATCGATCCGCTCATATTTTTTAGCTCCCATAAGAGAAGGATCCCAGGTCTCTTTCCTATTTTAGATTTTCCTTCGAGAGATGGACATAATTAAGTATGTCACGAAGTGGGAGTTGAGAAATATCTCCTTTCCCATCATGTTTAAAATATTCATCTATCTATCTCTAATGGCTTTTAATATGAGGGTTTTCACAAGTTTCATCATCTAAGTTGCTCATCTTTGCTCTTTTTCAAGTTGTATTGAAATTTTCAAGTAAGTCTTCCAAATTTTCATCTTCTTTTGCATCATCTTGAATACTCTACCCTTGGTGATTGGTGTGTATACAATAGTTCAAGTATCTATCCAAAAATGTTTGTTTCCATATCATTCCAAGTCCTAATAGATTGAGTGGCTAATCCCATGAACCATTTTTAAAGCAGCATCCTTCAAAGTTGAAGCAAAACAACATGGAGTTTTTTGAGAATCTTCATATAAATGTCTGCACACAACTTCAAACTCAAATAGAAATGTTTTAAAAAGGTCCTCACTTCGTTAACTATACAAAGTTAGGGAGGAAAACAGAGATATTGGCTAAAGGAGTCATCAATTCATAGGGAATCCAAACAATGTTGCCCCTTCCTATTTCATTATTTTTCTACCACAGTGGTTCTGATTGCTTCTCCTTTCACTCTCCTTTCATTTCTACTCCCTCCATCTATTACTTCCACCATGATAGTTTTTTTAGAGTCCTTAAAGTCCTCTAGTTTTTATACCAAGGGAGAAATGAGAGAAAGTCTCTTTGTTTTCTAAATGGGATTGAGTAGGTAATAGAGAATCCTCTAATTGGCTTGTTCCTTGACTTCCAAAAAATCTAAATAAGGCTAGGGGTAGATGGTGGTGAATCGTCTATGTCAAGAAGACAGAGCGTAAAACCAAACTTGGTTTTAGCTATAAACCTTCCCTAGAATCTTCAGGCCCAGTGTCATTTTTATTTTTTTATTTTTTTAAATTTGGGGCTAATAACTTCCTTCCTCGATCTTCCAGTCACACGAGGTGCAAGAGCACATACTTAGCAGCCTACTTTTTTGCCAAACCAATAACTCGTTTTCCGATCCCGCATCACAATTTGTAGGTAAGATGATATACGTCGTGTAGCACAAGTTTTTCTTCTTATGGATATGTTTAAGAATGCTACCTATTTACATTTTCAAAGAATCTACGTTGCTTTAAAATGTTTAATAATTTAGTGTATCCTCTAATTTTTCATTTAATTTCTCAATCCGAGATTCAGAAGTTGATGAAGTGCGCATCATATGTGCAAGATAACCTATTTCTTAACTTTTGTCGTTTTTGGTTTTTTTCAAGGTGAAATGAAATTTTCAAAATGAACAGCATGGTTATATTTGCTCAAGGAAATGATATCCTATAATGATTTACCAACTTGAAACTTAAAAAGAATTGAAATTTTCAATGACAAACTTGAAAGGAAATGAAATGTATCACTAAAAATGAAAAGATGTTGTATGTCTAATAAATCAAAAAATATGTGAAATAGTGAGCATGAAACTAAACTATTCTCATTACTGCCTAAAACAAAAGAAACTATGCTTAAAGAAACTAAAATTGTAACAAAGTAAATCTAAATCGACACATCAATTTATCTTCCTGATCCTTCATCATTAGTCTGCAATGGCGATTTTCGAAGTAACCATAAACAACTTGAGTAACCCATATCTAACTTGCAAGAAGCAAACTAATATCAAACCATACATTCATAATTCAATCCCTCACCATCGGGCCCAAATTGCATTGACAATCAAGATGTCATGCAATGGTATTTTAATCATGGTAAAGGGAAACTAATACTAACCACACATTTGTAATACAATCCTCTACCATCAATTCAAATTGGTTGTGAGTAACCTGTACTAGAGAAGCGAATATATTTAAATTAAGTATGAAAACTAATAATTTTAAATCATACATTTCATAATACAACTTCACCATCAGTCCGTATGTGGCTTTCGATAAACCTAAGATGCCATATAAAGCGAATATATCTAATTTGCAGAAAGCGAAACTAATACTAAACTACATTTCATAATACAATCCCTCACCATCACCCGGTACCGTGGCTTTGAGGCAATCAAGATGCTAAGAGCGCTTTAATATATCTAAATTTAACAACACCAGGTAAATTTAGTAAATAAAAGCAATACCTGAATGAAATAAAACTAAGAAAAATACATTAAAGTGCTTTAACAATGTTAATTCCATGTCATTAGTCAAAAAGCTATGAAATGCCCGTTCTATCTATAACTCAAATAAGAACACTGATCGTTGATTAACAACATAAAACATGAAAGATGTATGAAAAAAGGAAAGGTGAAATTTTATAAACAAGAAACAAAAAATGAATAATAGTATTACGTGAATGATTATAAAATGAGCTTTAAAGAAATGAAATAAGAACTATACATTAATTCACAAAACCTTAGCTTCTAGCCAGGCCCTCTGCTAACTCACTAGTATTTACCTCTGCACGACTGTTGGAAAACGTATACCCCATATTAAAAATGGCAACATAATAAGATGGTGAAAGTATTGACAACAAAGGTGAATGCACATGTAGGAAGACTTAATAAAATTAATGGGTAGACTAATTTGGACTAATCTTTATATAGATATGTAAATCTAAGTATATATAACAAAGAAATATAACCTGTCTCCTTTGAAGTTAAGAGGAAGCTGGGGAAGAGAACACGAGAGACTAATATACGCTGACTGCACCATGGCCGTGTTGGAAAATAAATCGATGAGAAGTGGATGTTGAATTGACCATGGAGCCATGCATGACATGCCGACTTGTCCTTGTGTCAGAACGGCTATATGAACTTCTGATGCAGGCGACAGAGTCCCGTCACCGTAAGACTTATGGTTGACTTCCTATGTGACGCCTTGACTGCGAAGCTTTAGATGAGTTTATCAACTAATAGACACATTTAACTATAAACCACATCATTCCCCAAATTTCCAGGTTTATGTGGCCTGCTTTCCACACTGGGTAACATAGAGTTTACAAATAGCCATGAGTGCTGGCAAGAGTTACAGAAAGCAAGTAGATTCTGCAATGGATAACAAAATCTAAATCAAATAGAAAACACAAACATAATTAAAACCATGTTAGAGGTTTCTTTGGAAAATGATAATACAACCCTGAGGTTCATGGAGGAAAAGGAGAATAATAAAGGGAAAGATGGGGACTATAATTTGTCACAGAGTGAGCATGTATATGTTGGTTAGGGTTAGGCGGCGTTGGCGTGTGCATAAGTTATGGTAACCCATGGGTTGTGGCGCAAGCATATATACATACAGGATAGTTACATGTTGTTACAAAGGAAATAAGTGTTGGCAGACGTTGTTGTTGCCAATGTTACGTCAATGCTATATGTCATTAGTTGAAGAATAGTTTATAATAATAATAAAGTATTTATTATATTAAATAAACATACATATATACATACATAATATATTAGCTAAGATCAATAAGGTTACGTTGAAAGGGGTCAATGATTGCTTATATACATAAGCCACCGTTAATAGTCCACCGGCTAGCTAGTTGGCTGTCAATGCTATATTCTAACACAATAGGATTAGTCATATTAAGTCCCCGCATAATATATATATATTATATATTAAAGCATACACACACACACATAAGTGCTTAATTATTAATAGTTATATACTAGCTACCTACCGCCCCGAAATAATATAATAATATATTATTTAAATAATTATGTTTAAATAATACATACCTAATTGTATGTCTCAGTTGTTAGAGAGACACAGAAAGTTGTTGTCTAATGACGAGTTGTTAAGGGGCCACGTCTGTTAGTCGAAGGCAAGGGTGAGCACAGGTTGTTTAGTTAATGTCATGTTAGTTAAGGTTAAGATAAATAAGTGGAACGGAAAATTTAGGGAGTACTTTATCCCAACAGAGAATTTTGGTGATTTTACCATTGTAGTTAATTTATACATAAACCCATTTTATATAGTTTAGTAAAGTTAACCCAATAATTATTTTAAAAAATAATTAATTATTAGAGATAAAGTCACCAAAAAAAAAAAAAAAAACGCATAAAACTTCAAAACAAAATTTCCTGATTTTCTTTGTTGAGAGATTTCCATGGTATCGCTTGGATTTAGTTAGGTCGAAGGGGAGGGGTTAGAGTGATTCACCCCATTTTTTCAACGTGTTCGCCGGAATTTAGAGAGGTGGTTGGGCTTTGTGCACACCGATCTTCTTGTTACCGAGCGAGGACTTAACCGACCCTCTCCGTCCGTGAGGCTTTTAGAGAAAAAAATTATGATCATACAAAGGTTTCATCATTTATTTTCACGAATCTAATTGTATATGAAAAATTAAATGACTTCATTAGTATTTGTTCTGTCTTAATTATTTTTCGATTACGAATTTTGTGTACGATTTAAATAGAGTAAATATGGCCGATGCAACAAATGTATAAGATATGCTTAGAAAATTATTTCATAATTTTCACTTTAAATTGTATTTTATATAATTAAGGGTGGGGTTGATGTGTTACAAAATGCCGTAGACCGGCGATGGATGAATTATTCGTAAGTCCATACAACAAGGACAAATTTTGCTTGATGAGGAAGACCTTATTCTCGCATCGCATCGCTTCTTGGAAGCTTCATGTTCGCCTTCATGAGATTCAAAAATGATATATGGGTACATTAGGGTAGGTTAGATAGAGTGAAAGCGTTGCATCACATCCATTTGGAATTTCTGTGTGGTCCTTGGAGGTTGGGCAAATTCTCGGGCGCATTAATAACGAAATCAAGAACTACTGGAGGACAAAATACCTTAGTAAAAACATCAGTAAGGATAGATCCACACCCGATAAACCCCTTGTCGAATCGTAGCTTGATAAAGGTTAAGAGGAGTGCAAAAAGCAATATCATACAATGTGAACTCTCAAGATACTAACAAACCCAACTTCGATTCTCGTAAAATCACCGCAAAGAACCCGAAAACAAAAATGTTCAGTAAATATCAAGTCATAAATTTGTTGACAACATTTCATTCCCCGAATCCCGCCGAGAACGTTAATGATCATCCCGATACATCAAAAATTGATAGCCTCTTACACCGTTGCAAATTCCTCCAAAGATCGCCAAAGCCACTAATCTACTTATATTGGAAGTGAGGGTACTTATTCATCCATGTTCGATTTAGGGAAAGGATCGTGTAAGTCACACAAAAATCAAATACGGAGTTGTTCATGTTAACAACCTCGTTGCATTCCATATTGTTACCCACTAGGATTTGAGCTTAGAGGGCTATGATTGGTCTCCATATTTGAGAACAAATAGCGTCAGCAGATTTTCTGGGTGGCACCCCCATTGTAAGCTGGGACAAAGGCCCCCACATTTCGTATCAAGTTTATCAAGCAAATCGCTAGAAATGCTTTGAGAGGTGGACATATGTCATAACGAAAGTTTCAAAATACCTAATTATATTCAACACCGTACAACCAATGAAGAAACCCATCAAGACAAGGAAAATGATGGTAGTGCAAATTCATGTACCCTTTTCCAAGGCAATATAAATCCACTCTACCCAACCACCGAAGATCGTAACTGGGAGCATATCGTATTATTTTCTCGAGTCCTTTATGACTCGAGATCGTTGTCGGATTTGCCAATTACAAGCATGCAACACCGCTTTAACTTCGTGCTGCCAAATATTGTGAACACTTTCTGTAAGCCACAAGTTCGAATCCTGTACTTATGAAATGTGGTCCGTAGTGTCCCCATCAGCACAATATCCTTCAAATTAATTACCTCAAAGATAAGAAGAATGAACCTTTTATTTTTTTCAGCATTTTCATGAATCGACATTCTTTCTTTCTATATGAATCATGGTATTATCCTTTATAGATGTCTTTATTTAAGATTACATGTGTTTTTGTATTAAATGTTTATGAGAAATAAAGTTGCTATATATTCTATTAGTTTTTGTTTATGTAACTTAATTTTTAAATTGGCTGGTGAAAGAAACTGCTAAACATTGATGTCAAACTATTTCTACTCAACATACTGAAGTGAAGCATGAATAAACTAGATATTCTTATACAATCTCGAAAATGTTTCGAGAGTATATATTTCGACCTCGATTCTTTATTAAAGTCATGGGTGCATTGTCATATTTTCTTTCCGTCATTGAAAATTACCGTGAAACTAGAAGTTGCAATATCGTATAAATATAAATATAGATATATAATTAAAAAGTGATGTGTTAAAACCTATGGCACTGAACCCATAGTGCACAATCACTCAACATTTCATAAAATGCACTAAAATATATATCCAAGGACATTTATTGACACATGCCTGCTGTAAGAATTACATTTACCTTTTATCCTTCTATCTTTAGGTCTCAGAAGCAATCACAATTATAGATTCGTGATGGCAGAGCCTAAACAGTGTCTATGGAAAAGAGATTCTGTCCTGTTGATCGACACAACATAATGTAGCATTTCTGTTCTTTAAATACTTAATTTTTTTTTCCTTAATAGGCACTTAATCGATCAATTGAGGATAACCATATCAATTTGAAACATGTAAATTATCTAAAGGTGTTTAAACATTTAGCAAAATCATTTAACTTGCCATGTAAACACTTGAATAGTTCTATATTTAAGTTGACTCGGACCTTTAAGATTTTATAGTATCATATGAATAATTGCATCTTTATGCCTTATAAGATAATGTAGTGTCACACTTGCTCTATTCTCAATTTCCATTGCAAAATAGGTACTGAGTTAAGACTTAGTTGAATTATGTTTTTTTCTTTTCATAGATATTATATGAACATTGATACAAAATTTCGCCAACACTTAGTAATGTTATTGGTTTCTAGACATAAGGGATGAATCATAGAACACATGTTATCGACTACCATGTGTCGAGTAGATCTCACGTGCATGGCAGTGTTCGTGAAAACGATAGAATCTAGCTATGGGTGTCTTTGTATTTAATCGTTATCCACTGCAATATTGAATTTCCAACCCATGAGACTAGCAACTTTCTATAGTTGCACACAATCATGGATAGAGTAAATAAATTTGCAGACCGTGCAGATGCAAATTAAGCTATATAACATCTTATATTTGCCGTGATTTTTTTTCAAAGTCTTTGCGTAAATACAAAACATTAGGCATTACATTATTAAAAAAACTACTATAGTATGTCCTGCCAAGTAATAGAAGTTGCCTATGTAAGCATAGCTCTATTATTTCATGCATTAAACCCAATAACTCTCGAGTAAAAAAACACAAGAGTTCACAAGTATTTGCACACACAAGTGGACAAATACTTTACAATGCTTAGCATATATGTTAAAGAATTTATAGATACAAGATAACTGGTGGAAAATGTGTTTGGGATTTTAAAATTTCCATTTGAACATTATCCAAAATTTGTTATGGAATATTTTTCTTTTAAAGCTAAAACCTGCGATGGTTCTTGTCCAAAGGTAGTTCTTTGCATCGTTAGTAGAATAGTTCAAACATCTGTACAATGTCTATCAAGGTGTATAAGCAATACAGAGGCTTCATAGTGTTCAAAAATGCAACTCATATATTAAAAATGTGAGATGTTGTCAAGTGGTTAGGTGTTAGCATATATTTCTTGAAATCATTTGTTATGATTATGATATGAAGAGGTTTAAAATAAAATTTTCATGCAGTGAGAATTAATGGATTTTATAGTGTGGATGATACTCCAACATAATATGTAATGACTTGTTTAGGTTCCGTTGAAGCCCTCAAATTGTATTGCTATAAATAAGTGATATCACCTTGCCTCAACTTTTTGGTTGAAGTCTTTTCCATTTATAGTAACTGGATCGATAATGGGACCGCCTAATATGTGTGTGTTGAGAATTGATATTTCTTTAAAATTTCCTGCTGAAATGCTTATTCTAATTTTTAATATATGTATGTATATTTGTATCTAGTCTAAACAGCATCTAATTATAACGAATCGGATGTAATCTTCTCCGCTATGTGACTTGCAATGATTTCAAATAAAATTGTAAGAATATCAACGAATCATATAAGAAAAAAATTCAATAATATAACCATCAGATAAAAGTTAGACGTAATAATAGAAAAAGATTACATAATAAGCTATTCATATATTAAGTATAAACAAATAAAGAGTCACTGCATAAAAGTAAAGCAGTTTTGATAATTCCTACATTCAAGCATTAATATATAAATAACTAAATATAAATATTACTCTTTTAATACAAAGGAAGAAAATAGTTAAGAGATAAAAAGTACCATTTATAACCAGTTCCACTATGAGCTTCAAGCAATAATGAATTATACTTTGCATCCAACATCCACTATACAAAAGGCAACACATCGCAGGAGTTAATGCGTATATCAATAAACCCCTGCTCCATTCATCTGAAAACCTCCCTGAGGGTGCAAAGTGCATGTTTTGAGGACATGCTGATTAAATTTCAAAGACCTCTTTCTCTAAATTCATGAGAAGGGTTTAAATACTACTAACTAACCCCAAAATAATTTATTACAAAATGTAAGACACGGCGAAATGACCCAATTTTGAAAATAAATCAAAACTAATACTGAATTTAAAAATTAAACTTTTGAACAACTAACTACTTATGAATTATATTTTTTTGAATGCACAGTAAGTAACAGCATTAGTTTTGATAGATGAATAATAATTTCATTTTTTTAACTCATTCCGTAAAAAACGGAATTGGTAAGAGTTGTTTTCATCTTCTCACAGAATTGATGATACAATTGGAGAGTCATGGTACTGAAGAAGTGTTTTGCTCAAACACGTTCTTCAAGAATCCCAACTTAACTTGGTTAATTTTTTAACTTGACTTTATTTTGCTGTTTTTATAATCTCCACTGTCTCAGCTGTCGTGCTTTTGGAAGGTACTCCAGAGTAGTTTTCGTAGGATCGTATTTGCCTTCGTGCAAATTTTCTTTATTTATACAATCAATGATGTATTGTTGTTGCCTCGTGAGGCTCACGTTTGCTCTCCGCTTTCATGATTTGCGCATCCCATTTATTGAAGAGCATTACTTTATGATTGTTATTGATTATTGGTACCGTTCTTTTCCCCTCCGTGTTTCTTTGTAAAGATAACAGTTTAGCACTTTTTTTATCAATTGAATCGATAACGTTGTATTTCCGGCATACGTATTCAGTGTAGATCTTATCGCCTTTCACAGTCATGAGGTGTTCCACCGTGATATTTTTGCACAATATTTCATGTTGTCAGCAGAGGCGATCATTTAAGGAAATAGACTTCGTGATAAATTCTCGTAAGCTTGGGATCATCTTGTGCATTCTTGCATAACTTGTAGCCGCTTTCTCTTTTAAGCCAAACCGTTTTGATATCCGATCCGTATTTGTTGAAAAATTTCTCGTTGTAACTCGTTGTCTCTAGCCTGGCTGTTGGGGCGTTGGTTTGCTGGCAGTTGTTTTCAAGAACTCGTAATTGATCCTCTTTTCTTCATTTAACAATTTCCACATCTTAGATGTTTTCTTATCAATGCATGCGAAGGCATATGTTCTCGTGAACTGGAGATAATTTGGTGAGATTTTCGCTGCATTAGTAGAAGATCTTTATTATGATATTCAATTGTTCTGGGATTGCATATTTTCTCCAATTTTATTTTCTTCCTTTGTTTTCTTAACACCGGCTTTGCCTGGACTATAGAATACATCAAGAAGAGGAATTTTCCTCTATTTTGGAGTACAAGTTCGTAGGATGGGGCAATGGGAACATGTTCCATTTCAAGACATTGCTAGTTATTCCATGATCATATTTTTTTGTCTTGTAGACACTGTGTGTCTGTGTGTTTATCCTTCAATATTAATCAAATCATTTAATGTCTCCTATTCCTTGTCTAACTCACTTCTCATTCGATGGTTGTCGACAATGAGAGGGGGAAGATTTAATCAGTGGAGAGGCTGAACCTGTCAGAAAGCTCCTTGGATCGGCGAGACTCACCCACCCTTCACTTTTATCATGATCATTGTCGAATTTGGGAGTGCTCGTAGTTTTTCCTGCATTTAATTTGGGACCTATCCGTACCGAACTTCTCCACCGAGATCGATATCGGGAGTTGTCTTCACGTTCCAAACGTAATTTATCCAAAGGAATAGTAGTCAACCCTCTCTTTCTATATATCTTGAATTCTTTTGAATCGCTAGAGGAAACCATTGAGTCGAATGTAGAACTTTAAGTGTGCTTTTTTCTTTGGGAATATGCGTCATTAAAGCATTCATTCTTTAGAAAACACTTTATTTTAACTACGTAGTGAAATTTAATAATATCATAGGCCGAATGCATTCTTGGAAATTTGAACAAATGTAAACATGTAATATTGTTTACTTCTTCGAATGCACTCAATATCAAATAATGAAAAGGCCCCCATAGGCCAGTGAAATTGTAAATGGATAGCCTTCTTTTTTTCTTTTTCAAATATTGTTGAACCTCCTTTCCACAAAGTTACAGATAAGCAATTTCCGCGCCCTCGAGCTTGTGAGGACATACAAAGGTAAAACATGAGGAAGAAAACTTCAAAATACCCCAACATATGTAAATACACTTTTCTCCAAACCATCTCACAAAAGATAGTTCACACTTAATGGAGGAAAACCTTGGAGCATATTTATCATATAACATTATGGCCAGAGCAACATGATTCCTATGGGAAATCTTGTAAAATAGGAATAAAATTCGAATCCTACAACTCTTTTTTAGGATAAACAGAATGGGGGATTTTGAGTTGTCCTATTTTTAACCATTAAAGGAAACTTAGAAACATACGTATTGAATCCATTACATACAAGATACAAAAGGGGATAAATATTCGAGAAACAAGCTTTGGATCGACACCAAAATAGTTGTGGCTGTTGTCGACAATATATTAGCCCAATCCAAAATAGTAGCATTAATAGCGGCATTCAATAATGGTATCCATTCAGATGAAAACTTATTAATGTTCTGCTTTCCAAAAGCCTATATGAGCATAGCAAATAAAGAACAATACCATGAAGTGAGAGAAACTAAATAAGACTATACATACTGTTTATTCCTTAGTAATTATTTTCTTGAATGGCCCTTGCTCATTATGCCAAGCTGTATTTTCTTTGCAAACTTCTCCATGAATCGTTTGTTAAGTCACCCGTGTCTTTGTTAAACATACATGAGTTCTTGACCCTTAGTCTTAAACCTGTCTGCTTGTAATATCCGTGTTGTTAGGCACCCATTTAACCATATCCGTGTATGGAATAATTTTAGGCCTCACGCTATTCTATGGTAAGAATGAATGTTATCTCGTAATGGACACGAAGACCCATGTGAGCCTCGAAGTAACCTATAGCCTCTCATTACTCGGGGTTCTCTTCTTTCAAGTAGATTATACATTCCTCCCAGGTAATACCAAGATCTTCTTTGTTATTGAAAAGAATCAGACATATGAGTAATTTCTTTCTTCGTAATCGTAGCCTTGTCTTCTTTTCCATTATACTCCTCGAATATTGCTTTGTATAGTTCTCTCTGTTTCACTCCTCGTTAGCCATTTAATGCAAGTGGAGAATAATGATAGAAAAAAGGTGACGGAAAGTTTTAAATTTTGAAAACATATAGTACTATATCATCTTATGTGAAACGGCTCTTCTATCACAACAAAACAAAATTTCATTAATGATTGACAACCAATTCATCGATTAACATTAAAGCGCATGTTCAAGTCTTGTTTGTTGGAAAACATTTTTATTAATGAGCTCCTAAAGATTCAAGTATGATTTGTTATTTGCTTACAACATCGCAATCACAACATCACAAATCGCTAACATCGAGATCGCAAATATCGCAGATCGCAATATCGCAAATCGCAATATCTAATAATCATCTATTAATGGCTTTCAGGCTGCGTATTTGCATGAGCAAGTGCTTACCTAATACGGGAAATTTGCAAAATATAGCATTAGTCATTCGTTAATGTATTTGCATGTAGTATTTTCGATATGCACCATTGTATATCATTTATGTATTTTCAACATAAGTGATATTTGAGGGTATGTAAAATAATGGCGGAATGCTTTTCATACGTAGTTTTCGTAGACGATATCGCAATATTAGACTTCCGCTTGCAAGGAGGTATGCATTACCTTTTTGCGATGATATTCTTAAGGAATTTTTTTATTCTATTCTTATCAAAAACTTTTAAGCTTTTTAGATTTTTCAAGAGGTATTTCCTAAGTTTAGGATATTAAGTTTTATTGAAATGTACTACAAGCATAATTAATTTTTATATTTTTTTGGATTACAGGCCCCTACTTATTTAGTATTATCACACACTGCATTGCCATGCTGGGAGTTGCTAGCCACAACAATTGGCGATTCACTCGAAGAACCAAATATTTCTCCCTATTTTTATTTTGAATTTTCTGGGAAACTTTCAAAATAGAAAATTTTCCAGAAAATCAAATTTTATAACAAAAAGACAAAGTACATTATGCTTTTATCTATCAATGATATTTCTGCTTTCTTCTATATTCAAATTTGAATATTTACTTCTCAAGCTAAATCTTTGTTCAGTTTCATTACTGTTTATAGAGACAAACAAAGACTTTTCTATAAACTGGCTTTAAATATGCTCATTTGTCGTAGGTAGAGCCTCTACCGCCACATATTTAGGCCTTGATGTGTTTACCTCATACCAAGAATGATCCCCGTATCCTACTTAGAGAAATGTAAAATTTTCAAAGAGAAATCCATATCCACTTTATTATTTTTGGCTTTTCTTTTTTTAACTTAAAGAACAATGTCTTGGTTTGGTAGCCAATTATGACAAAGGCTATTCACTTGATTTTTCCATAACTTTCCTGAAAGCAAGCTAGCTTGTGATGAGACCCTCTTGTCCTTGATTGCACAATTCTTTTTACTATTTCCCCTGCTAGGTATGCAAGATACAGCAAAGTCAACAAGCCATAATATCTATGATCAGTGATAAGTCGGTTTCTAGATAGTACTCCTTACTCTTTAAGTTAAAGGTATCACTGGATTATTTTCGAACGTTGTACTTCCTTGTAGGGGAGGAAGTCATTGTTTCCTTTTGGTATTCTATCACAATGGTAGAGTTTTTGGAACATATTTTCAGAATATTCGTTTTGTTATTGATACCTTTCATTGGACTATATAAAACAATTTCCACGTGTGTTTCTTTTTAGAATAAAATTTATAAAGTTTGAAACTAGTATCATTTCTAGCCCAGCCTTTAATCGTATCTTTCAATAATAATGATCAATTTTCTAGAAGAATTCTATTTACACAAGTGAAAAAAATAAATCTAAAAGAGAATTGCATTTTTTTCGTGAATTCCAAATGTGTTCATTTACAACCGGTTTTATTATGAAAATAAAGAAAACTAATATACAAAATAGAAGAATGATATCCTATGAAAATATTTTTTGAGGACTGTCTAATAATAAAGAAAAGACTTTTTCCAACTTTGTAACATAAAATAGATGGACTTAAGTGATCTCTTCTATTTGGAAAGGGCCAAGCCACATTCTTTGAAATTTCGTATGTTTCCTTTTTCCTCATGAGCCTTATCCCATTTTAAAAATCAGAACTTCCATTTAAGTCCTTGGATATCATGTTTGAATAAAAAAGAATTCTTTACTAATGCTTGGTGATGAGCATGAATTATTTTGGCTCTTTATTCTCAATATTCTTTCATTTAAATTATTTCAAATGTCCAGTTTTTTTAAGGAATGTTGCAGTTTTACCAATATATTGAACTAGGCCAAAGAAGGAATTGCCAGATGAGTTGGGAGAACCACTTTTTCCATAAACTAAATTAAAGGGAGAAGTGCCAATGGAGGCTTTCCGCGTTATTCAATCTTTCCATAAAGAATATATTAAATGCTTATGCCAATTTTTTATGATTTTGATCAACGGTTCGCTAATGATTCTCGATTAAGTTTTTATTTGTAGATTCAGTTAACTATTTCCCCGTGATAATTGCAGAGTATTTGCTTGAAAACCTTTTTTAAGTGAAAATTCAACATAGCATTAACATTGTAGCATGAGTACATATTCATCGCACAAAGGCATAAACCAAACCTTTGTGATTATGAACCGACGATGAATTCGATGGATATGCCTACATTAGCACTTGAGAGAACTTTCTATCCATTTAGTAAAATAATCAGTGTTGTAAGGATATACCTATGTTGTTTAGAAGAGTTAGAACGACCATCGATATGTCCAACTTACTGATCAAAAAGGCTACTCAATGTTGACCGGTTGCGGTGGCAATGATGGTTTTTTTTGTGTCTTCGTAGTAGCGTTTTTGACAAACTTGACATTTTTCACGAGGCCATGTGAGTCTTTGAATAGTGGAATAAAGAATAGCTCACGTGAGAATTATGTGTGAGACTTCTGATAATGTCCGCTCTCAATGCCCACTGTGGAGTTCTTGCAAGACTTTTCTTACCGTATTTTCAGACATCTAAGGAGGAGTGAACAGACCAGGAATTACTCCTAAAAAGAACATCATTCACAAACCAGATATTGTTTTCGTACTTTCAACCCAGAGTCATTTTCTGTGTAATCGAGATTTGGAGGAGCATATCCATTCTTCGTATGTATTGAGGACATCGCCGTATAATGATTCAACATCGTTTAGGCTTACCTCATACATTTGTATCTCTCCGCATGGTTTTAGAACAGTGATGCTCCTACCTAGTATTTTGCAAAAAGTTTTGACTCCTTACAATACCGCCGGATTTCTACATCATATTCTCAGAAGAAAGAACTCCAATTGGCTCTTCTCACCCACATCTTTCCGTACTACAGGATTTCTTACCGGGAAACGTAGGCATGATTTTTTTGTATGTGGGTTTTAAGTAGAAAGGGTCTGAAATATTTAATGTTTTTAGTACCGCATAAGCTTGTTTCTCTACATCCGAATAATCGCAATCTTACCTTCGTAAATTTGATTCAAAAGAAATGGGCTTCTGCTTTGTCTTGATTTCCGCTTGAGTGAGTATCGCAACATATGATCTATCGAGGTGAAATGTGTATAGAATAAAATGATCGAAAAAATTTGGAGTTGCTAAAGATGAGCATTAACAATTGTCATTTCGATTAAGATTGAATGCTTCCATATTCGTCTTGACCCCACTTGAAGTTTGTGCTCTTTTAATCATTGCTTGTAAAGGAGATACCGAAAACTGCACAAATCTCTTTACAAAATTAATTCTAGCCAAGGAATGATTGCATAGCTTTCTTGTTCGAGGTAAAGACATTTTAGAAATCTCCTTGATTTCACAAGATCACAGAATTCCGTATTCAATTATGAACTGTAGAAGTTTTCTTCACTTAATGTGCAGATTTTTTTAAGTTAAGTGAAATTCATACCTTTTGACAACGTTGAAAGATCTATTTTAAATTCTCAACATGATCGTTTCCATTTCTTGGAATATGGCAGCTATATCATTCCAAGTATATTACTGTACGACTTGTTAACTAATCCCTTTTAGCGTATATCCATGGTTTCTTCGAAATGTGGTATCTGGCCATGAATGTAATTAAAAGGTGCATATTTGGATATGCATAAGTGCTCCCATTTATTCTAATTTGGTTTTCAATTTATCATCGTGATGAACCAACACTTGGTTGTAGCTAGAGAAACCATCTAAGGTAAAGAACACTTTATCCGTGAATCGCTCGCAATATTTTCTCCATAGGGGAGGCAAAGGAAAATTATCTTTTGGCAAGCTTTATAAGATTTCAGTGAAATGAAAATTTAAATGTCTTCCATTTCTTCTTATATAACAGAACCATATTGGAAATCTACTAGGAATGTCGAACAGAAAAATAATCTTGGCTTTTCAATAACTTATTGAGTTCGTATTTGATCTCGATTTTCTAGATTGGGATGGATTCTTTCTCGCCTTTTTTGTTGGATAAAGCTTTATCGTTTATCATTGGAGATATATGGATGATAGAAGTGTCATGTTTTGAGTTCATCGTAATTCCAAGCAAAAGACACTTTTATTGTTTCAAAAAGGCGAACATACTGATTTTTTTTTCGTGTGAGTTGCATCATGTTGATAGGTTGGATATTCTAAATGGTGTGGATTGCCCAGATTTGTTTAATCTATACCCAGTGTTGAACTTTGCGCTTTGAATTGGTAGATATTTTGAATCGATCTTTCTAAACAAAAAGGTTTTAATCCTGATCAATGATTTTGCATAGCATTATTATGCGTACTTTTGTTGTAACATCATTATGTTGGTTCTCATCAATTATCTCGATTGGTAAGATCCTTCCGGGACAGAGTAGCTAATATCAGATTACCGTTTAAAAATCCTCCAATTGGTAATAAGAATGTTGAATTAGGTTTCAGCATTAATTCAATTTAAAATCGATCAAAATAAAATATTCATGATATTTTGTATTAATGTTAGCCAGAGGTCCCACTAATATTCTAGAGTCCGGAATCATGAATATTAAATTCTATATGGTTGAGTAAGATCTTGAACTAAAGATTGATAATGTTTTAAATGACCTGAGAAACAATGTAGTATTGCGATCAGTTCGATTACAATTTTAGTGAATCTCCGAAAACTTAGTATATATTTGATGTGTCTAATCCCGATTTTTGTATAATCTCTGGGATTGCTTCCCTGATCACAGTATTATTGGTGTAATTGAACTTTAGCTCTAAAGTAATAATAATTTATTTTCTCTCACTAACTAACACGCATCCTCGCTCTCGCTCTTTTCATTAATTTAGAACTAATCAAAAAATAACTTCCAAAATAAAGATTTATTTACAGGAGTATCTACAAAATTAATGCATTTAGAACTATCTGTTTGAGAAAAATTTTCTATTTGAGATAAAACAGAATGTTCTAAGTAAGGTGAAGTATGAGCATTGAAATTTCCTAAGAAAGAATCAACTGAATAGTTGCCAATGATATTATTACTGTATGCAACTAGTTCATTTTCTCCCTCCAGTTCTGTTACTATGTATTTCTGATGTTTTTCTCGCTCAACCTTTATCTGATTTGGTTTACCATTGTAAGGAAGCCACATATGCGACCAATCAGCTGCGAAGTATCCATGAAGTTTTTCTGACCAATCTCTGCTAAAAATTAAGCCATAAAATTCTGGAATATCTGCAACTAAAATATCGATAACTTGACATACCTTTGGATTAGATGACAAACTTATGGTAACATGATTTAATTCGCCAATCACTTCAACTTGTGATCGATCTAACTGGACTATGCGTACAACAGACTTTTGTGGTTGAATGTTTAACTTTGCACATACTGATTTTGGTAGAATATTAGCTGAAGCTCCGGAATCCACTAAACAATTATGCAAATTTTTATTGAAAACTTCATAAGTAAGAAGAAATGGAGGAGTATGAGATCTCGACCTTCCCCCAATTAAAGCGATATTTTCTAGATCAACTTTGTTAATCGCATTAGTTGGAGGTGTTCCCATATCATTGGAAGCTTGAGATATTACAGGATCGGGCAAAGGTTTTTCTGGTACAGCATGTAATTCTTTCAAAAGTACCTTTCGCTGGTGTTTTAACTTGCTCAATTCATAAAAATTGATGTTATCCCTAGTATTTTTCATATCTTCTATGATATTATACTCCATTTTATCCGAAACGATCAATGTTTTTGATGGAGTTGATAAAGCTGATTGGACTAGGCTAGTTTGAGTTGCTTTTGATGTTGTTTTCTTGGGTGCAACTTTATCCTTAGTCATTGAGCTTCTGCTTTTTTACTTAGCAGTAGGTTGAGGATGATCAAGTTGATTTATACTTCGAGTGCTAACCGGAGATGCTTCTTGGTCTTCCTCATCTGGGAGGATGAAATCCCACATACCTTGCACTTCTACAACTTCTTCTTCATCGGTAGTTTCTTCAGTAGCAGTCTCCTTTTCTTCTTCTTCTGATTCAGCATTTGTAATGGCATTTGGTGGTTTTGAATTAGTTGAAGGGTTTCTTCTAAAAGGATTGAAATATTTTTTAGATGATGTTTCTGCCACTTGTTTCTTAATGTCAACCAATTCGTTAGACATGGTTTTCAAAACTTTCTGCAATCCTTCTAAATTGAATGGATCTTTTGGTTGTTTTTTCTTGGGATCTTCCTTAAAAGTAACCTTCTTGGATTTTCGTTCTTCTATCGCATTTTTATTTTCTAAAGCAATGATACGTTTCTCTACTGCTATTGCTTCCTTAATATTGTATGCTAAAGTTGTTTTATTAGCCCTATCAATGAAGATTGCTATGTTTGATGGTAAAGCTGAGATGTACCATTCACTTCGCACTTCTTCACTAGGCTTGGAAGCAGTAGGAATTTTATTTAACAATTTATTGAAACGTTAATCAAAATCATTGATAGGCTCTTTTGACACAGCTCTAAGATTAGACAAGTCATTCATCAACGTTGTTGTAGACCTGTCATCACCAAACTTAGTCAAAAATTGATCTTGGAAGATATCCCAACTAGTGATAGATCCAGATGGTAATGAGAAATACCATGATCCGGCTGCTCCTTGAAGAGTATAGGGAAAAAGTCGGACAATAACATCTTCATTAGTGACTCCATTAAGATTTATGGATAGCATAAAGTTGTTTATATGTTCTTCTGCTAGCATGCCTGCTTCAGGGTTAAGCTTAGGTAGCCATGTTTCAGGATGGGCTGGTAATTGACTCAAGGGTGCAGGCATTAAGACTGCCCGTGGGTTATTCCATGGAATTTGGGCCATCGCTGAACTACTAACAGAGGAGAGTGCAGAATACGATACCTACATTTGGGAAGATGAGGATATTATGATTCCAGATGTTTGAGAAGGAGATGTGGAAGTTCTAGTGGACTGACGAACAATAGTCTGAAGTGGAGGGGTGGATGGTTGACTTTGTGATGAATAGGTTGAAATGGATGATGATGATGAAAGAGTCTCACTATCAGACCCTTTAGGTGATTTCCTTGCTCTCTTCCTTATAGGTAGAGGTAACTCAATTGGCTGAATGCCAAGCTTTTCGCTCTGTAATCTGGTAAGAGGATGAGCAGGATTATATTGTGAAGTCACACTGCCTTGAGATTTATCAGATCTTTGAGGTGATATTGAAAATCGCTGAAGTTTATGAATCAAAGATTCAACTTTAGGGGGTTCAATATAAGATTCTTCTGAAAAGTCAGGGTTTGTAGTAGTGGCTATTATTCTTTCGACTTCTGGTTCTAGATTTAAAAATTCTATTTGCGGTGGAGAAGTCGGAGAAGATGGTGAGGGAGATTTACTCTCAGAATGGTTTTTAGATTTTAATTTACTTGCCATTCATAGTTCGAGGCCCTCCTTCTAGTGCCAAATATGTTGAAGCTCTGAAAATCAGGTCTACAACAAGGGGGATACCCACCCGGTCCGGACCTTGGTTAGCAGTTCCTTTTCTGTTTGGTGTAGTGGGTTCGACTGGGGATAATGGGACCAGTTTCCCAATATGTGTGTGTGTGTTGAGAATTGATATTTCGTTTCTAAAAATTCCTAATTGAAATGTTTTTATTATATTTCTGATCTAATCAGATGCAAATTGTATTCTAATTAAAAAGAAATATATAATTCTAAACTATCCCAGGATGTAATCTTTCTATTTATGTGATCTAAAATTATTTCATATAAAAATTGGTAATAAAGATCATTCAACTGTTATAAGAAAATAATTCAATAAAGATAAACCATTTCGTATAAAAATTTAGACGAAACAGTTGTGAAAAATATATCGCATACTAAGATATTCATACATTAAGCATAAATAAATAGTTATCACCGTACAAAAGTGCCAAATTATAACTCAAGCATTCAAGCATCAATATATAAATAACTAAACATGAATATCACTTTAACACAAAGGCAGAAATAGTTAAGAGATAAAAGTACCATTTATAACTAGTTCTACTCATGCGCTTCAAGTAATAATGACTTATCTCTTCTTAATCCAACATCCACTAAGAGTACAGAAGTGCAACATCAGCAGTAGACATTAAACGAAGATATCAATAAATCATGTTCCATTCATTCGTCAAAGCCTCCTCTGAGGGTGCAGAAGTTCATGTTCTGAGGACAAGTTTTTGACAAATTTCAGGACCCTTCTCTAAATGCATGAGAAGGGTTTAAATACTACTAACTAAATCTAAAAATAACTAATTACAAAAGTGTAGGATACGGTTTAAATGAACGTCCTCTTTTTAGGCAAAAATAAAGCAAAACTAGTACTAAGTCTAAAATTAAAATTTAACAACTAACTAATTGTGAATCTGTTCTTTGGAATTGCAAATGTTCAGCATCGATTTGAGAAGCATTAGGGGAATTTTGAGGTCTAAAATGGGCCTCCTAAGAAAAATGTACAACAAAAATAAACTTTATTACAACCAATAGGATTCAAGATGATGATGTCAACCATGGGGGATGATTCACCATTTTTTAAATAAAAGGGTAAAAATATTAAAAAATAATAAAATTCACTTTTCAACTCGTATTCTCATCTCTATTCCCAAAAATTATCACCTGGGCGGGGAGTGATCATTGGATGCGTAAATTTCATCTGGCGGAGGATTGAGGCACATACTTATTAATTTGAGCTATATGAGAAATGAGAGAAATACATAAAAACAAAGATTGTAATCACGTTTTTTTATGTATTTCTCATTTTTCGTGTAGTAGAGTTCATCGAAAGTATGCAACATGGGTACTCCTTGGATGAGGAATTAAATTTCGCATCCAATGAGTACTCCCGCTCAAAATTTGAGTAAAAATTTTGGGAGATAAGTTGAAAATACGAGTTGAAAAAGTAGTTTTTCCATTTTTCCCTCTAAAATTTGATGATGTCATCAAATCTTATTTGATTTTTTCCACTATTATTTTATAATTTTCTTAGGAGACCCATTTTAGACCTCAAAATTCCCCTAATGAATAGGCTAGCTGACTTCATATTTCAACTATCCCGTAAAAACGGAATTGGCAAGAGCTGGTGCTATTTTCTCGGCAGAATTGATGATACACTCGAGAGTCATGCATTGGCTGTGTGGTTTTACTAGACATGCCCAGTAAGAATCCCAATTCAAATTTGTTAATCCTTTAATCAATTCTGCCTTTTCTTGGGATTAATATTTCCAGTCTGTCTGTAGTTTTTGTGCTTTTGGTAGGTATCCTGGAGTAGTTTCAGAGATCAGATTTGCCTTGGGTAAATTTTCATTTATACAATCAATAATATTGCTAGTTGTTGTGGCTGCTTCTTCTACCGCTTCTTCTGCCTTTCTGATCTGTGCATCCCAATTATTAAAAGGAATTTCTTTGTGATTTTCATTGATTGTAGGTGCCCCTGCTCTTTTCCCTTCCTCTGTATTTTGCCAAGCCAAATAGTCAGTAACTCTTTTTTCAGTTAAATCATAATCATGTCGTAAGTCTACGACATGATTAGTGATTTTATCACTTTCTTCACAATAAGAGTTCCATTCTGTTATTCTTTGGCATAATATTTCTTCTTGTTGCAGTAGTTTTTCATTTAAAGCAATAGACTCTGTGATAAATTCTATGAGCTTGGGATCATCTTTGTGCATTTCTTGCATAATTTGTGGATGTTTCTCTCTTTTAGCCAAACTATTCTGATATCCAATCTGCATTTGTTGAAACTCTTGTTGTAATTTTTCAAGTTGTTTCTGAGCTTCACTGTTAGCATTGGCTTCTTGCAGTTGTTGTTGCAAGACCTGTACCTAATCTTCTTTCTCATTCAATAATTGCAGTACCTCAGATGCTTTGTCAATTGTTGCAGAGGCATAAGCTCCTGTGATCTGAGATAATTTAGTGAGATTTTCTGTTGGATCAGTAGTAGGATCTTTCTATAGAACATCTAGGTGTTCAGCATCATGAGAAAGCACATTTTCTAATTTCCTTTTCTTCCTCTGTCTTCTTGCTACTGCCTTGTGTTGTGGATTGTAGAATACATCAAGAGGAGGAATTTCCTCTATCTTAAGCATGAGTTCAGAAGACGGGGGTTATAGGAATATGTTTTGTTTCTGGGACATTAGTAGTTACTCCTGTGACTATATTTATTGCCGTCTGTACATTGCTCACAAGTGTCTGTGTATTTTGTGCTTCAATATTAATCAAATCATTGAATGTTTCCCATTCCTTATCCAATTCAGTTCTGACTGATGATTGTTGTACAATGAGAGGGGGAATATTTAACTGTGGAGAGGTTGAAATCTGTTGCTGTGAGAGTTTTTTAGACTGGGCAGTATCTTTTACTGACCCTTCACTCTTAGAGTGTTCAAAGGTTTCTTTTTCGGACTTTGACTTAGACCTGTTGGTACTTGAACTTCTACTGAGACTGACACTAGGAGTTGGTTCCCTCACAGGTTCCAATCGCAATTTATCCAAAGGGATGGTAGTTAACCTTCTTTCTCTATATATTTTGAATTCTTGAAACTCTGCTAGAGGAAACTGTATTTGAGCCAAATGTATAATCTCTTTAAGTGTGCCTTTTTCTTGGAACATGTCATCAAACAAATCTTATTCTTTAGAAAACATTCTTATCTTGACTGCAGTAGTGAAATTTTTAACAACATCATATGGGTCGAATGGTCTTCTTGGAAACTTGAACAAATGTAAACATTTAATATTGTTTACTTCTTTAAATGCATGACCAACATCAAATAATGAAAATGCTTCGCAGGCCACAGGAAATTGAGGTCAGATAGCCTTCTTCTTGTCTTTCAACTCTTTAGTAAAACCTCCTTCTCCACAGGTTTGATAAGAAATTTCTCATGCAATGAGTTTTTCAGGAAGATACAATGGTAAAACATGAGGATAAGGAAAACTTCCAAAAACCCTAACATATGTAAATAATTCTTCTCCAAACCATCTCGCAACAGGTAGAATGTCCACCTCTGTTTCAGGAGAAAACCTTGGAGCATCTTTATTATACAATATTCTATACAGGGGCAACATGATGCCATGGCAAATCTTGTAAAAATAGGGAATGAACTCTGAATCCCATAATTCTTTGTGATAAACATGAATGGGCAAGGGATCTTGAATTGTCCATTTCCCACCCATTGTCAGAAACTTAGAAACAAAACAGATTGAATCCATCACATAAGCAGATAAATAAAAAGGAGGATAAATCCTCTGAGAAATAGTTCTCTTAGACCAATAATTAAAAATAGTCGTGGCCAAATTATCAGACAATATCTTGGCCCAATCCATAATAGTAGCGTTAACAGCAGCATTCAATAACGATAGCCATTTGGGTGAAAAATTATTAATGTCAGGCTTTCGAAAAAGCCTACAAAGCATAGCAGCAGCAAAGCAATATGGAGAAGTGAGAGAACCAGTGCTATACATACCGTGTTTATCTTTCTTCAGTGGTTCGTCTCTTCTTGACCAGTCCTTGGTGCATTCTGCCAAGTTTTCATTTTCTTTGGAAAACTTCTCCATAAACTGTTTGTTATAAGTTGCTTGTGGTTCTGGCAAATGACACATGAGTCTCAAATCTTGTGGAGTAAATGAGCCAATGAGCTCTTGACCCTGAGTCTTAAACTGTCTGTCTGTAATATCAGTGCTATCCAGCACCCATTTAATCATACCTATATATGGAAGAATTCTAGGTCTCGCTGCTATTCGGTGCAAGAATGAACAAGCTAGCTCTATAAGAGATGCTTTAGAAGACCCATGTGATCCCGCAGTAGCCGTAACCTCCATTACTCCGGGGTTCTCTTCTTCAAATAGATTATACATGCCCTCCCAAGTAGTGATACCAGCGTCTTTATTACAGGCAGTTTCTGTGTATAAGGTCGTCATCTCTTTGTCCTCAGAACTTAGAACTTTGTCTTTCTTTCCCATAATACTCTGAATACTGCTTTGTATAGTTCTCAGTTCTTTGCTCCTGCAGTTTACGAATTAAGTGAGAATAATGATATGAAAAAGGTGACGGGAAAGTTTTAAATGCTGAAGATGTATCAAATATACTACCTTACGTGAAATAACCCTTTGATTAGAATGAAACCATTTCTCATTAATGAATGACAACCAATTCATTAATTTAAAATTAAAGCGCATAACGGGGTCTCGATTTATGAAAATATTTCTTCGTGTAATGAGCCTTTAAAGATCTGCAATAAGGCGATCTGTGATTTGCTTTGCAATGCTGCAAAATCGCAATATCGTAGATCGCAATCTCGTGGAATCAAAATAGTGCAATATTGTAACATTGTGAAATCGCTATATCGCAATATCGCAAATCACAAGACATAACATATGACAAACATCCGTTAACATATTTTCTACGACATGCGATTTGCGATCTATGTTATCGGTCATTGGTGTTTTGAAGTTTTCATCATAAGATATAACATTCTAAGCACGCGATGCGATAAATGTAGTTTCGCATCGCGATCTCGCTATTTTTGTGTTCCGCTCATAAAGAAGCCTTCATTGCCTTTTTGCGACACGATATTCCTCAAAGAATGATTTTATTCTAAACTATCATAAAACTTAAGTTTTTTTAGATTTTTCAAGGAATTTTCTCCTAAGTTTGTGATAGTAAGTTTTATTGAAAAAAGGAAAAACAAGTTCGAACAAGAAAATATATTTTTTAATTTTTGAATAAGGGTCCCCATTTATTGAGTATTAGTGATAATGCTAAAATAAAAAGGGGGGTTGTTGCTGGCCACAACAATTGGCGATTCACTCGGAAGAACCAGTTATCTCTGCTTTTCTTTTGAATTTTCTAAACTTTCAAAATAGAGAATTTTCCAGAAAATTAAACTTTATTATAGAAAGATAATTTACATTATGCTTCTATCTATCAATGATATTTTGTTTCTTCTATATTCAAATTTGACTATTTACTTCCTCAAGCTAGTCCTTGTATCTATATCAGTCATTACTTAGTTTATAAAGATAAAAACAAAGGCTTCTCTGTAAATCAGTTTTGAATATGCTCGTTTGTCGTAGGTAGAGCCACTGCTGCCAGCAAACATTTATAGCTTCGACAGGGTTACCTGTTACCCAGAAATGATCCTGTATCCTACTTTGAGAAATATACAATTTTCAAAGAGAAATCCATGTCCACACTTATTGCTTTCATTTTTCTTTTTTATCCTTAAAGAACAATGTCTTGGTTTGGTAGCCAATTTATGACAGTTCCATTCACTTGATTTATAACTTTGCTGAACAAGCTGGCTCATGATGAGACCCCTTGCCTTTCGATTGCAACAATCTTGAGTCATTGCCCTGTTGTGGTAAGCAGTATTGGCAAAGTCAGCAAATCATAATATCTATGATCATGATAAGTTGGCTCGTGATGAGACCTCTTACTCTTTAAGTTAAAGTGTATCATTGGATTATTCCCTGAACGTTGTAATTTTCTAGGTAGGGAGGAATTCATTGTTTCCTTAAGATAGCTCTGGACGACAATAATAGATTTTTTTTGGAAAGGACTTTTCTACAGAGAATCTTCATTTTTTTATTGATACTTTTTATTAGACTGATATAAAACAATTTCTCACTAAAATGTTGCTTTTAATCAAATTTTTCAAAGTTGAAACTAGTATCATCTCTAGGTTTGAAGCTTTTAACTATATCTTTAAATAATAATGATCAATTCTCTAAAAGAATTCTAATTATGCAAGTGAAAAAACAAAATCTAAAAGAGAATTTGTATATTTTTCGTGAATTCCAAATGTAACCATTAAAAACTGGTTTTATTATGAAAAATAAAAAAAACTAATGTACAAAATAAAATAATGATCTTCTATGGAAAATATTTTGTGAGGATCTGTCCATTAACAGGTAAAGACTCTCTTTTTCCTGTTAAATCATGTAACATAAAAGTAGATGGACCTATGATCTCTGCGATTTGGAAAGGACCAAGCCACATTCGTTGAAATTTTGTATGTTTCCATTTTTCCTCATGAGCCTTGTCCCATTTTAAAACTAGATCTCCGACCTGAAAGTCCTTTCTGAATATCATGTTTGAATCAAAAGAAGTTTTAACTAATGCTTGGTGATGAGCATGAGTTATTTTGGTCTATTCTCTTTGTTCTTCTAGCTTAATTATTTCTAACTATGTTAGTTGTAAGGAAGAAGTTGATGCTTCATCAATATATTGAACTAAGGCCAAAGAATGAATTGCTAGATGAGTTGGAATAAATACTTCTTTCCCATAAACTAAATTAAAGGGAGAAGTGCCAATGGAGGATTTATGCGTTATTCGATCTGCCCATAAAGCATATATTAAAGACTTATGCCAATTTTTATGATTTTGATTAATGGTTCGCTTAATGATTCTGATTAAGTTTTTATTTGTGGATTCAGCTAAACCATTTCCCTGTGGGTAATAATTGGCAGAGTATTTAAGTTTGAAACCTCTCTTGAGTGCAAATTCAGTCATAGCATTGCCAGAAAAATACGATGCATTATCAAACATTAAAGCAGAAGGTAAACCAAAACTGGTGATTATAAACTGATCTATGAACTCAATGATATGCTTGGCATTAGCAGTCTTGAGAGGAACTGCTTCTACCCATTTAGTAAAATAATCAGTTGCTGTAATGATATATCTATGTTGCTTAGAAGAGTGAGGAACGATCTCACCTATTATATCCAATCCCCATTGATCAAAAGGCTGTTCAATGTTAATTGGTTGTAATGGCAATGATGGTTTCTTTTTTCTTCCAGCAGCGGTTTGACAAACTTGACATTTCCTTACATAGCTATGTGAATCTTTGAATAGTTTGGGCCAGTAATAGCTTGCACGAAGGATTTTATGTGCAGTATTATCTCCAGCATAATGTCCACCTGCTGGTCCATCGTGAAGTTCCTGCAAGACTTTTTCAGCTTCAGATTTCTCAATACATCTAAGGAGAACAGAATCATAATTCATTCTAAAAAGAACATCATTCACAAGCTGATATTGTTTAGCTTTCAACCTTAGAGCTCTTTTCTTGGTGTAATCGAGATTTGGGGGAGCATAACCATTTTTTAGATAAAAAATGATATCAGCATATAATGATTCAACATCGTTTAGGCTTACCTCATACGTTTTTACCTCTTCAGAAATAAGCGATGCTCTAGCTACTATTTTGCAAAAACCTTGACCTCTTACAATATTTGCTGGTTTGATTTCTACATCATATTCTTGTAAGGAAATAATCCAATTGGCTCTTTTCTCACCCACATCTTTCTGAACTAAAAGATTTCTTACTGCTGGAAACAGTATTATGATTTTTGTATGGGTTTTAAGTAGAAAGGGTCTAAAATATTTAATTTCTTTGAAAACATCATAAGCTTGTTTCTCTACATCTGAATAATTCAACTCAGCCCCCTGTAAATTTGAACTGAAAAAAGCAATTGGGTCTTCTGCCTTGTCTTGATTTTCTTAAGTAAGTATAGCAGCATATGATTTTTCAAAGGCAAATGTATACAGAATAAAAGGATCAGAAAAATTTGGAGTTTCTAAATATGGAGCATTAACAATTTCTTGTTTGATCAGATTGAATGCTTCATATTTATTTTGGCCCCATTTGAAGTTTGAATTCTTTTTAATCATCGCTTGTAAAGGAGATACAACTCTTGAATAATCTGGTACAAATCTCTTTACAAAATTAATTTGGCCGAGAAAAGATTGCATAGCTTTCTTGTTGTGAGGTAAGGGTATTTCAAAAATCTCCTTGATTCTATCAGGATCAATATGAATTCCATATTTTGACACTATGAATCCAAGAGGTTTTCCTTCACTTAATGCAAAAAAGGAGTTTTTCGGGTTAAGTGAAATTCCATACCTTTGACAACGTTGGAAGATCTGTTTCAAATGTCTAAGATGATTGCTTTGTTTCTTGGAATATACAGTTATATCATCCAAGTAGATTACCATTGATTTGTTAACTAATCCCTTAAAAGCGATGTCCATGGCTCTTTGAAATGTGGCACCCGCGTTGATCAGACCAAAAGGCATCTTTTGATATGTGTAAGTGCCCCATTTAGTTCTGAATGTGGTTTTCAATTGATCATCAGGATAAACCAACACTTGGTTATAGCCAGAGAAACCATCTAAGAAAGACATTAATTCTGATCCTGCAACTGCCTGCAATATTTGCTCCATAGGAGGCAAACGAAAATTATCTTTTTGGCAGGCTTTGTTAAGATTTCGAAAGTCAATGAAAATTCTAATGTCTCCAATCTTCTTTCTAACAGGAACCATATTGGAAACCCATTTAGAATGTCGAACGGGAAAAATAATCTTGGCTTTCAATAATTTATTGAGTTCAGATTTGATTTGATTTTCTAGATTGGGATGGATCTTTCTCATCTTCTATTGTACAAGTTTTTCATCATTTATCATTGGGATAGTATGTTGGATGATAGAAGTGTCATAAGTTTTGAGTTCATCGTAATTCCAAGCAAAGACACTTTTGTATTGTTTCAAAAGACGAACATATGCTAATTTTTCTTCAGGAGCCAGGTCGAGGCCTAGGTTGATATTCTGTGGTTTGGTATCAGTTCCTAGATTTACTAATTCATAATTCAAAGTTGAACTTTGGAGTTTTGAATTGGTAGATCTTTTGAATCGATCTTTCGAATCATAAAGATCTCTAACTTGACAACTGACTTTGGCATAGCATTATTAGTGCTATCTTGTTGCAATTGTCTGTCATGTTGGTCTTCATCAATTATCTGATTAGTGTAAGATCCTTCAGATGTGAGAAAACTTACAATATCAGGATCATCGTTGAAAATCCTCCAATTGGTAATGTTATCAGGAATCGAAGGTCTAAAGATTAATTCAATTGAAAATCGATCAGGACTATAGTCTTCTGAAGGAATGAGCTTGGAGGCTATGTTAGCTAGGAGGTCTGCACTAGCATTCTGGATTCTGGGAATTGGTGAAATATTAAATGCTATAAAGTGTTCAGTAAGATCTTGAACTAAAGATTGATAATGCTTTAAATGACCTGATAAACAATGTATAATATTGTGTACCTATTTGATTACAATTTCAGAATCTCCGAAAACTTGTAAATATTTGATGTCTAATTTGATTGCTTTGTATAATCCATGGACTAAAGCCTCGTATTCTGCGGTATTATTGGTGCAATTGAACTCGAGTTTTCAAGTTAACATAATTTTGTTTCCCTCTGGACTAACCAACACGCATTCTGGTCCTGCTCCTTCATTAGACTTAGAACCATCAAAAAATAACTTCCAAAATAAAGATTTATTTACAGGAGTATCTAAAAAATTAATGCATTTAGAACTATCTGTTTGAGAAAATTTTTCTATTTGAGATAAAACAGAATGTTCTAAGTAAGGTGAAGTAAGAGCATTGAAATTTCCTAAGAAAGAATCAACTGAATAGTTGCTAATGATACTATTACTGTATGCAACTGGTTCATTTTCTCCCTCCAGTTTTGTTACTATGTATTTCTGATGTTTTTCTCGCTCAACCTTTATCTGATTTGGTTTACCATTGTAGGTAAGCCACATATGCGACCAATCAGTTGCGAAGTATCCATGAATTTTTTCTGACCAATCTCTGCTAAGAATTAAGCCATAAAATTCTGGAATATTTGCAACCAAAAAATCGATAACTTGACATACCTTTGGATTAGATGACAGCCTTATGGTGACCTGATTTAATTCGCTAATCACTTCAACTTGCAATCGATCTAACTGGAATATGCGTACAACAGAATTTTGTGGTTGAATGTTTAAATTTGCACATATTGATTTTGGTAGAATATTAGATGAAGCTCTAGAATCCACTAAAAAATTATGCAAATTTTTATTGAAAACTTCATAAGTAAGAAGAAATGGAGGAGTATGAGATCTCGACCTTCCCCCAATTAAAGCGATATTTTATAGATCAACTTTGCTAATCACATTAGTTGGAGGTCTTCCCATCTCGTTGGAAGCTTGAGAGATTACATGATCGGGCAAAGGTTTTTCTGGTACAACATGTAATTCTTTCAAAAGTACCTTTTTTTGGTGTTTTAACTTGCTCAATTCATAAAAAGTGATGTTAGCCCTAGTCTTTTTCATATCTTCTATGATATTATACTCCATTTCATCCAAAACGATCAGTGTTTTTGATGGAGTTGATAAATCTGATTGGACTAGGCTAGTATGAGTTGCTTTTGATGTTGTTTTCTTGGGTGCAACTTTATCCTTAGT
Organism: Pinus albicaulis; assembly: GCA_034641835.2. Lineage (NCBI taxonomy): Eukaryota > Viridiplantae > Streptophyta > Pinopsida > Pinales > Pinaceae > Pinus > Pinus albicaulis. The sequence goes on along the minus strand of CM076574.1, from coordinate 286,255,272 downwards.
CATTGAGCTTGCGCTCTTTGACTTAGGAGTAGGTTGAGGAGGATCAAGTTGATTTCTACTTCAAGTGCTAACCGGAGATGCTTCTTGGTATTCCTCATCTGGGAGGATGAAATCCCACATACCTTGTACTTTTAAACCTTCTTCTTCATCGGTAGTGTTAGCCATCAGTATTTTTTACATGTTAGTGATGACTATATCTACAGCTGAGTTTTCTAGAAACTGATTTCCTTATGTCAATATGTCATCTAGAAAACCCTCCTAAATTTTAGAAGATGTTTTTGCCACTTGTTTCTTAATGTCAACCATTTCGTTAGACATATTTTTCAAAACTTTCTGCAATCCTTCTAAATCAAATGGATCTTTCGATTGTTTTTTCTTGGGGTCTTCCTTAAAAGTAACCTTCTTGGATTTTTGTTCTTCTATCGCATTTTTATTTTCTAAAGCAATGATACGTTTCTCTACTGATATTGCTTCCTTCATATTATCTGCTAAAGTTGTTTTGTTAGCCCTATCAATGAAGATTTCTATGTTTGATGGTAAAGCAGATATGTACCATTCACTTCGCACTTCTTCGCTAGGCTTGGAAGCAGTAGGAATTTTATTTAACAATTTATTAAAATGTGAATTAAAATCCTTGATAGGCTCTTTTGACTCAGCTCTAAGATTAGACAAGTCATTGATCAGTGTCACTGTAGACCTGTCATCACCAAACTTAGTCAAAAATTGATCTTGAAAGATATCCCAACTAGTGATAGATCCAGATGGTAATGAGAAATACCATGATCCGGCTGCTCCTTGTAGAGTATAGGGAAAAAGTCAGACGACAGCATCTTCATTAGTAACTCCATTGAGATTTATGGACAGCATAAAATTGTTTATTTGTTCTTCTGTTAGCATGTCTGCTTCAGGGTTAAACTTAGGCAGCCATTTTTCAGGATGGGCCGGTATTTGACTCAAGGGTGCAGGCATTTAGACTGCCCCTAGATTATTCCATGGCATTTGGGCCATCGCTGAACTACTAACAGAGGAAAGTGTAGAGGACGATCCCTGCAGTTGGGAAGATGAGGATATTACGATTTCAGATGTTTGAGAAGGAGATGTGGAAGTTCCAGTGGACTGACGGACAATAGTCTGAAGTGGAGGGGTAGATGGTTGACTTTGCGGTGAAGAGGTTGAGATGGATGATGATGATGAAAGAGTCTCACTATTAGACCCTTTAGGTGATTTCCCTGCTCTCTTCCTTGTAGGTAGAGGTAACTCAGTTGGCTGAATTCCAAGCTTCTCGCTCTATAATCTAGTAAGAGGATGAGCAGGATTATATTGCGATGTCACACTGCCTTGAGATTTATCGGATCTTTGAGGTGATATTGAAAATCGTTGAAGTTTATGAATCAAAGATTCAACTTCAGGAGGTTCAATAGCAGATTCTTCTGAAAATTCAGAGTTTGTGGCAGTGGATGTTGTTCTTTCGACTTCTGGCTCTAGATTTAAAAATTCTATGTGCGATGGAGAAGTCGAGGGAGATGGTGAGGGCGATTTACTCTCAGAATGGTATTTAGATTTTGACTTACTTGCCATTCATAGTTCGTGGCCCTCCTTCTAGCGCCAAATATTTTGAAGCCCCGAAAATCGGGTCTACAACAAGGGGGATACCCACCCGGTCCGGACCTTGGTTAGCAGCTCCTTTTCCGTTTGGTGTAGTGGGTCCGACTGGGGATAATGGGACCAGTTTCCCAATATGTGTGTGTGTGTTGAGAATTGATATTTCTTTTCTAAAAAAGTTCCTAAGTGAAATGCTTTTGTTCTAATTCTAATCTAATAACATGCAAATTGTATTCTAATTAAACAGAAATATCTAATTCTAAACTAAACCCGGGATGTAATTTTTTCTTTATGCGATCTAAAATGATTTCAAATAGCAATTGGTAATAAAGATCATTCAACTGTTATAAGAAAAGAATTCAATAAATATAAACCACTTCGTATAAAAAGTTACATGAAACAGTTGTGAAAAATATATCGCATAATAAGCTATTCATATATTAAGCATAAACAAATGGCTATCACCATACAAAAGTGCCAAATGATAACTCAAACATTCAAGCGTTGCATAAACAACTGAACATAAATATCACTTTAACACAGAGGTAGAAATAGTTAAGAGATAAAAGTACCATTTATAACTAGTTCTACTCATGAGCTTCAAGCAATAATGACTTATCTCTTCTTAATCCAACATACACTAAGAGTACAAAAGTGCAACATCAATAGCAGATATTAAACGCAGATATCAATAAATCTTGTTCCATTTATTCATCAAAACCTCCTCGGAGGGTGCAAAAGTGCATGTTCTGAGGACAAGTTTTTGACAAATTTCAGGACCCTTCTTTAAATGCATGAGAAGGGTTTAAATACTACTAACTAAATCTAAAAATAATTAATTACAAAAATGTAGGATACGGTTTAAATGACCATCCTATTTTTAGGAAAAAATAAAGCAAAACTAATGCTTAAATCTAAAATTAAAACTTAACAACTAACTACTTGTGAATCTGTTTTTTGGAATTGCAAGCTTTCAGCATTGATTTCAGAAGAATAGGCTGGCCGACTTCAAATTTCAATTGTCCCGTAAAAACGGAATTGGCAAGAGTTGGCGCTATCTTCTCGGCAGAATTGATGATACACTCGAGAGTCATGCATTGGTTGTGTGGTTTTACCAAACATGCCCAGTAAGAATCCCAATTTAACTTTGTTAATCCTTTAATCAATTCTGCCTTTTCTTGGGCTTTCTGTTTCCAGTCTGTCTGCAGTTGCTATGCTTTTGGTAGGTATCCTGGAATAGTTTTCAGAGATCATATTTTCCTTGTGTAAATTTTCATTTATACAATCGATAACATTGCTGGCTGTTGTGGCTGCTTCTTCTGCCGCTTGCTCTGCCTTCCTGATCTGTGCATCCCAATTATTAAAAATTATTTCTTTGTGATTTTCATTGATTGTAGGTGCACCTGCTCTTTTCCCCTCCTCTGTATTTTGCCAAGCCAAATATTCATTAACTCTTTTTTCAGTTAAATCATAATCATGTCGTAAATCTACGACATGATTAGTGATTTTATCACTTTCTTCACAATAAGAGTTCCATTCTGATATTCTTTGGCATAATATTTTTTGTTGTCGCAGTAGCTGGTCATTTAAGGAAATAGAATCTGTGATAAATTCTGTGAGCTTGGGATCATCTTTGTGCATTTCTTGCATAATTTGTAGCTGTTTCTCTTTTTCGGCCAAACTGTTTTGATATCCAATCTGCATTTGTTGAAAATCATTTTGTAATTTTTCAAGTTGTTTCTGAGCTTCACTGTTAGCGTTGGCTTCTTGCAGCTATTGTTGCAAGACCTGTACCTGATCTTCTTTCTCATTCAATAATTGGCGTACCTCAGATGCTTTTTCAATGGCTACATAGGCATAAGCTCCTGTGATCTGAGATAATTTAGTGAGATTTTCAGTTGGATCAGTAGTAAGATCTTTCCATAGAACATCTAGGTGTTCTGCATCATGAGAAGGCACATTTTCTAATTTCCTTTTCTTCCTTTGTCTTCTTACCACTGCCTTGTGTTGTGGACTGTAGAATACATCAAGAGGATGAATTTCCTCTATCTTGAGCATGAGTTCAGAATATGGGGTTATGGGAATATGTTCTTTTTCTGAGACATTAGTAGTTACTCTTGTGAATATATTTATTGTTGTCTGTACATTGCTCACAGGTGTCTGTGTATTTTTTGCTTCAATATTAATCAAATCATTGAACGTTTCCCATTCCTTATCCAATTCAGTTCTGGCTGATGATTGCTGTACAATGAGAGGGGGACTATTTAATTGTGGAGAGGTTGAAATCTATTGCTGTGAGAGTTCTTTAGACTGGGCAGTATCTTTTACTGACCCTTCACTCTTAGAATGTTCATAGGTTTCTCTTCCGGACTTTGACTTAGACCTATTTTTACCTGAACTTCTACTGAGACTGACACTAGGAGTTGGTTCCCTTACGAGTTCCAAGCGTAATTTATCTAGAGGGATAGTAGTTAACCTTCTTTCTCTGTATATTTTGAATTCTTGAAACTCTGCTGGAGGAAACCGTATTTGAGCCGAATGTAGAATTTCTTTAAGTGTGCCTTTTTCTTGGAACATGTCATCAAACAAATCTTCTTCTTTAGAAAACACTCTTATATTGACTACAATAGTGAAATTTTTAACAACATCATATGGATCGAATGGTCTTCCTGGAAACTTGAACAAATGTAAACATGTAATATTGTTTACTTCTTTAAATGCATGACCAACATCAAATAATTAAAAGGCCCCACATGCCATAGGAAATTGAGGCCAGATAGCCTTCTTCTTGTCTTTCAACTCTTTAGTCAAACCTCCTTCTCCGCAGGTTTGATAAGCAATTTCTCGGACGATGAGTTTATCAGGGACATACAAAGGTAAAACATGAGGAGAAGCAAAACTTCCAAAAACCCTAACATATGTAAATAATTCTTCTCCAAAGCATCTCGCAACAAGTAGAATGTCCACCTCTGCTTCAGGAGAAAACCTTGGAGCATCTTTATCATACAATATTCTGTACAGGGGTAACATAATGCCATGGTAAATCTTGTAAAAACAGGGAATGAACTCTGAATCCCACAACTCTTTGTGATAAACATGAATGGGCAGGGGATCTTGAATTTTCCATTTCCAACCCATTAACGGAAACTTAGAAACATAATATATTGAATCCATCACATAAGCAGATAAATAAAAAGGAGGATAAATCCTCTGAGAGACAGTCTGTTTAGACCGGTAGCTAAAAATAGTCGTGGCTAGGTTATCAGATAATATCTTAGCGCAATCCACAATGGTAGCATTAACAGCAGCATTCAATAACGGAAGCCATTCAGGTGAAAAATTATTAATGTCTGGCTTTCCAAAAAGCCGACAGAGCATAGCAGCAGCAAAGCAATACTGAGAAGTGAGAGAACCAGTACTATACATACCGTGTTTATCTTTCTTCAATGGTTCGCCTCTCCTGGACCAGTCTTTGGTGCATTCTGCCAGGTTTTCATTTTCTTTGGCAAACTTCTCCATGAACTGTTTGTTATAAGTTGTCTGTGGCTCCGGCAAATGATACATAAGCTTCAAATCTTGTGGATTGAATGAGCCAATGAGCTCTTAACCCTGAGTCTTAAACTGTCTATCAGTAATATCAGTATTATCAACTACCCATTTAATCATCTCTGTGTATGGAAGAATTCTCAGTCTCGCTGCTACTCAGTGCAAGAATGAACAAGCTAGCTCTGTAAGAGATGCTTCAGAAGACCCATGTCAGCCTGCGGTAGCCGTAACTTCCATTACTCTGGGGTTCTCTTCTTCAAATAGATTATACATGCCCTCCCAAGTAGTGATACCAGCGTCTTTGTTACAGGCGGTGTCTGTGTATAAGGGTGTCATCTCTTTGTCCTCAGAACCTAGAACCTTGTCTTTCTTTCCCATAATACTCTGAATACTGCTTTGTATAGTTCTCAGCTCTTCGCTCTTGCAGTTCACGAATTAAGTGAGAATAATGATAGAAAAAGGTGACGGGAAAGTTTTAAATGTTGAAGACATATGAAATATACTACCTTACGTGAGATAACTCTTCAATCAGAACGAAACCATTTTTCATTAATGAATGACAATTAATTCATTAATTTAACATTAAAGCGCATAACGGGGTCTCGATTTATGGAAAAATTTTCTTCGTGTAATGAGCCTTTAAAAATCTGCGATAAGGCGATCTGCGATTTGTTTCGCAATATCGCAAAATCGCAATATCGCAGATCGCAATCTCATGGAATCAAATAGCACAATATTGTAACATCGTGAAATCGCTATATCGCAAAATCGCGAGACATAACATATGACAAACATCCGTTAACATATTTTTTGCGACATGCGATTTGCGATACATGTTATCGCTCATCGGTGATTTGAAGTTTTCATCGTAAGATATAACATTCTAAGCATGCAATGCGATGAATGTTCTTTTAGCGCGTAGTTTCATATCGTAATTTTAGAATTCCGCTTATAAAGAGGCGTTCATTACCTTTTTTGCGATGTGATATTCCTCAAAGAATGATTCTATTCTAAACTATCATAAAACTTAAGTTTTTTAGATTTTTCAAGGAATTTTCTCCTAAGTTTACGATAGTAAGTTTTATTAAAAAAGGAAAACAAGCACTAATTGATTTTTTATATTTTTTGACTAAGGGTCCCCACTTATTTAGTATTATCACTAATACTAAATAAGAATGGGGGTTGTTGCTGGCCACAACAGGAAGATAGGGAGTTGGAAAGGTTGGAAGAAGATCATGTAAACTTGATTCGATCAGACAGTGGAGATGATGTTTTCCTCACTGAGGAAGAACAAGGATTTTTCTCTTATGATCAAAATACAAACACCTATGAAGACTCTGATGACTATAGATTGGGTTTTGAAAATGCAATTATGGAAGTACATAAACAGTATGATCTTAGGAGTAAGGGAAGCATATATAACTTAAAAGGCAAGAACACTAATACTGTTGTCAAGAAAAACGTAGAAACTCAGTCCAAAAAGACAACAGAGAAGACCAACACTTTGGCTAAGAAACCCGACTTAAACAAAGAAAAAGGGGTCCAGCCAAATATTGAACACAATACCCCTAGCACTTCAGCTAATGGTCCTAATAAAACTATCCCAATTACCAGTCCAAACAAGGTTCAGCATGTTAGGGTCCCGTGATTTGGCCGATTGGTGAGCCAAATGACGATGTAACATCAAACCAAGCTTTGGAGCCCAAGGACCTAGCCTTCCTCGACTCAGAGAGGGCTCTCTCTATATGTGTAAAAGATGTCGGTGTGTTTGCTTATGGTGTTCTGATATTAGGCTAGTTATGAAGTGAGTTTTTTGGTTTTTTTGGTTTTTTAAGTTTGTGAGGGATAAAACTGATCAAAGATATAAAAATGGATAACAAGAAGTCAGATCAATTGGGCTATGGAGTCAAACAGGTCAAGGAAACTCTAAGATGATGATGTAAGGTTGCTGTAGGGCCGATTTGATTCACGGTAGAAGGGATCTTTGGGCAAAATGGAGTAAATGGACATCAAGCTTGTGAAAGACAAGGGATTTCAAGTATAACTAGTTGATAGCAAACATAAACATGTTATAGCAAGCCATTAATCATGCTAAATGCAACTATGAGCTAATTAATACATAGAAATCAAACATTCCAGCCATGCATAGAGGTATAAGACCCTCTAACTTCGGGAAATGGCTATCAGACTTTGGGGAAAACACATAAGACAAACTAAAAACTCATAAAACTATGTCGGAACGCTTAAACATAGTCTCTAAGTTATTGGGCACTTTGACAAACAAGATTTCATAGTTTTAGGCAAAGGGCTAGATCGGGACTAGGCCTCCTTGGTTCAACAAGATGATCAACTAATCAGTCAAAGAGAAAGTTTTATGGACAGAACTATGGACAGCTTTATAGGTAGGCAGGGCACACCATACATCCTACTCAACATGCATAGAACTTGTAAATAAAACTAGCAAACAGTGTCCTTAAGTTACTAAAGAGCAGTTAAGAATTCTTTAGCATAACTAAGGAAGAAGAAAACATCAAGCTATGAAGATTCAGGAATTTTGAGGTGCCTCCATGGGCATATCTCAAAATCAATCTCTACTGATCTATAGCAGCAAGAAGCATGTGTGATGAATAAAAACTAGAAGACAAAAACATAGCAAGAAACACTATACCATTCTACCATGTCATGGAATCCATCACCAATCCTTCATCATTCATCAAAAGCATCCAAGAGGCAGTCCAAAAATCATAACACAAATATGTTCTTCAAAGCTCATATGACCAATATATTGATTCTTCTCTCAAGTTCAGCCTCTTTTTTACAATGAATCCTTGTGGAATAAATAGGCTAGAGGAAGGAAAATCTCATGGAGCAACTAGCTATCCCATTGGCCAAGTCAAAATATCTAAACTTGTCCTCGAGGCTTTGCAAAGCCCAAGGCACAAAATATCCCATAAAATATCTAAAAAACTGCTAAAAATGGAAATTATATTGACTTTACATCATTTCCCAAGTGTAAAAATAGCTTAACGCACATTTGGGAAAAGCAGATTTTTGAGGTTCAAAAATTACAAAAATACTTCATATTTATGCATGAAAAAGGTCCCCTGACTTGCTGGAGGCAAATGGCAGCCTTCCCGGTGTCGAAATGAGGCTCATGATAGCCCGTTGGAAATCTCTCTGTGTCTACTTTCTGGTGCAACTAAAATCATCTCAATCTGATGTCTAGAAGTTCCCCAAAACTGTACCTGTGTGCAAAAAACCAGAAAATAGCAGACTGTTGATATGGCGGGCAGAATGTGCAAAAAGAGGGCATTTTTCGCCAATTTGAGGGGGCGAATGATCTCCAAATGCCCTGAAAATCGCTGGGGACCTGCTCATAGAATTATGGCATCCACTGGCATCATCCTTCTCCCTTGACAAATCCTCAAACTGAAATGGCGCAATTATGAGTTTTCGACCAAAAACCCAAAAAATGCCAAAAAAACAAAAAGTTGTCGAAAAGGGCTCAATTTTGGCATGCATGACCCTCAAGGGTCCATAGCAACGTGCTTCGAAGCTGATTCCAAAATATCAAGGGCTGATATGCTTTTCTCCTCTTTCCGTGCCGGGCGCTCCTTAAAACTGCTATTCTTGATCATCATCCTTATGTTGCTGCTCAAACTGCTGAGCTGCTGATGTTCAGCACTTTCTTCCTCTGTTTCCTGCTGCCTTGCCTTGGAGGCATTTTGACCTAAATATGCTTTGTAAGAAACAAACTGCCTCACTGTGTGTAAACTGCCCTTTTGGAGTCAAACTGTGTCAATGTACTGCTTTGGCAGAGAAACAATGTGATTCGGATGGTTTGCAACAGGTTTCTTATAATACACAACCTCTGCTCTCTTTAGAAAATGACCTTCTACCTTGAATGTATCTCTGTCAACAGAACTTCTCAATAAGAGACCAAACAGTGGAATGAAGGACAGACTGTTAGGAGGAATTTGCTGTGAGAAGTGTCAAAATTACCTTGTCCTTGTGAGTTTTTTAAGAGGTCACTCAATACATCTTAATCCTTGCCATGGTAGATTTTGCAATCATTAAAATCCTGCCTTGTCGAAGTATGCTAATCAACCACCAAAGTTCACACCATACACACAATCACCTTATGTGCAGACACACAGTCAATTTCACTGTCCATAGAGCAAAAAGTGACAGATCTTGGAAATGCTTCAGAGGTTTCAACCAAGCCTTTTGATGCTTTGCAGATATAAGAAACCATTGTCCTTTGAAGAAGAAGGTGAAAACACAGTTTTGAGTTCAAAACTTTATTCCTTGTAGGTATTTCATTAGCATATTCATCATTTTAACACAGTTTCAGTTACTGTTCATAATATAGGGAAAAAAGGGCTTATGTTGTTTTTATGATGTAGTAGCAAGGCCTGCAGCCTTCAACAGTAAAAACTCCCCTTCAAACAAAAACTTCCTTCTCTATACCCCACTGTTTCTTTATACCAGCTTTGCCCTACCTTTGAATACAAATGATGACCTTTACTTACAGGATATGCTATAAGGAACTGAAGTTAAGACTTTGTTTTCTCCCTTTGATAAAATAGAAGAAATTCTTTTTGAAAGATCAAAAATTTATATGAGGGCCACTGCTGTCTAAAAACTGACCTATTGTTCACCCTTTAATCACATTGTGCTCCTTCCTTCTTTCAAGACTGTTCCACTGTGTTTTGTGAGGGGTTTAATGTCTTGTCTCTTATCAACAGAAATCATAGTTTGAGGGCAATCACAAAAGCTCTATAATGCAACTTCCACAGCTCTTTTTTTATGTTTCATCCTTAGCTAGCAAAACCACAGTCAGTCTCATTTTTCTTTGCCAATGAAAACACCAAACACAACTGTGATTTTTCACCATGATTTCATCCCCTTTCACTTCACATCAACAATCTTGCAAAGGTCATATAGGCATATAAACTCCTTTAAAATGGTGGCAAGGCTTTTTAGAAGGCTGGAGCAGCCTTTAGAAGTAATGTGGAGGCGTGTTGAACCTTTGAAATGTGCGCGGTGTGTTTGCAATGGAGAGCGGCGCGCAAGGTTGTGGTGTCGGGTCACTGTCGGGCCGACAGGACCAACACGCACAGGCGCGTCGCGCACCGCTATAGGTGTGTCGCGCCTTAGTTATGGCCTTTTGTATTTTTCGCTCCAGGCGCGTCGCGCAAGCCTTTGACCCAACAAAACTCTGTTTTTCGATCATAACCCTTTCTGTGGTTCAAGGAAACGGCAAGGGGCTTGTTCTTTCATTTTTACACCACTGCCTTTGTCCATTTGAAACAAAATGTCTTCGAATGTGTCAAGAAGGACCCCTACTCTTGAAAATTGTTGGTGAAGAAAATCTGTGTATCTTAGTTTGAACAGTGGTAATGGATGTGACTTTTTCCAAAAGCCAACTCTATTTACTGTATTTCATATATTCGAAAAGTGACTTTTTGTCACTGCTGATCCTTCTATTTCCCCTTTCAAAGTGTGACATTTGCTCAACAATATACCAATGGAGCTCCTTTGCCACTTTGCAAGGAGGTGTACTTACTCTTTTTTAAAACCCAATATGACATCATTTGCTCTTGATGCTGTGGATGTAATGGTGTCTACTGTGAGATTGATTTCAACTGTTAGGTGCCCTTCAACTCATTTTCTAACTGTGGTTATAAAAATGCAGTTGCATTTGTCCTTGTTCCATCTACCTCTGTTTACTTGAAAGGGGCTCTTTTAGACTTCTTGGCATGTGACAGTGAGGTGACCCCCTCTCCTAAGGAAACTGCCCTTTGTTGTATCAATGGCCTGTATATTCAAATTGTCTCCTGTCCACTATAAGGTATAGTTTGACAGACATTTTCCTATGGATAGGAAAACCCATACTTTTTGAAACATAAACACCATCTTTTACCTGTGCAATGATTTCTATTTTCCTTCTTTGTATCCTTCCACTGCATCTTTTGACCAATCAGTCTTCAACAACATCCAATGCTTTGGCCATCTGCTCATAAATGGAGGAGGCCCTTCACTGAGCAAAGTATCTGAAGATTATTTGATAAGGCTGCATGACAAGGGTTTGCTTGGATTATGATGGTAAGCAACCAACTTAAAAAACATCAATACTGGCACCTCTGCTTGCAATCACCACTATGCTTCAGAAAAACCCTAGTCAAAGTGTCACTGTCTCACTGTACTGCTCTGAGGGGAACTGAAAATTCAGCATTTTACTTTGGTTAACTTATGACAAATTATTTGAAAGATAGTCTAGGTCAGCACCCTTTGAAAAACAAACAATTTTTCTTCTGCCTGTGTGATGACATGATTTGTCAGCACCTCTTCAAATTGGTCTTGTGGAACAGCAGGCTCTTTATGATTAGAATTGTTTTCACTCATGATGTGCCTTTCTAAAGTTTAACAATTCACATGATTTGAAAACTTCAAATGACTTCCTTTATCAGACCAAACTCTGTTTTCCTTTGAACTTGCATTCTTCAGACTCTATCCCTGTTATGAATATTACTCATATTCAGAAAACCTAGAGTTATCCTTTCACTGTTCAGTCAAGAACAAGCCTGGACTTTTGCAATCCTTAAAATCAATACTGGCCAGCGCCCTCTGCTTGTAGATGAAGGAGGCGCCCTAACCCTCTGCTTGTAAATGAAGGAGGTTCTGGGCCATGACAAATTACCAGTTTACTGTGACAGTGGTGTCTTTCTTTTACTGTGATTTTCATGCTGGAAAGAGCTGTAAGGTCTTGATGAGTGGCTCTCTTTTTTGCAGATATATCTCAGGCTCATGTTACATTTAGAAGCAGCTGTTCTTCTAACTGTAGATTCAAGCATTTCCTCCTGAGATGAAGTTATATTTCTTGTCTTTGTAGAATCCATAAAACACTGTGAAACACCTAGTAATCAGCTTGAGACTGTGGTTTATGCAGTGTTGAGACCTAGGGGGTGTGAGTGGCGCGACTTAGAGCTGTTTGTCAATTTCATTTGCAGAGTGGGAGGTCAGTCATGGTTGGTCTGTAGCAGATGGAGGCTTTTTGGCTTTTTGATGATTGCCAAGGGTAAACTGCCTTAAAGCGCCACTTCCTAACATAGGGGAGACTTTTGAAACAGATTTGGATTTTCTTTTTAAAGCTGATGGGAAGACCAGTAGGGCTGAAGCTAGATAGGATAGTGGTAATGAGGTTTTGATTTCGACAGGGGTGGACTGAAAAGTAGAAGGGCAAAAAAAGTTTTAGGAGGGTTTTCTAGATGACATATTGACATAAGGAAATCAGCTTCTAGAAAACTCAGCTATAGATATAGTCATCACTAACATGTAAAAAATACTGATGGCTAACACAGCAAATCAAAATTGCTAAAAAGAATTCAATTGAAAAAACAGATGCAAATATCAACAAATCAATTATTCCTTTCAGTTTTGAGGGAGAAATTGCTAAGATAAAAATTTCCATTCCCCTAGCTGAACTAGTAACCCAATAAGTGTACAAAAACCAAGTTTTGAAAGCTTTGAACCTAGGAAGTGATACTGACACCTTAAACTTGACAGATGACAAACCTGAGTTGTTGTTTGGTCCAGAAGTTGAAGGAAAATACCAAGAAGGGTCTGTCCCTCCCTTCTATGTTAGCTTGAACATACATGAGAAAATTTTACACCATGCTATGTTAGACTCAGGAGCTTCACACAATCTAATGCCCAAGGTACTGATGGAAAGCTTAGGCTTAGAAATTACTAAACCATACAAAGACTTGTATTCCTTTGACTCAAGCAGAGTCAAGTGTTTGGGTTTAATCAAAGATTTATGCGTTACTCTAGCTCAGATCCCTGCTAAGAGTCTAGTTATGGATATAGTTGTAGCTGACATTCCCCCTAAGTATGGCATGCTCTTATCAAGATCTTGGGGAGCCAAACTTCAGGGAAGCCTTCAAATGGACATGTCTTATGCCACCATCCATGTTTTTAACCAAAGCAAAAGACTATATAGGGAATCTCACATGAAGTACATGGTGAGCAACATAGACAAACCAAACAACTCTCCAATCTATTCTATTCAATCAAGTTTAGATTCCTTTATCTTATGTAACGAAAATGAAATTACTCAACAAGATAAAGAAAACATAGACCCAATAAGTTCACCACAACAATCCAATCTTCCCTTCAATCAAATTCAAAACATTACCAATCAAAAGCAACAAGAAAATGAAAATAAGGATGGCATACTTTGTAAAATAAATTTTGATGGATCTTGTAATAAAACAAGTGCAGGAGCAGGTGTGTGGATTCAAAATACAAAACAAATTTTTTCATACAAATTTGATTTCCCATGCACTAACAATATTGCTGAGTATGAAGCACTTCTCCTAGGCATACAACTGCTTAAACAGTTAGAAGCCCAGAGGATATCAATCTTAGGAGATTCTGAACTTATCATAAAACAATTCAAAGGAGAATACTCAGCTAAAAATCCAAGGCTTAGGGAATATCGAAACGTTGCCCTTGATCTTTTGAAAACCTTTGAAAAGTATGAAATTATTTTCATTCCAAGAGAATTGAATCATCTAGCAAATGAACTCGCTTTCAATGCCAGCAATTGCCAGATACCTAAAATAAATGAACAACTCAGTGTGAAGGTAAAACACAGGCCTGCCGTGCCCGATAACGAAGATCACTGGCAAGTGTTTGATTCTGACAAACACATAGATGATTTCTTGAAATTAGAAAATGATTTCAGCATACCAATATCAGAAACCAGCCATAAAGAAAATTGGTTGTATATTGAACAAATCCCAGAAGTTGAAATGACATATACTGCTGATATAAATCATTATGAAAATCCTTTTTAAGTAGAGGTGACTGAAAACGCAGACCAAGAAGACTTGGAAGTTTTACAATGCAAAAATGATAAAATTCCAAGAGGTCTAGCACCTTTAGAACACCTTTTTTATTTTAACGATGTAGCCAAAGAACCAAGAATGGATCCTGTGGAAACAAATACAGAAGAGCATAACATAGGCACTCTAGCAGAACCCAAGATGATCAAGTTGTCCAGCACTCTCCCAGCTCACATAAAATTGCAGTACATAGAGCTGTTCAAAGAGTTTAAAGATGTTTTTGCTTGGGGATACAAAGACCTAAAATCATATGACACTAGCATCATCCAGCATAAAATTCCTTTGAAAGAAAATCAAAAGCCTTTTAAACAAAAACTAAGGAGAATAAACCCTCTTTTACTCCCTTTAGTTAAGGCAGAAATTGAAAAGATGCATGCTGCTGGAATCATAGTACCCATTAGATTTTCAGAATGGATATCAAACTTGGTTTCTGTTAGAAAGAAAACAGGGGAAATCAGGCTCTGTATTGACTTCAGAAATTTAAATAGAGCCTCCTTAGAAGACAACTACCCCTTACCCAAAATGGACTATATACTTCAGAAGGTAGTTGGGTCAAAAAGGATTTCCCTCTTAGATGGGTTCTCAGGTTACAACCAGGTGTTAGTGCTCCCAAGTGATCAAATCAAAACTGCTTTTACCACACCTTGGGGCACCTTTATGTATGTCAAAATGCCTTTCGGATTAATGAATGCAGGGGCCACCTTCCAAAGGGCCATGGACATAGCCTTTTCTGAAGACATTGGCTATTTATAATCATTTACGTTGATGACATAACTGTTTTCTCAAAAACTGATGAAGAACATTTGATTCACCTTAGAAAAGTTTTTGAGAAGTGTAGGAAATTTGGCTTGTCATTGAATCCCAAGAAAACGCTCTTTGGTCTCCAAGAAGGTAAACTTCTTGGCCATATAATTTCAGAAGAGGGAATCAAAATAGACCCTACAAGGATAGATGGCATATTGCAGATCAACCATCCAAGGAGCCTCAAAGAATTGCAATCTTTCATCGGAAAGATTAATTTTCTAAGGAGGTTTATTCCTAATCTTGCTGAGCTATTAAAAAACATTAAAAACATGCTTAAGAAATATGTGGGTGTAAAATGGACTTTACCAGCTAAACAATCATTCGAACTGGTCAAACAAGCTCTTACTCAAACACCGGTCCTGATTAGTCCTGATTTTACCAAAGACTTTTACATATTTTCCTTTGCATCTGAGCATACAATAGCTGCAGTTTTACTTCAAAAGAATGATTTAGGAAAAGAACAACCAATATCTTTCTTTAGTAGGGCCTTAAGAGATGCTCCTCTCAAATATAATATCATGGAGAAGCAAGCCTTAGCATTGGTGAAAGCATTGAAAGACTTTAGGGTCTATATTTTACACTCTCACATAATTTCTTTTGTTCCGCATACTGTTGTCAAGGACATTCTAAGTCAAGACTCTGATGGTAAAAGGGGAAAATGGATTGCAACTATTCTTGAATATGACTTAGAAATTAGGCCCACCAAACTAGTTAAAGGGCAAGGATTAGCAAAACTTATGGCTGAATCTAACTTCCAAGCACTAGACATCAACATGGTAGATGTGTTGGAAGAAATAGAAGAATCTACTGCTCCTTTTATTGAAGAAACATTTCTAAATTCTCCTTGGTATGATGACATTATTTATGTGCTTTTATATTTAAATACCCCTCCTTCTCTGTCTAAAACTAAAGCTAGATTTTTGAAACAAAAAGCTTTGAGTTTTTGCATATTAGATGGAGTATTATATTGGAAAAATGCTGTTGGAATTTTGCTTAAATGTTTACTTGAAGATGATGCAGGAAAAATCATGCATGAATTGCAAGATGGAGAATGTGGAGGACACCTCTACTAGAAGGCCACAGCAAACAAGATTCTTAGATCCGGTTACTATTGGCCTACCCTCTTCCCAGACACTCAAAAGTTGGTCATGGCTTGCCATAAGTGTCAAATCTTTGATGGCAAAAGAAAACTTCTTCCCTTACCCTTACATCCTATCAGAGTTGAGGCACCTTTCCAACAATGGGGTTTATACTTCATTGGGAAAATTCACCCATCCTCCTCAACTCAACATAAATGGATCCTCACAGCCACTGAATTCTTTATCAAATGGATAGAAGCTATACCTTCCAGAAATTCCAATGACTCAGTCATTATCAAGTTCCTTGAAACAAATATCCTATCCAGATTTGGTTGTCCCAAAAAAATCATAACAGACAATGTTGCTGCTTTTAAATCTAAGAGGATGGTTGATTTCTATTACAAATACCACATAACCTTGGGCCATTCCACTGCTTACTATCCCCAAGGAAATGGATTGGCTGAATCTTCCAACAAGAGTCTTATCAATATAATCAAAAAGCTGTTGGAACAAAATCAGAAATCATGGCACAGTAAATTGGTTCATGCCTTATGGGCTGATATGCTAACTACAAAGAAATCAATAAACATGTCCCCCTATCAGCTGGTCTCTGGTATGGACGCAGTTTTTCCCACCTCATTAGGAGTTCCAGTTATGAAGCTCCTTCAAGAAGTGCAGATTGAAGAGAATGATATGCAGAGAAGAATCAACCAGAAAATCCATTTACAGCAGACCAGAGACGAAGTCTGTGAAAGAACACAGTTAGTCCAAGAAAATATGAAGAAGCTATTTGATAAGACGACTAAGGCAAACAATTTCCAAGTTGGAGATGTTGTTCTTAAGTTGGATTCAAGAAAAGAAGAGAAGGGAAAACATGGCAAATTTGAGAACTTGTGGAAAGGGCCCTATATTATTCATGCTGAGAGGGGTCACAATGCATTTTTCTTAAAATAATTGAATGGAGAAGACTTATATGGAGGTCCTGTCAATGGTAGGATGCTCAAACATTACTTCTGCCAAGAATCTTAGGTTTCAAAACATTTTATTTTTCATTGTAAATATCATAGTCTAACCATTGCATTCAAATTTAGAAAAATCAAAATACAAAAACAAAGAAAGAAAGAAAAGAGGGCGGATTGTGAAAACAAGAAAGGTATAGCCCCGTACCAAAAAAGAGAAACAAATCTGAAAGTGTGCAAGTTCAAATGCCACTCCTGAAAAACACACTTCTAGTTAGTGAAACTGCCTAATCTTGACTAATTAGCCTTTAAATTTTCTGCTGATAGGATAGTGAATTCGATTTTCCAAACTATTTAATCTTGGCTTATCAATAGATAGATTAGGATAGAAATCAAAGGTTCAAACATGCTCAAAATCTGAACCTAACATTTCAAAAAAAGAATGACTCAAATTTGTTTTGTTTTCTGAGTCAAAAAGGATAAAAATCTGGTTCTAATTAGCTCAAAATCTGAACCAGAGAGCAAAGGTAGCTCAAAACAAAGATCAAAACAGAGCTGTGAAAAAGGATGAAGGAAGTGCTTTGAATTTTCAGATCCTAAACCTTCATCATTTTGTTTTAATTTTTCTGCAAATAATAATCTATGTGCAACTTGTTTTTATGCCATAGATCAGCATCAAGTTAGACTGTTCAAACCTAACTTGTATGTTTTTTAATTTCTGTTGTAGAATTTAGAAAATAAAAATATGTTGGACAGTTTAATCCCAACAGATGGTAGAATAGGTAGAGAAACATCTAAATTCAACTGTTTAATCTGAGTTCAGGGAGAAATAAGGAGTAGAATTAGATTAGTTTTATGCTTTCAAAAGAATAAAATGTTGTGAAAAGAGTTTCCCAATCCAAGTGCACTCTAACGAAGAGAAAATGCTAGATCAATAGGATTGGGTAGGTAGAAAGCTGGTTGATGAAAGAACCATTGTTTTTTATGACTGCTAATATCTTTCATAGCAAAAGAAGATCATCCACAGAAAGGAAGGCAACCCAATGGAGGAGGCAACTGATCAGCCTCCCAAAGAAAGCAAGTCTGAAATTCTTGATGCATTCAAAAAGGCACCATCCCCAAGTGGAGCCACTGTTAGCCACCCATAAATTCTGTCATATCATGTGGTGGCTAAATAATGTTGGATAGCCTTCAAGAAACAATTTTATTACTAAAATTTCCGATGCTTAAAGTCTTTTGATTATATCCTATCCTTTGGATAATCGTCACTGTTGTTTCCCTTCAGAACTCAGAAATCCTACTTATTTCCAAGCCAGAATACTGCTGCAAGCATCATTTCTCTTTTCCCCTTTTCCAAAAGCTAACCTCATTTCCTATCCCTCCATTTCCCATGAAAATCCCTCATTTTCATAAATTTTCCCTTTCCCCTTCATCAAAACCCCTTGACAAGGTTTAAAACTCCTTTTTTGCCTTATCGGAACCCTCAATTTCCCTTGAAAACCATTGAAAAACCATAAAACCCCACATTTTTGTACATATATGGGTCTTAGCCCCTTCCCGCATAAATCCCTGATCGTATGACCTTTCATATGGCCCTCGGCCCCGCAGTCGGGTGCCAAGCCTTTAAATATTATTCCCGCCGAAGTTTAAAACCTTTGGTTATATATATAAAAATACAAACCTCTGTTTTTATTATTTTTCCGACATTTTATTATTTTATTTTAATTTTTCCGCCAGTACAAGTTTTTAATCATTCCGCACCGTCGATCTGATCTGAAGATCGGACGGTGCGGAGTACGTCTCCCCGGTGGTCCCCGCCATCCACTAGCCGATTGCCGAAACCGCGCGATTTTCATCGCACCTCCTTTAGGCAAAGGCGGTTTTTCCCTAATCGCCAGCGATTCCATACATCGCGTGACACGCGTCCCTGTACTTTTTCAAAACTGCTTGCTCATCGCGCATTATCGTACGGATGTGGATGCCCAGCAATATTTTGTCCACCGTCCGATCTGGGGTGGGCCATCCAACGGCTATCGCTCACCAAATATTCCTGATCGATAACTGGGCTACGGCGCGCCATCCAATTAATCTCCGCCGTCAATCTGATATGTAGATCGACGGTCCATATTCCATCGCCCTGATTCCGTTGCCCAGTCAACGATTCTCCGTTTTTGACTTTCCCCCTTGCTCCCGACCGTCGAACTCTGCGCGATCGACGCCTCTGATTTAATCTTTCTTCTGCCTTCTCCAATCAATCCTGACCGTTAGATGATGCCATCCAATGGCCACGCTTCCTCCACATGCCTCCGCAGCAATAAACCTATAAATGCATGGATTTTATAATTTTTTATTGTATTTTGCAGGGTTTCGAGGTTTTCTCGCCATTTCCGAGGAAAATTCGAAGGCAGAGGATGATGATCTTCCTGCCTTCATTTGCTAAAGGAAATCCTTCGCGGGGTATAAATTCATGTTTCTTCAGTGTTTTCCTCAGGCATTGATGCCACATAACCCTGCGCAGCCCTGTTTATCATAAAAAACCATGGATCGGGCATAGTCAGAGAGTATCAGTGATGAAGACCAGAATTTACCAGAACAGAGGATTAAAGGACAGATTTGTGGGGATTACGTCTAAGATGCTTATCAAAAGCCTAATTCCCAAGTAAAACACATTTTAAAGACAAACTTAAGGGTTTCTTCAATAGAAAATATTCCACCACCACATCTGAGGCAAATTGATTCCTCCTAGCTGCTGAAATGCCACCTGTGCCTCAAAGTATTCAATCAGATGCCGAATTTATTGATCAGGATCAGATATTTGTCTCAAAACGCGGCCGAAGAGTTACTTTTGCAAGGAACTTCAATACAAAAAATATCTGCAGAGTTACTTCGACGCCACACAGAGCCTCAAAGGTCAACATTTAATACAGAGTACACCCATGTAAGTTTCTTCATTGAGCCCCCCAAAGGCCAAGAAGCCATTAAGTCTGTATTAATTGTAATTAGAGATATTTTATCAGATCACACCTCCTCATTCTTCTATATATACTTCCGTAGGAGATGAGTGTTGGTTGTTGGTTGTTTTGATCACAAGTTGTAATACTGAAACTCTTTGAAATAAATACATAGTCCGTTGAAGTTGAAGGAGAAATTGAAGTCTTGGAAACCTTGTTGATGTTGTTGCATGCTTGTTCCTGAGAAGGCTCTATCATTGGATCCATGAGCTTGGCTGTTGGTGAAGTATTCTGAAATGTTTTATGTTTTCCCCTGTTTTCATTATGTTCCATAATTTATTACTACAGTAGGTTGAAATTATTAGGCTAAGAAATGATTCCTGGAAGCACCTTAGACCTGTTCATCCTTCACTGTTTCATGTTTTCTTCTGCTGAAGTATTCTAGAGTCTTTAATCTTCATGCTTGTTTATTTCCTTAATAGTTCGAGCAGTTGGTTTCAGCATGATTTATGGTTCTCCCTGCTTGTCTGATGCCACTTAAAAAATGTTATTGAAGTCTCCCTTTGAAGTTCTTTTCTTACAGTGAATCAAAGAGGTCGGTTTTGATCTTGCCCTTTGTCCTCACTTAAACAGTTGGCTTAAAGGTCTTTTATAGTTGTGATCATAGATGTGTTAGGTGTTCCCTCATTTTGCAGTGGTAGTGAATAACATCATTTTTTCTAGTCATTTGGAACTCTAAAGTATTTGAGAAATAGGGAGGCGTTCCCTGGTCTTAGATTTTTTTTATTTAAAAGTTTTTTGAAATCATTGTTGCTTAGGTGTGATTTGTAGGAATTGGTTAGCCACAGTCTATGAGAACTCTTTATTATTCAAATTATGCTTTCGAATTCCCCTTTTTGAGAATTAAACCTCTCTTTCCAAATCATTAATGTTCATCTCATTCCAAAAACAAAAGGATCCTGTGGCCAAGTTATATTTTCCCTTTGATATCCCATATCCATTAATGAGTTTGTTATGACCTTTTCTTGACTCCATTGCCCAATGAACCAGATATTTCTCTGTCCTATATATCTTTCCTAGGCCTTTCATGTTCTGCTGTATCATTCCAACCAACCAAACAAACAAACAAACACCTGCACTTAATAACTAGTCTAAAACCAATACTCAAAGCACACAAGATAAACCTTTGCAAACAAAATTTTGAGAGATCCCTCTCTGAGAACAGGAGGACTAGATCCTGTAACTCTAAAGATTGGTTTTGATGTTGCCTTGTCTTTTGATTTGCCAAACTATCAAAACACGGGACACCAACACTACTCAAAAGTTCTTTGTCTCTCTTCATGTGGAAAGATGCACCACTATCCAAGTACCACACTGATACCATCGCACTTGAAACCATGCATGTGATGAGCAAGAAGTCCAACTCAAATTGTGAGGCCAAAGCCTCACTGGCTGCAGATCCTGAATCCTTCTTGTTCTTCTTCTTTTGTCGACAATTAGTGGCATAATGTCCATGCTCTTGATAGTGAAAACACTTCACTTGCTCTTCTTTCCTTCTTTGTCGAACTCAGATTTTGAATAAGATTTCTTTCCCTTCCCCTTCTTCACCTTACCAGCCAAGGCACAATTTTCTTCATCATCTGTCTTAGAAGAATATCCATCCCTAGTATTCCGCTTGAATTCTTCTTGCACCAAATTCGACCAAAGTCATTCCCAATCTGGTAGTTTCTCCCTCCCATTGAAAGAGTCCTGATAACTATGCCAACTCTTGGGAAGGCCTAGAAGAGATAGGCTCACCAATTCATTATCCATGACAGTAATTCCAAGGCTCCCAAGCTCATCTCGACATTAGGAAAACTTGGTTAAATATTTCAGAATAGTGTCGCCATTCTCCATTTTGATTTTCCTAGGCTTGTCCTTCAGTGCCAATTTTCTATGATCACTGCTACTCTGAAACAGATCAGTCAAAGCCTTCCACATTGCATATGGAGTCGCTTTTCCATGGAGACTTGAGACAATGTGGTCTTGTACTCCCTCCAGTAAGATCCTTCTCTCCCTTGCAACCTTATTTTGTTAGCCATCAAGAAGAGCGACATCTGTTGCAGCAGGTTTGGGAATGTCATTATCAATTAATTCTTTCAACCCATTATCCTCCAGAACTGCCTCCATCCTATCTTTCCACGCAATATAATTAGAACTTCCCTTGATTGCATACTTCAATCTCAAGCCATTTAAATCCATCTTGATCCGCCATCACACCAAATAATACTTTTGCCAATTCGAATGTTATTCAGTCATAAACTCAATTTCTTCTCCATTGTAGTGATTTCCTGCACTCTGATACCATTTAGAAATTATACAAACATATATTTATATCAATGGATTCAATCCGATCAAGAAATGTACTAAAGCAATATATTGAATCCTTCTACAAATCAATTGCGGAAAATAAACATGATCGCCAATCACAACAAGTAAAGAAAGAAGCAAATCAAACCACAACATAGATATTTTCCTGGGGAAAGCTTACTGTTCAAACCCCCTATATCTTCTATTGTATATTCACCAAGGAATCATGAAACAATTACAATGCACTCTTCTCCCAAGAGTCTCATGCACTCTCACAACTGTCTCACACTGATCCAGACAAAATCGACCAACACTTAGTCAATTTCCAGCCTTTGCTCAGCCTATCTTTCACATGTATTGTTCTCTGTAGAGAGTGGAGTGAAGAATTAATATGATAGTGAAGCGAAGAAGATTATCTTGAAAGGAATATCAAATTTAGACTCAGATAAGGTGATACATTGTGAGTTTGCAAAAGAAATATTGGATAAGTTGTGATGTATACATGAAGGAGGAAATCAACAAGGACAAGAAAATATTGAAGAACCATGTCGCTATTGTAACGAAACGGATCTTGAATAACAACCACTTGTCATAAATGTTGTTTTTGGAGATAAAAATAAGTAAATGAAGAAGAAGAAGAAGAAGAAGGAATCCCACAAGAAAGATACTCAAAAAATTTAATATGGAGATGCTGGAAATTCGGATGAGATGTAATATCGTATAAAAAGTAAGCTATTTTCATGTTATAATTGCGGGAAATTAGGTAATTTGTATTCTAGATGTTCATATTCAAGTTTAGAAGAAATATATAGATGTACATCTAGTATCAATGAAGAAGGACCTACACTCATAGCAATAGCATATGAAGAGACCACTCAAGAAGAAAATAAGAGCTTCCTTGGTAGTAATGAAGAAGGAATACTTCTCATGCCTTTGGAAGAATCTTTAGATTCAAAAATGGATCAAGGTCTTGAAGATGTAAATAAGAAAATTGATGATAAGAAGATTCAACAAGAAGAAGTCAAAAGAATGAATGAATTATTGAACAATCAACTGAATGAATGAGAAGCTTGTTGTGAGAGACTACAAGTTGAGATAGTCTCATTGAGACATGATTTAGAAAAGGATAATGACCATCTATCTCAATATCATAATATTGAAAAGAGTATTGAGATCTTGGATGAGATTCTCAATAGCCAGACATCTCCTCTCATTCAGACTGGACTGGACGATGAATGAGAGTAATGCACCAAAAAGGTTGAAAGTAAAGAAGCAATTAATGCTACTATTGTCAAAATATTTAAAGGTCAACATCAACAATAGCAAGGAATGCAACAGAAGGAGACTGAGGTGAATAACCACCATAAAAAGCAGTTGCAACAAACGAAGATAAAGAACCAAAATGTATATCAAGAGGAAAGGAAATCTCCTAACTGTAGAAATTATACAAACATATATGTAAATCAATGGATTCAATTCAATTAAGAAATGTACTAAAGCAAGATATTGAATCCTTTTATAAATCAATCGCGGAAAATAAACATGATCGCCAATCACAAGTGAAGAAAGAAGCAAATCAAACCACAGAGCAGATATTTTCCCGGGGAAATATTTCTTCTCAAAACCCCTCTATCTTCTATTGTATATTCACCAAGGAATCATGAAACAATTACAATGCACTCTTCTCACAAGAGTCTCTTGCACTCTCACAACTGTCTCACACTGATCCGGACAAAATCGACCAACACTTAGTCAATTTTCAGCCTCTGCTCAACCTACCTTTCTTACGCAATTCATGTGGAATGCAATCCCTATTCTTTAGGAAATTCAGCCTTCAAAAACTGTGCAATGCTCATGGGAAATCCTATGGTTGTCTTACTGCATGTGGGCAGCCTACTAATGATACAACTGATAGTTAACATCCCTTTAACCTTTGTCTCAGCTGGGTCTCCACTGGAACTGACATGCATGCAACTATTAATAGTAAATCATCAGTTGCATGGTAGATCATTGCATGTGAATTAAATCTGATTTAATTCACTTGATCTCTCACTAGTGCAACAAACAGTTACAAGTAGTTCAACTAATTTTAACTCAATTAATTGAGTTAATTGATTTATCATGAATTAAACTAATGCACTAGCTGCAACTCGAATTCCATAACTAATAGAATCACTCTGCATGCATCACCAACCACCCTCAACTCGAAATTCATGAGCTAACTGAGTTTATCACACTCAGCTAACTATTACAAGTGATTATGAGATAAGATTACATTTTATTGTCCAATTTAATTAAGGGAAAATTAAATTAGACACACATTTCTTGTTGGCTTTTCAACACTAACAATCGTAACAAACAAGTGAAGAACTAGCAGAGGTCCTTTCCCCCTCAAGGGAAAAGTCATCAAAGGAAAAGTACTCCCGAGTACCAAAGTTTCTTTAATGGCTATTGTTTTTCTTGCAATAATTATGGACATAAATCAATGGATTGTAGATATTGTGTAAGAAATCGGGGTATTGTTGAGTAGCACCATCAAGAGACCTTACAAAGTCCTAAGGAGTGGATATGTTAGTAGCAATAGAGGATATGTTAAGAACGTTGTTAGAAATGACAATCCCTTTTCTCCTCTCTTAAATCTTATTGAATGCTACAATTATGATAATTCTGGGCACAAGGAAACATTGCAATTATGGCAAGGTAAGGCCTCCCTCTTAGAATGAGTAGACAAAAGAAGCAATTTAGACACTGGAGGAAAATAATAATAAAAAGGGATAGGAATATAAGTTTGAATTTTGTGCTCAAATTCAAGGAAGCATGCTAAGAGGAACAAGGAATCAACTAAGACCTGACTTTTATCTCAAGAAAAAATTGTGTAAGAAAAAAAAAAAGTTATTTTATTCTTGTGGTGGATCTCTTTGAAAGAAGCAACTGCAACAAATATAAACGTCAAGGAATAAAAAGTTGCAACAATCCAATTAATCTTCCATTGTAGATAAAACAAGAAAATAGCAAGAATATATGGAAGCAGAAAGAGTGATTAGATGAATATACCCTTTCAAGTTTTAGCACACCAAGGTATGGAAGAAAAAGGAAAAAAATACACTCAGGGAGAGCACATCCTTAGTTTCTCTTCGTTGAAAAGAAGATAATGGCTTTAAGAGAATCCAAAGTTGTAAGGTGCAGGCAATAAGAAGAAATACACATAATGGTGCATTTTAATGTCTAAGAGGGAGCATGCAATAACACTTCAAGTCCCATAAAATATGGGCAGTAGCAGATGAGTGGAGTGCTAAAAGGAAAATACAGGTCTACAAGAACAATCCTCAAGCAAAATCAAGAAGGTAGATGTCAGGATATCATAGAGAAGGAAAGTGCATAGCCTCTTGGAAGGGGCTAAACAATCAACAGAATTAGGCATCATAAATTGGCTTTGGGAAGAGTCAATTACTCAATCAAGGTAAGAAATAAAAGGTATGCACATCTTATATGATTTACTCTTAATTAATTAAGTAGAAGATATTATGAAGCCTAGAAATCATTATTATAAGTAAAAAATTGGTATACTTTGCATGTTCCTTGGTTATAAATTGGTATATCTATGTCAATTGGTACTCTTTGGTTCAGCATGAGAAACCTTTTGTATATTGGGAAACTCTTTAAGAGGAGTGGTAATGGAGAGTGAAACTTCCAAAGGGAAAAGAGATCAAACACTAGAGTCAATGGATCTTTTGTCCTTGAAGAGATGGAGATGATGGTGATTATGTTTAGGGGGAGTAATTTCAGTAGACATGGAGTATTGAGGACTAGATTAATAGTCAAGAGAGATAGTATGTGTTCAGAGGGAGCATTTTAAGCATATCTAGTACTCTAAAGAATATCAATAGCTATAATAAGCCACAAGGACATTTGAGTGTTTTTTATTGACATCCATTGTTATCTCTTGACATTGATGTCACAAAAGGAGCAATTGTTTTATCTACGGGTGTTTTTTATCATGTCACTGTGGTTGTACCATTGAATGGATAGCAACATTAAAGTGTCAAACAAATAAATATGGTTAGATACAAGGAAGAGATAGATATATGTTGCCTTTTTCCATTGATGTCAAAGGGGGAAAGAGATATCAACCACTAAGGGAGATTTCCATCAATGTCAAAGGGGAGATTATTGGCATTGATGTCAACCTTAGTGATGGAATTCATAACGTTGGTAGTTGTATTTGAGTGCATTTCCTACTCAGTTGGAGTTGTATCTTGGTTGTGGAGCCTTGTTAAGGATACTGATGGGTGTTGTTTCCTATCTAAGGTCATGGACGGAGCCTATATTTGGATGCATTTTGGTTACAATGGACCAGCTTAGGTGCTCCTATGAAGTGTATGTTTTTACAGCCCTCATAGATACCTTCCCAATGGTATATGACAACTCGAGAAACTACTAACAGATAAGGAGTCATGGTGCTTCAATTTCTCGTAGGGTTCCAAAGCCTCGGGGTTCCATAGGTTAACAGAAGGCATGGGGTGAGCTTTTTCCCGTTATATATATGATATTTTGACGTCATGCCATAGAGTTTTTGGGTCAAATAATTCATTGAGTGCAGAGTTGTAGTTGACAAAACCTATCGAAATTTTTTTCCCCTACAATAAACAAATTTTGCGGGACAACAAACGAGATGCACAAGACGGAAAATTCCTTTTCGTTATAATAGATACACGTCACGTCGTGGAGGTTGGACTATGTGTGTTAGATATGGAAGTGTTAGAACACTTAATAGATAGTGTGGGACAAAGAAATGACAATTCACCACAAATGTTTTGAATCATTTATGTGTGTGACCTCTTTTGGATAACAAATAAAAATGGAACAAAACATCGGAGCCCAAGTCTATGAAAAATGGCATCATTCTATTGGTTGATGAGGATGAGTTTGCAAATGATGTTTCATCTAGATCGTAGTGATGTCAACGTGATGATGATGATGTGGCATGACATAGGGAGTACATTTGGCATGCATATTTGGCACTTTTATGTGTCCAAGTGGCCCTTTGTTGGGTGACATGGCACCACTAATAGGGTGACATGTGGAAGTATGATGACGTGGCATGACACATAATTTCACCATTAAGTTCTATTAAAAAGGATTAAAAAGGTATTATTTTGGAGTTTGCATGGTTTATGGACTCCATAAGACAGAGATATGTCCATTATTGAAGAGATAAATTTATTGTGTGCCATGGAGGATAAGTTTGAAGTGCTTTAAAACTATTTGGTGTGATGGCACTGTTAACAGAAGTTGAGAGATATAAACCTTCTCGACATGACATATAACATAAATAAGTGCCCCAAACCATTTATATTTTACAAAAAAAAGCATTGAAAATCACAACATCTGGGATCCCCTTCGTACTCTTGATAAGTGGCAGACAACTGGTGATGACATGATAGGAAGATAGAGTGGCCCAATGACAACGATACAGGGGGCATATAGTGATGATGACATGAAAGAAGGATGATGTGGTGCCTCAGTAGCGTGAAACATGGCATGTGGAAATGACCCTTTTAGGTGGCCAAGTGGGCTGAATTTGAGTGACAATGGCACCACTTAGAGAGTTCCATGTGGCAGTGATGATGTGGCACATATCCTTGGGCTTCACATGAGGGCCATGTTTTGTAAGGCACTAGCAGATCAAAGTGAATCTGGTTATCTTTGGCGCAAATAAGATGGTGCATGACCAACAAAGATGTAATCTAGACTTATCTAGATATCCAAGAGATGAGGATATCCTTGGTGCAAGTAGCTTTTAGAGAATACCGGGATATGTGGGCCTTGATTTGGAATTTTGGGACATCTGAGGATCCAAAAAAATTTACCCCCAACAAAAATGAAATTGTTTTGGATGCCAGACGACATTTCAATTAAATAGATGTGGGACGAAGTTGCGGTGATGATGAGGACCAACAAAAGGTGGAAAAACATTGTTGGTTGATAGATACAAGTTGTATATTGTAGTGGCAACATGTTGTGGCTAGGCCATCCAGATATCCGAACTTCTGGGGCTTTAGGAATTCTACGCAATGGAATAACACAAAATGATCTGAATACTAGATTATATTGTTGAGCACTTTTTAAGTTTAAGGAATGATTCTATGGTTAAGCTCTTAGCTCGAGTTAAGGGCATGAAACCATTTTAAATTTGGTTTTTTAGCGCCAAAATTCAGTTAAGTGAAATTGGAGAAATACCTTGTAATTATTGTGATGATTAAGTTTATTTTACACAGTCAAGACGAATATGCATCAAAAGTAATAATTATTATTTGATTCCCATGGTACTTGGTGTGTAGTAACTAATTTGTAGCGCAATTTAAGGAATTGGTTGGCTATCCAGTTGAATATTGGAGAATGAGATAGTCTGCCAAAATGTTCCCTGAGAGATTAAAGGAAGAAATGAAGGTTTATTTCAGTGGTTGAGAATTTCATCTTCGAGAACTATGTGTGGTATATAAGTCCAATCTTGAGTTTTATAAGTAAAAGAGAAGTACCTTCTCAAGCTGTGAATAGATAGATTAAGTCCATTCTCGATTTGTGTCAGTAAAAGAAAATTACCTACTCAAGTTGTGAATAAATAAATTAAGTCCATCCTCGAGCCTATAAGATTTAATGAAGGTCTCCATCGGGCCATGTGTAACAAATTTGAACAAAATGTAAATGTGTTGAGAGAGAGGTTGTTTATCCCATTGATGTGTTAAAACTAAGACTAACTGTATGTTGTCATGTTTTATGTGAGTGTGCCAGAGAACTGAAGGTTGATTGAGGCTATGTGTGTCTAAAGAGTGTAGAGGAAAGAAAAGTGCTATTGGAGCCAAATGTGTGAATGGATCAAGTTGAGTAGAAGCTGAGTGAAAGGAACAATTGGTTTTAGTTGCAAATATTAAGTTGTTATAAGAGTCTGCAAGGGTATAATAGAGTAGAAGGATGCTTATTGCATTGTTATATATTAGGCTAAAAGAGAGCTAAAGCAAAGAGAACAAAAAAATTAATAGAACAAAGAACCTATGGATCTCAATTTGAAAATATATGAAATATAGGTCTGCAAGTTCAGCACATTAGGCATACACATTAGGGAGTTGGTACTTCCTTCAAGTGGGTTCCTAAGAAACAACTTGGGATTCAATTCCTCCTACAAATAGTGTTTTACAAATAATGGAGTTGTTGATTCCTACGGGTTGGTTCTAACAAAACAAATCAGTGAGTTGGTGCTTCCTATTTGTTGGTTCCAGCAAAACAGAATATGAATTTGGTGCTTCCGATTGGTTGGTTCCAGCAAAAACAAATAGGGGTTGGTGCTCCTGCTAATAATGGTTTGTGAACCAGGGAGTTGGTGTTTCTTGCTAGTTGGCAAGCGAAAAAATAGGGAGTTGGTGTTTCCTGCTAGTTGGTGCAAGCGAAAAAAAATAGGGAGTTGGTGCTTCCTATGAGTGGGTTCTCATGAAACTTGACGTAATCAGTAGTGGTGGCTTAGGATTTTCATTATAACAAAACAAGACTTGTGGTTTTATACCTTTATGGGTTTCCACATAAAAAATATTTGTGTCGTATGTGTATGATGTTTGTGGTGTGGTTGTGTATCTTTTGAGATGTTTACATGATATGTTTTTGCATGGTTTTAATGTTTAAATATGGTAATAACTATTAAAATTTGGCCTCCATACTGATTCATCCTGCTGCCCCCCTCTTAATTGAAGAATGAAGTAGTTGGTAGTTTACTAGTGTTATTCCACATATCCCTTCTACTTTTTTTCTTCAAATAAATAATGTTCCCACACCTGTCTGTACTTAAATCAAGAATAAGGTAGTCGATACCTTGCTAATGTCATTCCACAAAATTCCACACTCTTTCCCAAAACTTTAGATGGAGAGCAATATTAACCACTAGTGGAAATACAGGTTGATAATCCATTGAGACTTAGTGAGAATGGATCTTATGACCTCCTTAAGGGTCACATCATAATAAAAAAAGGTAAAAAAGATAAAGATATCTTCAAAGACTTGAAGTTGATTTGCTTTGTATATATGCATGCATATTTTTAAATTTATGAGAGGATATTCATTTTTGTCGTTATCATTATTTTTTAATAAATATTATACTAATCAACACATAATGTTATCATTGTCACACATATTCATTCGATATCTCTTTAATATTGTAACAAAATTTTCTCTAGTGGTTGGGATATGGCAATATAGAGAGTTAGTATTCCCATCGATCTGAAACTATGATTGATTTTTTATGGTTTAGGCCAACTCATAATTAAGGCAAACCCTTGTGGGCATTGTTATATTGTGCATTGAGCTTAGATCATGGTAAAACTATGTTCACTACATCGAGAGGCGCTCTATGACCTAGTATAGGGGAGATGTGTAGGTGTTAGATGTAAACATTTTTTCAATGTCAGCTCTATATGTAATGTAAGTATATATTTGGCCAAATAATAAGAGATTAAAAAGGTAACATAGAAATCATAAAATTTTGAAATGAGGAGCATCGGTGAACAATGTTGTCTTTATTTAATTTTTCATTTCTTCATATTGTTTGAATAAGGCTTCAGTTAAATAGTGAGCATCAATCAACAATTTTTTCATTAGTTTTATAAAAATATTCACTTATCGTTGTCGATATTTTAAGTGAGTGCTCTGAGAATTTAAATCGTGTATTTTTTCCTATGTCAAGTGACATCAAGAACATGTTTTATGATAAAATGAGTCAAATTCATGTTGAGTGAGTAAATTGATGTTCCTCGGTCGTGATTCTCTCATAGCCTCATGTGTGTGGGTATCTATAAATATTTTCGTAAATTCAGTCTACACATGGGTGCCATAGATTTTCTTGAGTAGCCAATTCAGGAGTTAAATTGTGAGGCGCACAAAAGTGCCAATATGCACAAAGACGGTGCCATTGCTGCTATAACTCCATAATTCTTTGCAAGGTGAGAAAACACTGCCAAGAAGGCTCTCTCTGAATATTAAAACAAAAGTAGCAAATATTCAAAAATCCCTTTGAATGACAACTATCATTAGAAAAGGTAATAATAAGAGTTTCAACACAGTCCAATTCATAGCGTGTCGGATTTCTAAATCATGCTTTTCTTCTTATTATAAGAGAAAGATAGGATTGGATATAGTTTCACCTAAACCTATGCTTATTGAAAATTTGAAATACACTCCAAAATGACAAATCTATCAGTAAGCCTAGATCCATCATTAGAAAACTAGTATTAAGTTTTAGAATAATTATATTAATATTATAATTTGGTTTCTATATGGTTCACAGACCTCAAAAATCAGTCACTGCTACATCCACAAATTATTTGTACTAGGCAGATCCACCCGAAGGGATCACTTATTGTCGACTCAACCATAGAGTCTGACCCCGAGAGTGTTGAGAGAATTGAACCCATAACCTCTCAATAGGAAAGGTGCTTTAACAACGAGGACTCGACCAATTGAGTTAACCCTCGGGGTTATATTAATATTATAATTTATATTAAGTTTCATGAATATATTAAACCTATCATATTAATATTATATCATATTATTATACCTCCCGCAAGCATGGTATAAGGCATTCAATTTTGCTTTGACTTTGTATTAATTTACCTTTGACCAAATAAATTATTTTATTTATCCAAAGTTTAACATTCGGATTTTTTTTCTTATTTACTATTAATATTTAAATACATTTATTTGTAATATGATTGGTTGAGGTTTTTTAGTAACTTTTATTTCTATTAGTTACTAATTTTTTTGTTTTACCTTTGACCAAAAATTTATGTTGTTTATCCAAAGTTTAACATTGGAAATATTATTTATTTATTTAATATTATTATTTAAATATATTTATTTGTAATATGATTGGTTGAGGTCTTATGATGGGTTGTTTAGTAACTTCTATTTCTATTAGTTACTATTTTTTGTTTTTATTTTATTTGATTTTTATTCAACTTTCTATTTTTTTTTCATCTTTCTAATATATCTATTTTAGTGACTTTTAGTGTTTTTCTCCATATTTTCAATTTAAAATGATTTATTATCATATTCAAAACATATTTTAATAAATTTAATTATAAAAATTATATATATATATATATATATATATATATATATATATATTAAATTGTATATTTTTTAATATAAACAATTTTAATTTTTGGTGATGATGTGTTCTTAGTAATCTTACAAATACTTTAACTTTATTGAAATTTCAATTATCATATTCAAAAACATATTTTAATAAATTTAATTATAAAAAATAATATATATATATATATATATATATATATTAAATTGTATATTTTTTAATATAAACAATTTTAATTTTTGGTGATGATGTGTTCTTAGTAATCTTACAAATACTTTAACTTTATTGAAATTTCAATTATCATATTCAAAACATATTTTAATAAATTTAATTATAAAAATTATATATATATATATATATATATATATATATATATATATATATATATATTAAATTGTATATTTTTTAATAAAAAATAATTTAATTCACACATGTCTTTAGTAATCTTACAAATACTTTAACTTTATTGAAATTTCAATTATAATTTTAACTCTCTTTAAAAATTTATAATTGAAAACATAAAGGCTATTTATTCTATGAAAAATAATTACTTAAAAAAATTAGTTATAGCTTAAGAATTTGAGAAATGTGTTCTCCACAATATTAATACCAAACATTAATATGGTTGGCTTTATTGTTCACTTTGGTATTAATACCAATTATTTAAAAGAAAATGAAAAAACATCTGCATTAATTAATTTTTTATAATTATAAAATTTGGAATTAGAAATTTTATAAACCATCTTTAAAAAAATAATCAATATTAATTTTATAATACAAGTATTAAGCTAAGTGGAAGTGGACAAGGACTCGAACTCGTATGAAAGGTAGCAAAAGAAGCAATACTAGTTGGCATGGTAGCAAAGGCAGAAGTTTCCTTTCTTAACTATTGGGATATGAAAGAAATTTTCCATAAACTTCATCTTGTCTCTGAAATTATGGATTTAGCTCGCTTGTGCCTCGATAAGGTCATTCTCAACATTTGGATAGGTTGCTATTTTTTGATTGAATTACTTAAAACCATATGTAACCTCTAAATCACCATTCTTATTCTGCAGATTCAAGGGTTTGGAGAATACTTGAAAGTTACCTCTAGACATGCAGAGAGAGGAAGAAAAACTTTGGTGTTCTATGGTTCTTGCATTGGACGCACATCGATGATTGAAAGTGTTATTCAATTTCTTCAAGTCAGGATTCCAATTTTCAGATCTTTCAATGACTGAATGTTTTATTTTTTGAATTTGTTATTTAGTAATGTCCAATTCGCAGTGTTAGGTCCCTATAATACTAGTATAGTCCCTTATTCTTGTTAGTGTAACCCCCTTATTGTTATTGTTGTGCCCCTGTAACCCCAATATTGTTATTATTGTCCCCTTATACTATCATTGTTAGGTCGGCTAGGATTATATTGTGACCCCATGGACTCCTATATATAGAAGGAGGTTTTGTCATTTGTATCATCCAAAAATTGTTCATTTATATAATATAAAGGAGGTTTCCCCCTCAAATTGGCTTATTTCTAAGGTGTTGATCTCTCTTTTCTTCTATTTTTGGAGCTTGTTTCATAACATTTTGTATCAAAGCTTTCAATTCTAGGGTTTCGCTGCTCCAAACAATCCATGGTGGAATTTTCACTATAACCTTTTTTCTACAAGGTTTCAAAAGCTGAAATTTTTACAGAGTGAAGCCAAAATCCTAAGGAACATCGTGTAAACATTTCAGATCTTGGTTCGCAACATTTTCGGAGATATGATCTATTGAAGTTAGGGTTTTTCAGGCTCTCGAATTTCACCTAAAACAGGTCATCATGGAATTTGCGCTATAAATTTGTTTCTATGAATATTCAGAAGCTGAATTTTTTATAAATCGAAGCTGAAATAATGAGGAACTTCCGATAAAAATTTCAAATCTTGGTTCACAATATTTTCGGAGATATGATCTGTGGAAGTTAGGGTTTTTTCAAGCTCCCGAATTTCATCTCAAATAGCTAACCGTGGGAAAATCGTCATGACTCTCTCTCTGAGCGTCAGATTGGAATTCTGTAAAAGTGGCCACAAGAACACGGACTGTAGTTTCTTTTTTATCAATTTCAGAGCCGAAGGAGGAAACAGTGACATGTGGCATGTCATACAAGTTCTCTCTACTAAACTAGTCCATAATTAGGTCACTGTGGGAGAATGGGCATAACTTTGCCTTGAAGAATCCAAATCAAGTCAGACATGTGGCATTCGAAAGAAGATTCATAGGGCTACTACAGGGCCAAATTTTAGATATTGAAGATCTGAAATCACAGAGATAATTAAGTTTCAATATCGAGCTCATCAAAAGCAACAAAAAAGGTGTGTATTTTTTTTTTCAAATTGCATATGTCTTGTGTGAAAATTTAGTTTGAATTGATTCCAAGCGCATATTGAACCACATGTATCAATATTCATTTATAAAATGCCACCTAAAAATAATTCAACACCCATTAAACCTTCAAAAGGCTCTACTATGACTAATGAAGAGGAAGAAGTGCAACATGACATATCAAAACTATAAGAGCAAGTGCACCAAATTTCGCTCTCGCAAAGAGCAACAAAAAATGAAATGGAATTTTTGAAGAAATACATGGGAGCTAAGGTGTATGGTTTGAAGAAAGACGTGGAAGCTAAGATGGATGGTTTGAAGAATGGCATGGAAGCTAAGATGTATGGCATGGAAGCTAAGATGGATGACATGGACGGTAAGATCGATGAAAAAATGAAAGACAACATGGAAGACATGAAGAATGATCTAAAAGCAAACATGGAAGGTTTGATGACAAGGTTAATACAAGAAATAATTCCTAATGACAGAAATATAGTAGAGGAAACTCATGATGAGAACAAAATAAATGTTAATTGTGATTTCATAAACTCTAATGTTGGATTGAAGAACCACCATATTCCAAAGATGGATATGAGGAAGTTTGATGGCAAGGATCCCGTAACATGGATACTACAAATGGAGAAATATTTTGATCTCAATAATGTGAAAACACACACAAAAGGTATGCATTGCAACTTTACATTTAGAACAAAATACATTTGTATGGTATCGATAGCTTTTCTCCCGTAAAAAAATTGTCACTTGGTTAATTTTTACGAAGGGAATGATGTCACATTATGAGGATACAAAGAGCAACACTTTCTTTAACCAATTGATAAATCTAAAACAAAAGGGTTCAGTGGTGGAGCACATTGAGGACTTCCAAAAATTGAATATAAGGGTAACTGATATTCCATAGGAACAAGGGATTGATGTCTTCATAGGGACTTCAAAGGATAACATCCAAGATAAAGTTCGTGTTTGGGAACCTGATTCATTGGAGAAGGCATTCAGGTTGGCAAGAAAAATTGAATGTAAAATTATGGTGACAAGGAATCCTACCACTCACATTTATAAAGATGGAAGTTTTGCTACTCCTAGACTTCCACAACCTACAAGGTTGACACCACAACAATTGGAAGAAAAAAGAGCAAAAGGGATTTGCGACAGTTGTGATAGCAAATACATTAAAGGTCATAAGTGTGCTGAGAAGAAATTATTTTACATAGATTGTGAAGAGGAGGAATAAAATGAACAAGAAACTTCAAAAGAAGAGAATATACACTAGGAACCAACCCTAGAAGAAGAATAAATGAGACTGACCATATCGTGTAATGCATTAGCAGGAATTACCACTCCTCAAACTCTCAAGATAGAAGGACATATCAAGAAGAAAAAGGTAATAGTGTTGATTGATTCGGGTTCTACCCATAATTTTATTCAATGTAAGGTAGCCAAGGAATTGAATTGTTTCTTATACCCAACACCAAAATGTCAAGTGATGGTTACAAATGGAGGAACTATAAATTTCTCTGGAAAATGCCATAATATCAAGCTAACCATGGGGGAATATTGATTGAATATTCCAATGCTTTCCATTCCAATGGGAGGTGTTGATGTTGTACTAAGAGTACAATGGTTACAATCTTTGGGGACGGTAGCTTTTAATTTTAAAAAAAAATTCTTGAATTTTTTTTTGGAAGGAAAGGAAATAGAATTACGGGGTATCGTAGGGAAGCCAGGAAAGATAATAAGCTCTCAAAAAAGTCTTGGAAAATCATTCCAAGGTGTTTGAAACTCCCAAAGGACTCCCACCTATTCGTGGTCATGATCATGCTATTCATTTGATTCCCGGAAGTGTTCCTCCAAACATCAAGCCTTACAGATATCCTTATGTCCAAAAGAGTGAAATTGAACATATGATTGCAGAAATGTTAGAGGTTGGTATAATTCAACATAGTAAAAGTTCTTTCTCTGCTCCAGTAGTATTGGTGCACAAGAAGGATGGATCATGGCGCATGTGTCCGGATTATAGGGAGCTCAATAAGCTCGCTATTACAGATAAATTTCTCATTCTTGTGATTGATGAATTATTGGATGAATTACATGGAGCAATTTATTTTACCAAGTTGAATCTTCATTCAGGATATCATCAAATCAGAATGAAGACTGAAGATATTCCGAAAACAGCATTTCGAACTCATGAGGGTCATCATGAATTTTTGGTCATGCCTTTTGGCCTTACCATTGCACCTTATACATTTCAATGGTTGATTAATTCCATTTTCAAACCCCTCCTTAGAAAATTTGTGCTAGTATGTTATGATGACATACTAATCTACAACAGGTCTTGGAATGATCATGTTCAACATGTTGACAAGGTGCTCAAACTATTGGAGGAGAAACAATTATATGCAAAAACATCCAAATGTTTCTTTGGAGTACAAGAGGTGGAATATATGGGTCATATTGTATCTCACGAGGGTGTTAAGGTAGACCCTAACAAAATTAAGGCCACTAAGGAATGGAAATTCCCCACAACCATAAAGCAGTTGCGAGGATTTCTTGGGTTAACAGGGTATTATCACAAGTTTGTTAAGAATTATGGAGAATAGCATCACCTCTAACAACATTATTGAAGAAAGATGCATTTTCATGGACTCGTGAAGCAACTAAGACCTTTGAACATATTAAAGAGGCAATGTTCCTAGCACCAGTCTTAGCTACGTTAGGCTTCACAAAAACCTTTATTGTGGAATGTGATGCCCCAGGAAATGGAATTGGTGTTGTTTTAATGCAACAAGGAAGACCCGTTGCTTTTGAAAGTCATCCAGTCAAAGGAAATTATTTATAGAAAGTTTTTTGTGAGAAGGAAATAATGGCAATACTACATGCACTAAAGGAATGGCGACCTTACCTAATGGGAAGACACTTCAAGGTAAAAACTGATCATGAGAGTCTTAAACACTTTTTGGAACAAAGGCTATCTTCATAAGAGCAGCAAAAATGGGTCACAAAAGTGTTGGTTTATGACTTTGAAATCATCTATAAAAAAGGGAAGCTAAATGTTGTTGCAGATGCACTCTCAAGAAAGGATGAAGAGGTGGAAGAATTTCTTTGTGCCATTTCTTTTATCCAACCAGATTAGATAATCAAAGTAAGGGATGAATGGAAGAAGGACGAAGAAGTGTGGACACTCATTCAAAAGTTGCAGCAAGATCCTAGTACACCTAATACATTTAGT
Organism: Pinus albicaulis; assembly: GCA_034641835.2. Classification (NCBI taxonomy): domain Eukaryota; kingdom Viridiplantae; phylum Streptophyta; class Pinopsida; order Pinales; family Pinaceae; genus Pinus; species Pinus albicaulis. The sequence continues at coordinate 286,217,342 of CM076574.1, read as the reverse complement.
TGGAAAAATGATTCCTTACTATACAAAGATCGCTTATATATTTGCAAGAATTTCAAACTAAAACAAAATATTCCTTTGGAATTGCACACTTCTCCTTTAGGAGGACACTTAGGATTTTTAAAACTTACCACAAGGTGAAGAAAGAAATTTTTTGAGATGGCCTTAAATCTCATATTCAAAAGTTTTTGGTGGAATTTTTGGCTTTCCAGCAAAATAATGTTGAGACAGTTAAGGCCCCGGGTCTTCTACAACCTTTATCCTTTCCAATTCAATGTTGGGAGGAGATTTCAATGGATTTTATCACAAGTTTACCTAAGTCCGAAGGAAAGACTGTCATCATGGTGGTAGTTGATAGACTTACCAAGTATGCACACTTTTGTGCATTATCTCATCCATTTAAAGCAATTATAATTTCTACTGCATTTGTGGAAACAATTCAAAAGCTACATGGAAACCCAAAGATAATTGTAAGTGACAAAGATCCCATTTTTACTGGAAATCTTTGGACGGAATTATTTTCTTAATTGGGTACTCAAGTAGCTCATAGCTCATCTTATCATCCTCAATCTAATGGTCAAACTGAGATAGTGAATAATTGTTTGGAAGGATATCTTCGTTTTTTTTTATCTGATAAGCAAACACAATGGGTCAAGTGGTTACCTCTCGCTGAATGGTGGTATAACACTTCCTTCCATACTGCAAAAAAAATGACCCCATTTATGGCACTTTATGGATATCATCCACTGTCCATCACATCTTCTTTAAGAGAAAATTCTAAGGTTCAAGCAATGGAAGATCACATCGAGCATCAACAAGAAGTTCTTCAACTCTTAAAGGATAACCTAAATTTGGCACAAAATCGAATGAAACAACAGGCACATCAACATCACAGCGAGAGAAGTTTTGATGTAGGAGACTAGGTATTTTTACATCTACAACCATACAAACAAATGTCCCTGAAGCAAGCTAAGAAGGATAATAAATTATTGCCAAAGTAATATGGTCCTTACAAGGTGTTGCAAAAGATTGGTACAATGGCATACAAATTGGAGCTTCTTGCTTCTTCGTGAGTGCATCCAGTTTTCGATGTTTCGTGCTTAAAGACGGTTATAAGGACAAACTTCCAGTTCAAACAATATTTCCAGAACTTGATGAGGAAGGAAAAACCATATTGGAACCTAAATCAATCACGGAAACAAGAACTTGACAGCTACGAAATTAATCAATTTCAGAGTATCTCATCAAATGGAAGAACTTACCCACTGAAGATTCTACATGGGAGGATGATAATTTTATACAGAAGCATCCGGAGCTACTCGAGCGTTGAGGACAACACTTTTTTGAAGGAGAGGGGCATGTTAGGACCCTATATTACTAGTATAGTCATGTATTGTTGTTAATGTAACCCCCTTATTATTATTGTTGTACCCCTGTAATCCCAATATTGTTATTATTGTACCCTTACATTATTATTGTTATGTCGGCTAGGATTATATTGTGACCCCATGGACTCCTATATATAGAAGGAGGTTTTTTCATTTGTATCATTCAAGAATTTTTCATTTATGTAATGTAAAGGAGGTTGCCCCCTCGAAGTGGCTTATTTATAAGGCGTTGATCTCTCTTTTCTTCTATTTTTGGCGTTGTGGATAGGTTGCTATTTTTTTATTGAATTACTTAAAACCATATGTAATCTCTAAATCACCATTCTTATTCTGCAGATTCAAGGATTTGGAGAATACTTGAAAGTTACCTCTAGACACGCAGAGAGAGGAAGAAAAACTTTGGTGTTCTATGGTTCTTGCATTGGACGCACATCGGTGATTGAAAGTCTTATTGAATTTCTTCATGTCAGAATTCCAATTTTCAGATCTTTTAATGACTAAATGTTTTATTTTTTGAATTTTTTATTTTGTAATGTCCAATTCACAAATGTTATTATTGCCTCATCCAGGCTCCAATATGCTAGAATTTTTATGTTAATTAATTAATTTTTTTTTGGCTATCTAATTCTTTGTACAAATTCTTTGTTGAAGATTTGAGAATTTGCCAAAGTCACTAATTATTGTTTTTAAAACTTCCCAGTTTGCTCAATGTTTTATTCATTTTATTCTCATTTGGTGTCGGGGTTGAGTTTGAGAAGTTTCTCAAGGAACTAACTGATTTTTTTATATTTGAAACATCTATCAGATTCCCTATGCCTACTGCCATGTCCATGATGCCTCGAAATTGGCTGCCAGTAAGATGATGACATTAAGAAAAGAAATAAGGAAGTGGATGAAATATTTAAGTATGTGTCTGAGGGAGCCATGAAAAAGGAGCATCCTTGCATCTACATTCCACTTTCTCTTAGTGTTTGGCATTGTGTGTTAAGGTTTGGTTTCAGCGAATGGTCCAGTTTTCCATTTTTTCCTGGTTTCTTTTATCCAATCCTATATTTAAACTATGCGACAGGTACTAGCTACTATGTAGCAATTGTTTAAATTATAAGCATAATTATTCAAATTATGTAATTTGTATGTAATAAGGATTTTTCTAAAGTTTTAAATTTGTTTATATATTCAAAAAAATAATTTGAATAAATATTAAATTGTAATTTCACTAACGATGGCATTGTCAAATTTTCTTAGGCTTATCCATTACCTTTGATTAAATTAATAATTTTAGAAATCGGCCTAGATCCATGTTAACCCTGGATCTATCAAGAACTGAGAGAGATTAAATCTCTCGAAGTGCAAGTCTCTTAAATCTCTCGAAGTGCAAAACTTGAGGAAAAGTTTGCACCTCAAGAGATTTGATCCCTCTCAAAGCTTGATAGCTATGGGGTTAAGATGGATCTAGACTGGTGCTTAATTTTTTTGTGAAATTCTCAAAATATTTGTGGTTGGAAAGAATATCTATTAATTCTAAAATTACCTTTTTCCATTCATTCATGACAATCTCATTATTATATTTTTTTAAATAAAAATTGTAATCATTAATAAATAATGATGTCAATATTACTCTATATAAAGTTATGGAATTTGTTTATTAATGTTGGACACCTAATCCTCTCGGATTGGGAAAAATGTTGTAAATATGTAAATAGGAAATTAGAATAGGCTGAGGCCCCAGAATGTGAATCCCAAGGGTCACCATCCTGTTTGTATATAATTACATTCATCTTAATAAGATGCATCAATTATGGGTTACCATTCTGGCTTGACAAGGTATCAGAGCATTTTTTTCCTTTCTTCCAACTCTTTTGTAATATCCATTTAGTGATGGGAAATCAGCAGGAAGCTTGGGAATAATATCGGTCAACCTTTCACCTAATATTCATTTTTATCCTTCCTGCCAATCTACCATACGCTAATTTGTCAGCCGTTTTTATTTGTCAGTTTGTCATACACTTTGCTTGTAGTAACGATTGTGACTTTATTCATTCACACAATGGTTTCATTCGAATGTTACCGGTCATATGATTCAGTCTATGTTCATATATTACTTGTCTGAACTGACAGTTCATAACAGTTTCATAGTGATTGCGTGGTGGAATATCGTCTCTTAATAACATCTCTTAGTGTAAAAACCACAAGTTAAGTTTCTATGTAAATAAAATAAGACCAAGGTCATGGGACATGTATTCCAAGTTGAATGGGGGGGACATCACAATGGGGATAACTTGTGGTTAATTAATGGCTATGGAATTGGCGTAGGTGTTGGCCGGATAAATCGATCTTGTGGACAAGATTGATCTCCCTAGTGTCAGAAGACAATCTAGCAACAAACAAACAACTAAGTTTGTCTTTCTCTAAATATAATCGTTTTACAAGTAAATGCTATGAAGGTGTCGATCCTACCTTAGATCCAAATGATTATTTGCGGTCGTAGTGCTTCCGTCGCATCAATAATCCTTCCATCGGAACAAGAGTTCTTCCGTCGCAACAAGAGTTCTTTCGTCGCAAGAAAGTGTCGTCTTTGGTCGACTTGCAATCACAAACAAGCAAATATTAAATAGCACCTGTATAACAAATAATTATAAAACATACCTATCATAGTGATCAAGGAATCTATGAAATAAACAATCAAACGACAGCTTATTGAAATAAACAATCGAACGATAATTTATTGAGAAAGACAAAACTTTATTTTATTAATCTTAAAATAACATAAGAACCTTACAACCTTAGCCTTGATGTTTGAAAAGGCCTTCCCGGGGTCCGAAGTAGGAGTCTCCTCTACTTTGATAAGTCTTGCACTCTTCCTCCAGGAGCATAAAGAGGTATGTGATCTTTCCTCTCAAAAGCTCAGCAGAAAGAAGTCTAAATCTCAACAGCACTTCAACTCAATCACCCATAAAGCTTGAACTCTAATTCTCAATCTCCAAAATCTAACCCTTTGAGGCTACCCAATGCCTCCTTTTATAGAGCAGATGAGGAGGTTAGGGTTCCACCTTTGAAGGGATAGAATCCTCCTTCAAAGGGATAGGCTCCTCACATCAAGGGATTAGTTCCTTAAGGTGAGGGATGCATGAACCTTACTAAAGCGTACTCATCCCCAAAAAATCTCATCTAGAACCTTCTATAATTGACCTCAAATCAGCTTTTTAACTTTATTTTCTCGCTTTTTTTACTTTGAGAAGGGTACGCAGGCATTACATCGGAAAACTACGTTCTGAAACACAGGTAAGCAGTGTATTACCTACGTACCCAAGCTAGGAACGCAGGCAGGCTTCATGTTACCTGCATACCCAGGGTTTCAGACATTTTAAGGGTTTTTTCTCCAGTTTTGAGGCTTGGAATGAGGAAAAAATGTTGTAATACTTGCAGAGGAGGCATGTATGAGTGTTAATGAGCTCATACAGTCAGCAGAATGTCAAGGTGATAGTTTTTAGTGCAACAGTAGGCAAAGACAGAAGGAAAAAAGTGGCAATTTAATATGAGAAATAAAGGGAAATAGGAGAAAAGGAATATGAAGGGACAAAAATATGCATGCAAATAAAATTAGAGATAAAATGAAGGAAAATGAAAGAAAAAGGAAAAGGAAAGGAAGAAACATGAGACATCAATGATAAAAATACCCCTAAGAAACAATTGACATATTTTCCTCAACTTTTGATCAGTTTCAGAAATCAAACTCCAACGGCAAGAGAACAAGAAAAGGAGCAAGAAAGCAAGGACAAGAGAAGGAAAGCAAGGGAGCGCAAGAGGAATTTTGGACAAGGACAAGTAAGCGCAGAAAATATTTGTGGAATTGTAGATAATAGTGTGCATCTGTGATTTAGCATGCAAGGATTTGATGCATGGTGCATGCAATGGTTTATGGTTTATGTTTTTTGTCATTGGCATGGGATTTTCTTAGATTGACAGTGGTTTACAACTTTTCCTATGTCATTTCCTCGATAGTCGTGATGTAATGGGTTCCCTTTTTTGTTAAGCTTTGGATGGTCGGTAGATTTTATATCCTGTTGAGGTGGTATTGAGAAAAATCCCAAGGGTCGAGGGTGGATATGGGAATTCTCCTATAAATCATGATGGATGGGTGGAGACAGGAAAATTAATCTGGAAGCCCTGGTTGGTTTTGTTTTGGTTTATCCCATGTGATCCCACATTCATGCTTGGAATATTGCACAAGGGTGACTGGCTAAAAGAAAGATTTAGTTCAGCCCAATCTATGGTCAGGTGGTATGTGGAAGTCCCTAACTTGGTTGGCATTTTCATATGGTAATATGTGTTATTCCTTAATGAGAATAATAAGCACAAGATCTAGTTTAATGTGTGATTTTATGACTGTTTGTCATGGTCTATTTCTCGTTAAATGTTGGTTATAAGCATGGTATATTTATCATTATGTGATGTGCTCATGTTGTGGATATAATCCATCGTTTGACAGTCTCTTGGTTATATATTTGAATGCATGAGCTGATATATGTTTTATGCAGCTAGCGAGAGGGGGAGGTAAGCATTCTAAATGATTCTCTGATGAAACTAATGATACAGTGAACATATATGCAATCATAACATGTAAGTGTTATTTTTACTAAGTGTTTTTCTAAATGATTATTACATATTTGATAAGTTTAAGCAGGAATTGGGTCAATAACATTGAGTAATGACTCTTGTAGGTGATAAAGGTGATTTTGGAGAATTTTGTGTAGTTGGCCTGTAACTGGTCCTAAAAATACAGATCAGGGTTTCTAGCCGCACCCTTTGAACTGTGAAATTTTGGTTGCAGCCGCATGGAGGAAGGCTACATGCAGTTGGAGCCTTCAAGCCGCGTGGAAGGATTTCCATGCATGCAACTGGGGTGTGAAATGAAACAAGGAGGTAGTTATAGTCTAAGAAATTTTTATCAATATATGTGGCTTGACATCTAGGTGATCTGGTGTTCCTAGAGGTTACAGTAAGTTTTTGGATGGTAGACCTCACTTCCATAACTGGAACTTGGATGTTGGGTTATGCATAGTAACTATTGTTGCATGTTTACCCTAGTGAGCTTGTAAAAGGTAAATCTGGGGTCGGGTGGTTATAGAGTGGTATCAGAGCGAGGTTCCAGAATTGGACCTCGGGGTAAATGTAGATTGTTATGCATGCATGCCAATTGTTTATTTTTTTATCATGGATGCATGTTAAATATTTATTGTTATGGATGATATCCATGTATGAGTGGGTATGCTTGTGATTTTTTATTGTGCTAATCTGGATTAGCCTATGCAGATGCAATAGCATCCCCTAAGATACTATGTTTTTTATTATGTTTTACATATCTAAAAATGGTATATTGCAGGAAATATAAGGCCAAGAGATGAAGAGCAAAATAGTTGAGTACAGTTCATACGAATCTCGATATAGGCCTGAAGAGACATTGGTAAGATGGGAGAGATTAGTTGAGCAGCACTGAGAGGGACATTCTTTTGGTTTGGAAGACACATTAAGAAGTTTGAAGGAAAAAATTTTGAGTTGCAAGGTAGAGAATGAGCGGTTGATTGAGGCACAGAAAAGACTTACCAGAGCTCAGGAAAAGCAATTCGAGGTTAATGTAGTGATTCTTTAGAGCCTTTTGTATTTGTAAATGCAAGGAAAAGTAGGGATCAGTCATGGATAGGAAGAAAAGACTAATGGTGCAGATGAAAGCAGATATCAAAAAATGCACAGGTTGGAAAGGGATGATACAACGAAGAGTGGAAAATTCATGTATACACTTAAGAGGAGGGCTAGCACTCGTGGATTTTATTCTAGTTCTTCTTCCAGAGACATCATCGACATCACCACCAACATCCTTACTTGAGGAGTGAGAAGGGATATTTTCTAGAAGAGTTAAAGAAAACCAAATCCTCCTACCTTTGATGGTGAGATGAACAAATGAGAAGATGTAGAAGCATGGCTACTTGGGTTGAATAAGTTCTTCAAATAGCATGATTATTTAGAGAATATGAAAGCCAATATAGCTACCTTCAGGCTCAAGGGAAAAGCAAATATCTAGTGGGAAGATGTTAAGCATGTTAGGGGCATCAAGAAGAGAAGTTGAAATGGGATGAGTTTGAAAGAATTTTCAAGAAGAAGTACATGTCTGAGAGATATTTTGATGGAAAGAATGGATTGAGTTTGATGAGCCGTAGTAATTAGAGGAATCCATTAGGAAGTTGAGGCATTATTTTGACCTGTTAAGCACAAGTTTGATTTCAGGTGTGATTGAAAGGGTAGTGAGAAGACTAAAGGAAAATAGACTGAGAAGCGAGGAAGATCTCAGGATGCAGGTGACAAGGAAGATGTGGCATCTTATAAGAATTTCAATGTAGCTTAGAAAGGACAGGGGTATTAGCCTGTGGAGCAGTAGAATAAAGGCAATGATAGAGAACCATTGCGGTGTTGAACCTGTGGTAGAGATCATTGCAGGAAGGATTTTTCTTTGTATTAGAGTAGCGCAGCAGAAGTGTGGAAGACCTCATATTTATAGTGCACAGGAGGCACAGACAATTGGGGATGTAGCTTAGAGCATTCCCCATATCTATGCAGCAGTGGATAAAAGGTAGGCAAATCATCAGGAATCCATTATCGAGATGGAAGGTGGAACCAAAGGGAGATTTCAAGGCAGAACCTCAATGAATTTTACAGTGGAAAGTTATCATACTCCAGGACCAATCAATAGATCAAGTTAAAGTGCGTAGAATAAATTTGGAGTTGAGGAAGATACATGGAAGATGATTGATCATATGTTGTTATAATAGCTGCTTTTTAGTGATAGTTGAATTCATCAAGGGAATTGGAATCCCTTGAGAGATGCTATGTGTTCAGTTGTAGGGCAACGTGTTGGGTACACCATGAAAATACAACTGGTATATTGTTATATTTATTTATGCATTGATAGTTGTGTTTATGGCAGTATGATGTAGGGAATTGCATGGAAAAATAGACTACCATAGATCTTGAAGAAGGATAGGGCTAAGATTTCACTCATGAACCCTTGGGAGTACTAGGAACTCATGAGGATTGAGTCAGGGTTTTTGTCTAAAGTTTTGTGCTTTTGGCGTTTTGTGATTTGTTTGTGTTTGATTTGAGATTTTGACTGTGACTAGTACATGGCCATGCCACTTTTTTTGTGGTGTTGTATTTTTGTTTGGTTTTTTATGTTTTCTTTATATTTCTTCTCGATCTTGAATTTTAAGTTTTGAGGGTATTGAGAATTGGTTGGGGAAAGAGGAAAGTAATAGAGCTCGAGAGAGCTTAGTGAAACCCAACCAGTAATGTAAGACCCTGATGAAGCCCAGTGCATGAATAAGAGGTTTTTGAAAGCAAGAATATGATAACCAACTAGATTTTGGGTGCATTGGGGTAAATGGACAATGGCAATACATTCATGAGAAAGGAAAAAACTAAAAAGGTAAAGTGAATGGGCTTGAGGTAATAAATGCCTTGGATAAGTTGGGAACTGTTGTTCTCAATGCCATGCATGCATTGCATGGATAAAGGAAGTTCTCTTAACCTTGACCTTATGAACACTAGTAATTTTTTTGTGATCATTATTATTATTATTATTATTATTATTATTATTATAATCATGAACACAACAAAATTATATGGATCATTCTTGTGGAATAATGTTTATGCAGGTGAATGACAAGAAAACATTCATGGTTTTATGAGGAATCAAGTGGGAAGAGTAGCCCTGGAGATTTACGAGGTTAGTATCATGTGGATATGATTTTGATATTATTTGCTTATAATTATGCCTATGTTTGTGTTATGGCAGGAAATGTTGAAGGACTCATCAACAAAATGAAGGTAGTGTGATCTGTGACATGTTGGGACAAGCATGGATAGTGGAAAGAACCACAGACCTAGGATTTGGGTTGTGCATGCACACAATAAGGCATGGGGATGACACTAGATGCAAGGTTTCCTAGTAGAGACAGTGTGGTCTTTGGATGTGCAGTACTATTGTTGTGTATTTGTTTTACATGTTATACATGTTGTATTGTGTTATGTGTATTGTGTAGTCGTTGTATTGTGACATGTGTATTCGTTGTGTGATAATGTGTGTATGTGTATGTGTTGTGTTGTACATTGTGTGTATGTGTACGTGTTGTGAAGGCGATTAATTCTTAGGATCAATAGAGGTTGTGGGTTGGGACAAGATCTTTGGAGCCTTGTAACAACTTGGGTTCCCTGGAGGTTGTGGGTTGGAGCCCTATAACAACTTGGGTTCACTGGAGGTTATGGTTTAAGGTTGTAGTCCCTGGAGCCCTTAACAACTTTGGAATATACTAATATTTAGTTGTTGATATTGATGGTAGAGGAGGTATAGTCTCTGGACACCTTTGTTGTTGATATTAAGGGTAGAGGAGGTATAGTCTCTAGACACCCTTGTTGTTGATAATGAGGGTAGAGGCAGTATAGTCTTTGGAACCCCTTACTGCTGAGATTGAGGGAGGACGCGATATAATCTCCAGATTCCCTTGTTGCTTTGGAAAAGAAGGTATTGGGTGCTTTCCAAGTTTGGAAATTGATCTAATGTGTGCACATGGTTAAAAAGAAGAGAAGGCATTAGGTGCTTGTCAGGTTTGGAAATTGATCCAATGTGTGTATGAAAAGAACAAAGAACAAAGGAAGAAGCAAATAACCATTTGAAAGATAAGTATCATTATTTTATTTCATTTTTTAGTTATGCACATAATCTAGGATTATAATTTATGATTGTTGATTTTTGAGCTAATTGGATGTGATGTTCTTATACATGATGATTTTATCAACCAACTAATTTGACTTGTTGTTACATGAATCAAATAGAATTGTAAGTGTCACCTTATTGACAAGCTATAAATGAGGTATGATTGGAATTTATAACAATTCCTTTTGAGTCTAATGAAAATGATGTGCTTGGTACAAGAAAGCATGGAAAATGCCCAGTTTGGGTGGTTGGAACTGACTGCAAGAGAGTTAGCAGTAGTAATAAAATGAATTGGAACATGCAACAGTATGTTGGTAAAGCACTTCAGGAGCAGGGCCATTATGGGACACTGTTACAATAGTGTCTATTGATTTCCATAAGCATGTTATTACCGGCATGATCATTTTGAGGCAAGATTGTGCCTTGATTTTTTAACCTTCCGATGCGAGGAAACCTTACCAAGGGATGGATCTCTCGAGGGACTGGAAAGTAGATAAGGGGATGCCAGGGAACTTGGAAGATGAGTGACTACACGAAAGGGGGTGACTCGATTTCCCAAGGGATTGGAAAGAAGAGAATGAAAGGTCGGGGAATAAATTTGTTTTGGTTAATAGCATTGCTGATTAGAATTAGAAGCACATTAGGACTGTGCCCGGGAACAATGAGTCAGTAACAGTTCACTAAGAGAACAAGTAGCGCTAGAAATTGGATGTAGACTTTGATTTTCACAGTGGATTTTGGACCTCTTAGGAAGGAGGTGAATCCCAGGTACTACTTTGAGGGTGGAGGTGTGAGCCTGTAGATTCCCTTGTCATTGATGTGGGCAATGTATCCTTTTATTTTCTAGTTAAAGCAAATGTTCACATGTATATATGTGTATATTATTGTAAATATTGTATTGAGCTATGTTTATAAAGCTCAATAAATAGTATTTTTATTTGTTGGTTGAAGTAAATGTGCACAAGCATATATGTGTTTTCATTGTAATACCGTATCGAGTTGTGTTTATAAAGCTCCATAAGCAGTATGTTTTTCATGTTTTCAACAGTTTTCATCGTAAATACTACATCGAGTTGTGTTTATAAAGCTCCATAAGTAGTATGTTTTGCTAGTCAGAAGTGTCATAGAACACCTTGGGAACACCAAGGACAATGTTCCCTAGAGGGGAAAGGGTTTGTAACAACCCTGAGTTAAGTTTCTATGTAACTAAGATAATACCAAGGTCATGGGACACGTATTTGAATCTGAATGGGGGGGGATATCACATTGGGGATCACTTGTGGTTAATTAATGGCTATGGAATTGGCATCGGCATAGTCAAAGGAAAAAGGAAATAAGTGGAAATTTAATATGAGAAATAAAGGAAAATAGGAGAGAAGGAAGATGAAAGGACAAAAATATGGATGCAAAGAAAAATTAGATAGAAAATGAAGTAAAAGGAAAGTAAGAGACACAAGACATCAAAGGTTAAAAGGCACCTAAGAAACAATTGGAAGCTTTTGATCAACTTTTGAACAGTTTTATAAATCGAACTCCAAGGGAGAGAGAACAATCAAAGGAACAAGTAGGCAAAGGAAAGCAAGGGAGCGCAAGAGGAAGTTTGGAAAATGGAAAGTAAAGGAAGAAAATAGTTATGGAATTGCGGGTAACAACGTGTATGTGTGATTTAGCATCTGTGGATTTGATGAATGGTGCATGCAATGGTTTATGCTTACATTTAGTGTCATTGGCATGGGATTTTCCTAGATTTATAGTGGCTTACAACTTTGCCTATGCCATTTCCTAGATAGGCATGATGTAGTGGATTCCCTGTTTGGTTAAGATTTGGATGGTCGGTAGATTTCGGATCCTGGTGAGGTAGTCTCGGGGAAATTCCCAAGTGCCGAGGGTGGAGATGGGCATTATTCAGAAACTCTTGATGGATGGGTAGAAACGGGAAAATTCCTCTAGGTATGATGAAGAATTTGAGGCATCTAATATTGTTGTTTTTGGTGCTTTCGGGACCATTTTAGGTGAAATCACTATGGTGGAGGGTTGAGGTGGTTTAGCCTCTGGAAGCCCTAGTTTGTTAATTTTTGGTTTATCCCATGTGATCCCACATTCATGCTTGGAATATGGCATGGGGGTGATTTGATGAAAGAAAGATTCGATTCAGCCAAATATATGGTCGAGTGGTATGTGGAAGTCCCTGACTTGGTTGGCATTTGCATATGGCAATATGTGTCCTTAATGAGAGTAATAAGGATAAAAATTAGTATAATTTGTCATTTTATGACTAGTTTTCCATGGTCTATTTCTGGTTAAATGTTGGTTATAAGCATGGTATATTTATCTTTATGTGATGTTCTCATGTTATGGATCTAATCCATGGTTTGATAGGCTCTTGGTTAAATGCATGAGCTGATATGTGTTTGATGCAGCTAACAAGAGGGGGCAGTAAGCCTTATGGATTATTCTGTTATGAAACTAATGATACAATGAACATATATGCATTCATAACATGAAGGTGTTATGTTTACCAAGTGTTTGTCTAAATGGTTATTATGCATTTGATATGTTTGAGTAGGAATTGGGTCAAGAACAATGAGTAATGACTCATGTAGGTGATTAAGGTGGTTATGGAAAATTCTGGGCAGTTGGCCTGGAACTGGTCCTAAAAATTTGGATCAGGGTTTCTAGCTGCATCCTCTGAACTAGGAAATTTCGGCTACAACAGCATGGAGGAAGGCGTGTGCATGTGGCTGGAGCCTTATAGCCACATGGAAGGCTTGGCATGTGTGTGTTTGGGATGTGAAGTGAGTCAAGAAGGTAGTTCTAGTCTAGGAAAGGTTGATCAGTAGATGTTGCTTGACATCTAGGTGATCTAGTGTTCTTGGAGGTTGTAGTAAGTTTCGAGATGGTAGACCCCACTTCCATAACTGGGACTTGGATGTTGGGTCAGGCATAGTAACTATCATCTGATATTACCCTAGTGAGATTGTAAAAGTGGATAAATTTGGGGTGGGGTGGTTACACTTAACAACATCCTTCCCTCATTGCACCAATCACCACATGATAAAATTTAGGTCTTAAAACCCTATCCCTAATTTCCACGTGAACTTGGGACACTTTCAACATACCCATCGCTTATTTTTTACTTTAGAATCAAATACCACCAGGAATTGTTTGTTGCAAGCTTCCTTGGCGACTTCCCAACAATGTGCGAGTTAGCAAAATTATGGCACAGGGCATTGTGTAGTGTAACTGCAAAGCGAAACAATTATTGCGACAGACCAAACAATCATGGCTAGTACAAGTTGTACTGCAGATTAAAATGAGTGGTGCAATGAGTTGAACAATTATGGCATGGTTCTAGATGTTGGTTGAGAGTTATGGAACAATTAAGCCAAGAGTTATGGAGAAGTATGAATCGAAGGTTGTGTGTAGGATGACGCGAGAGCTTTGCTCTTATATTATATTTGGCACGAGTCAGTTCAACAGGTGAAACAAACTTTGTTGTATGTTGTAAATACTTAGATTTTGGAATGATATAATTGTGTGGGATACTAGGCTGCACATTGCTTCAAGTATATATATAAGTTGCATATTACATTTCTATTATGCATAAAAGTTGAAGTCTAGTTGTAAAAAGTTTATTTATTATTGAACCTATTTTAATATTTGAGGAGCTTCTTTTTAACAAGATTGATATGTATACAAAGACTACATAGTAGCTAGTGTGTGCATATTTAGTTTAAATGTAACTAAATTAAAGTAAAAATATTAAATTTAAGTTAGTGTTAAAGATTATAATCAAATCAATTCCGATTCTATTAGTTGGTAAATGTACTTAATAAGAAACTTACCATATTTTAACATTTATATGATAAGTAACAAACTACCTAAATATAATGAGACGTTATCCAAATCCATTTCTATAAATTTGGATCAGGGTTTCTAGCTGCATCCTCTGAACTAGGAAATTTGGGCAGTTGGCCTAGAACTGGTCCTAAAAATTTGGATCAGGGTTTCTAGCTGCATCCTCTGAACTAGGAAATTTCGGCTGCAACAGCATGGAGGAAGGCGTGTGCATGTGGCCGGAGCCTTATAGCCACATGGAAGGCTTGGCATGTGTGTGGTTGGGATGTGAAGTGAGTCAAGAAGGTAGTTCTAGTCTAGGAAAGGTTGATCAGTAGATGTTGCTTGACATCTAGGTGATCTAGTGTTCTTGGAGGTTGTAGTAAGTTTCGAGATGGTAGACCCCACTTCCATAACTGGGACTTGGATGTTGGGTCAGGCATAGTAACTATCATCTGATATTACCCTAGTGAGATTGTAAAAGTGGATAAATGTGGGGTGGGGTGGTTACACTTAACAACATCCTTCCCTCATTGCACCAATCACCACATGATAAAATTTAGGTCTTAAAACCCTATCCCTAATTTCCACGTGAACTTGGGACACTTTCAACATACCCATCGCTTATTTTTTACTTTAGAATCAAATACCACCAGGAATTGTTTGTTGCAAGCTTCCTTGGCGACTTCCCAACAATGAATTTTTTATTTCATAATGTCCAATTCACAAATGTTATTATTGCCTCATCAAGGCTCCAATATGCTAGAATTTTTATGTTAATTAACTATTTTTTTTTTGGCTATCTAATTCTTTGTACAAATTCTTTGTTGAAGATTTGAGAATTTTCCAGAGTCACTAATTATTGTTTTTAAAACTTCCCAGTTTGCTCAATGTTTTAGTCATTTTCTTCTCATTTGGTGTCGGGGTTGAGTTTGAGAAGTTTCTCTAGGAACTAACTGATTTTTTTATATTTGAAACGTCTATCAGATTCCCTATGCCTACTGCCATGTCCACGAAGCCTCGAAATTGGCTGCCAGTAAGATGATGACATTAAGAAACGAAATAAGGAAGTGGATGAAATATTTAAGTATGTGTCTGAGGGATCCATGAAAAAGGAGCATCCTTGCATCTGCATTCCACTTTCTCTTAGTGTTTGGCATTGTGTGTTAAGGTTTGGTTTCAGCGAATGGTCCAGTTTTCCATTTTTTTCTGGTTTCTTTTATCCAATCCTATATTTAAACTATGCGACGGGTACTAGCTGCTCTGTAGAAATTGTTTAAATTATAAGCATAATTATTCAAATTACGTAATTTATATGTAATAAGGTTTTTTTGAAAGTTTTAAATTTGTTTATATATTCAAAAAAATAATTTGAATAAATATTAAATTGTAATTTCACTAACGATGGCATTGTCAAATTTTCTTGGGCTTATCCATTACCTTTAATTAAATTAATAATTTTAGAAATCGGCCTAGATCCATGTTAACCCTGGATCTATAAAGAACCGAGAGAGATTAAATCTCTCGAAGTGCAAGTCTCTTAAATCTCTCGAAGTGCAAAACTTGAGGAAAAGTTTGCACCTCAAGAGATTTGATCCCTCTCAAAGCTTGATAGCTATGGGGTTAAGATGGATCTAGGTTGGTGCTTAATTTTTTTGTGAGATTCTTAAAATATTTGTGGTTGGAAAGAACATTCATAATTCTGAAAATTGCCTTTTTCCATTCATATTCAATATCCTCATTATTATATTTTTAAATAAAAAATGTAATCATTAATAAATAATGATGTCAATATTACTCTATATAAAGATATGGAATTTGTTTATTAATGTTGGACACCTAATCCTCTCTGGATAGGGAAAAAATGTTGTAACTATAAAATAGGAAATTAGAATAGGCTGAGGCCCCAGAATGTGAATCCCAAGGGTCACCATCCTGTTTGTATATAATTACATTCATCTTAATAAGATGCATCAATTATGGGTTACCATTCTGGCTTGACAAGGTATCAGAGCATAGGTCTCCATTTGGACATTTTTTTCCTTTCTTCCAACTCTTTTGTAATATCCATTTAGTGATGTGAAATCAGCGAGAAGCTTGGGAATAATATCGGTCAACCTTTCACCTAATATTCATTTTTATCCTTCCTGCCAATCTACTATATGCTAATTTGTTAGCCGTTTTTATTTGTCAGTTTGTCATACACTTTGCTTGTAGTAACGATTGTGACTTTATTCATTCACACAGTGGTTTCATTCGAATGTTACTGGTCATATGATTCAGTCTATGTTCATATATTACTTGTCTAAACTGACAGTTCATAACAGTTTCATAGTGATTGCGTGGTGGAATATTGTCTCTTAATAACATCTCTTAGTGTAAAAACCACAAGTTAAGTTTCTATGTAAATAAAATAAGACCAAGGTCATGGGACATGTATTCCAAGTTGAATGGGGGGGACATCACAATGGGGATAACTTGTGGTTAATTAATGGCTATGGAATTGGCGTAGGCAAAGACAGAAGGGAAAAAGTGGCAATTTAATATGAGAAATAAAGGGAAATAGGAGAAAATGAATATGAAGGGACACAAATATGCATGCAAAGAAAATTAGAGATAAAATGAAGGAAAATGAAAGAAAAAGGAAAAGGAAAGGAAGAGACATGAGACATCAATGATAAAAATGCCCCTAAAAAACAATTGACATATTTTGCTCAACTTTTGATCAGTTTCAGAAATCAAATTCCAAGGGCAAGAGAACAAGCAAAGGAGCAAGAAAGCAAGGACAAGAGAAGGAAAGCAAGGGAGCACAAGAGGAATTTTGGACGAGGACAAGTAAGCGTAGAAAATATTTGTGGAATTGTAGATAATAGTGTGCATCTGTGATTTAGCATGCAAGGATTTGATGCATGGTGCATGCATTGGTTTATGGTTTATGTTTTTTGTCATTGGCATGGGATTTTCTTAGATTGACAGTGGTTTACAGCTTTTCCTATGTCATTTCCTTGATAGTCGTGATGTAATGGGTTCCCTTTTTTGTTAAGCTTTGGATGGTCGGTAGATTTTATATCTTGTTGAGGTGGTATCGAGAAAAATCCCAAGGGTCGAGGGTGGATATGGGAATTCTCCTATAAATCATGATGGATGGGTGGAGACAAGAAAATTAATCTGGAAGCCCTGGTTGGTTTTGTTTTGGTTTATCCCATGTGATCCCACATTCATGCTTGGAATATTGCACAAGGGTGATTGGCTAAAAGAAAGATTTAGTTCAGCCCAATCTATGGTCAGGTGGTACGTGGAAGTCCCTAACTTGGTTGGCATTTGCATATGGTAATATGTGTTATTCCTTAATGAGAATAATAAGCACAAGCTCTAGTTTAATGTGTGATTTTATGACTGTTTGTCATGGTCTATTTATCGTTAAATGTTGGTTATAAGCATGGTATATTTATCATTATGTGATGTGCTCATGTTGTGGATATAATCCATGGTTTGACAGTCTCTTGGTTATATTTTTGAATGCATGAGCTGATATATGTTTTATGCAGCTAGCGAGAGGGGGCGGTCAGCATTCTAAATGATTCTTTGATGAAACTAATGATACAGTGAACATATATGCAATCATAACATGTAGGTGTTATGTTTACCAAGTGTTTGTCTAAATGATTATTACGTATTTGATAATTTTAAGTAGGAATTGGGTCAATAACATTGATTAATGACTCTTGTAGGTGATAAAGGTGATTTTGGAGAATTTTGTGTAGTTGGCCTGTAACTGGTCCTAAAAATACAGATCAGGGTTTCTAGCTGCACCCTTTGAACTGTGAAATTTTGGTTGCAGCCGCATGGAGGAAGGATACATGCAGTTGGAGCCTTCAAGCCGCGTAGAAGGATTTCCATGCATGCAACTGGGGTGTGAAATGAATCAAGGAGTTAGTTATACTCTAGGAAAGTTTTATCAATAGATGTGGCTTGACATCTAGGTGATCTGGTGTTCCTAGAGGTTACAGTAAGTTTTTGGATGGTACACCTCACTTCTATAACTGGAACTTGGATGTTGGGTTATGCATAGTAACTATTGTTGCATGTTTACCCTAGTGAGCTTGTAAAAGGTAAATCTGGGGTCGGGTGGTTATAGAGTGGTATCAGAGCGAGGTTCCAGAATTAGACCTCGGGGTAAATGCATATAGTTATGCATGCATGCCAGTTTTTTATTTTTTTATCATGGATGCATGTTAAATATTTATTGTTATGGATGATATCCATGTATGAGTGGGTATGCTTGTGATTTTTTATTGTGCTAATCTGGATTGGCCTATGCAGATGCAATAGCCTCCCCTAAGATACTATGTTTTTTATTATGTTTTACATATATAACAATGGTATATTGTAGGAAATATAAGGCCAAGAGATGAAGAGCAAAATATTTGAGTACAGTTCATACGAATCTCGATATAGGCCTGAAGAGACATTGGTAAGATGGGAGAGATTAGTTGAGCAGCACTGAGAGGGACATTCTTTTGGTTTGGCAGACACATTAAGAAGTTTGAAGGCAAAAATTGTGAGTTGCAAGGTAGAGAATGAACGGTTGATTGAGGCACAGAAAAGACTTACCAGAGCTCAGGAAAAGCAAGTCGAGGTTAATGTAGTGATTCTTTAGAGCCTTTTGTATTTGTAAATGCAAGGAAAAGTAGGGATCAGTCATGGACAGGAAGAAAAGACTAATGGTGCAGATGGAAGCAGATATCAAAAAATGCACAAGTTGGATAGCGATGATACAACGAAGAGTGGAAAATTCATGTATACACCTGAGAGGAGGGCTAGCACTCGTGGATTTTATTCTAGTTCTTCTTCCGGATACATCATCGACATCACCACCAATATTCTTACTTGAGGAGTGAGAAGGGATATTTTCTAGAAGAGTTAAAGAAAACCAAATCCTCCTACCTTTGATGGTGAGATGAACAAATGAGAAGATGTAGAAGCATGGCTACTTGGGTTGAAAAAGTTCTTCAAATAGCATGATTATTCAGAGAATATGAAAGCCAATATAGCTACCTTCAGGTTCAAGGGAAAAGTAAATATCTAGTGGGAATATGTTAAGCATGTCAGGGGCATCAAAAAGAGAAGTTGAAATGGGATGAGTCAAGAAGAAGTACATGTCTGAGAGATATTATGATGGAAAGAATGGATTGAGTTTGATGAGCCTTAGTAATTAGAGGAATCCATTAGGAAGTTGAAGCATTATTTTGACCTATTAAGCACAAGCTTGATTTCAGGTGTGACTGAAAGGATAGTGAGAAGACTAAAGGAAAATAGACTAAGAAGTGAGGAAGATCTCAGGATGCAGGTGACAAGGAAGATGTGGCATCTTATAAGAATTTCAATGTAGCTTAGAAAGGACAGTGGTATTAACCTGTGGAGCAGTAGAATAAAGGCAACGACAGAGAACCATTGCGGTGTTGAACCTGTGGTAGAGATCATTGCAGGAAGGATTTTCCTTTGTATCAGAGTAGCGCAGCAGAAGTGTGGAAGACCTCATATTTATAGTGCATAGGAGGCACAGAAAATTGGGGATGTAGCTTAGAGCATTCCCCAGATCTATGCAGCAGTGGATAAAAGGTAGGCAAATCATCAGGAATCCATTATCGAGATGGAATGTGGAACCAAAGGGAGATTTCAAGGCAGAGCCTCAATGAATTTTACAGTGTAAAGTTATCATACTCCAAGACCAATCAATAGATCAAGTTAAAGTGTGTAGAAGAAATTTGGGGTCGAGGAAGATACATGGAATATGATTGATCATATGTTGTTATAATAGCCGCTTTCTAGTGATAGTTGAATTCATCAAGGGAATTGGAATCCCTTGAGATATGGTATGTGTTCAGTTGTAGGGCAACGTGTTGGGTACACCATGAAAATACAACTGGTATATTGTTATATTTATTTATGCATTGATAGTTGTGTTTATGGCAGTATGATGTAGGGAATTGCATGGAAAAATAGACTACCATAGATCTTGAAGAAGGATAGGGCTAAGCTTTCACTCATGAACCCTTGGGAGTACTAGGAACTCATGAGGATTGAGTCAAGGTTTTTGTCTAAAGTTTCATGCTTTTGGCGTTTTGTGATTTGTTTGTGTTTGATTTGAGATTTTGACTGTGACTAGTACATGGCCATGCCACTTTTTTTGTGGTGTTGTATTTTTGTTTGGTTTTTTATGTTTTATTTATATTTCTTCTCGATCTTGACTTTTAAGTTTTGAGGGTATTGAGAATTGGTTGGGGAAAGAGGAAATTAATAGAGCTCGAGAGAGCTGAGTGAAACCCAACCAGTAATGTAAGACCCTAATGAAGCCCAGTGCATGAATAAAAGGTTTTTGAAAGCAATAATATGACAACCAACTAGATTTTGGGTGCATTGGGGTAAATGGACAATGGCAATACATTCATGAGAAAGGTAAAAACTGAAAAGGTAAAGTGAATGGGCTTGAGGTAATAAATGCCTTGGATAAGTTGGGAACTGTTGTTCTCAATGTCATGCATGCATTGCATGGATAAAGGAAGTTCTCTTAACCTTGACCTTATGAACACTAGTAATTTTTTTGTGATCATTATTATATATATATATATATATATATATATATATATATATATATATATATATATAATCATGACCACAACAAAATTATATGGATCATTCTTGTGGAATAATGTTTATGCAGGTGAATGACAAGAAAACATTCATGGTTTTATGAGGAATCAAGTGGGAAGAGTAGCCCTGGAGATTTACGAGGTTAGTATCATGTGGATATGATTTTGATATTATTTGCTTATAACCATGCCTATGTTTTTGTTATGGCAAGCAATGTTGAAGAACTCATCAACAAAATGAAGGTAGTGTGATCTGTGACATGTTGGGACAAGCATGGATAGTGGAAAGAACCACAGACCTGGGATTTGGGTTGTGCATGCACACAATAAGGCGTGGGGACAACACTAGACGCAAGGTTTCCTAGTAGAGACAGTGTGGTCTTTGGATGTGCAGTACTATTGTTGTGTACGTGTTTTACATGTTATACATGTTGTATTGTGTCATGTGTATTATGTAGTCGTTGTATTTTGACATGTGTATTCGTTGTGTGATAATGTGTGTACGTGTATGTGTTGTGTTGTACATTGTGTGTATGTGTACGTGTTGTGAAGGCGATTAATTCTTAGGATCAATAGGGGTTGTGGGTTGGGACAAGATCTTTGGAGCCTTGTAACAACTTGGGTTCCCTGGAGGCTGTGGGTTGGAGCCCTGTAACAACTTGGGTTCACTGGAGGTTATGGTTTAAGGTTGTAGTCCCTAGAGCCCTTAACAACTTTGGAATATACTAATATTTAGTTGTTGATATTGATGGTAGAGGAGGTATAGTCTCTGGACACCTTTGTTGTTGATATTAAGGGTAGAGGAGGTATAGTCTCTAGACACCCTTGTTGTTGATAATGAGGGTAGAGGCGGTATAGTCTTTGGAACCCCTTACTGCTGAGATTGAGGGAGGACGTGATATAATCTCCAGATTCCCTTGTTGCTTTGGACAAGAAGGTATTGGGTGCTTTCCAAGTTTGGAAATTGATCTAATGTGTGCACATGGTTAAAAAGAAGAGAAGGCATTAGGTGCTTGTCAGGTTTGGAAATTGATCCAATGTGTGTATGAAAAGAACAAAGAACAAAGGAAGAAGCAAATAACCATTTGAAAGATAAGTATCATTATTTTATTTCATTTTTTAACTATGCACATAATCTAGGATTATATTTTATGATTGTTGAGTTTTGAGCTAATTGGATGTGATGTTCTTATACATGATGATTTTATCAACCAACTAATTTGACTTGTTGTTACATGAATCAAATAGAATTGTAAGTGTCACCTTATTGACAAGCTATAAATGAGGTATGATTGGAATTTATAACAATTCCTTTTGAGTCTAATGAAAATGATGTGCTTGGTACAAGAAAGCATGGAAAATGCCCAGTTTGGGTGGTTGGAACTGACTGCAAGAGAGTTAGCAGTAGTAATAAAAGGAATTGGAACATGCAACAGTATGTTGGTAAAGCACTTCAGGAGCAGGGCCATTATGGGACAATGTTACAATAGTGTCTATTGATTTCCATAAGCATGTTATTACCAGCATGATCATTTTGAGGCAAGATTGTGCCTTGGTTTTTTAACCTTCCGATGCGAGGAAACCTTACCAAGGGATGGATCTCTCGAGGGACTGGAAAGTAGACAAGGGGATGCCAGGTAACTTGGAAGGTGAGTGACGACACGGAAGGGGGTGACTCGATTGCCCAAGGGACTGGAAAAAAGAGAATGGAAGGTCGGGGAATAAATTTGTTTTGGTTAATAGCATTGTTGATTAGAATCAGAAGCACATTAGGAGTGTGCCCGAGAACAATGAGTCGGTAATAGTTCACTAACAGAACAAGTAGCGCTAGAAATTGGATGCAGACTTTGATTTTGACAGTGGATTTTGGACCTCTTAGGACAGAGGTGAATCCCAGGTACTACTTCGAGGGTGGAGGTGTGAGCCTGTAGATTCCCTTGTCATTGATGTGGGCAGTGTATCCTTTTATTTTCTAGTTAAAGCAAATGTGCACATGTATATATGTGTATATTATTGTAAATATTGTATTGAGCTATGTTTATAAAGCTCCATAAATAGTATTTTTATTTGTTGGTTGAAGTAAATGTGCACAAGCATATATGTGTTTTCATTGTAATACCGTATCGAGTTGTATTTATAAAGCTCCATAAGAGGTATGTTTGTCATGTTTTCAACAGTTCTCATTGTAAATACTACATCGAGTTGTGCTTATAAAACTCCATAAGTAGTATGTTTTGCTGGTCAGAAGTGTCATAGAACACCGTGGGAACACCAAGGACAATGTTCCCCAGAGGGGGAAGGGTTTGTAACAACCCTGATTTAAGTTTCTATGTAACTAAGATAATACCAAGGTCATGGGACACGTATTTGGATCCGAATGGGGGGGGATATCACATTGGGGATCACTTGTGGTTAATTAATGGCTATGGAATTGGCATTGGCATAGTCAAAGGAAAAAGGAAATAAGTGACAATTTAATATGAGAAATAAAGGAAAATACGAGAGAAGGAAGATGAAAGGACAAAAATATGGATGCAAAGCAAAATTAGAGAGAAAATGAAGTAAAAGGAAAGTAAGAGACACAAGACATCAAAGGTTAAAAGGCACCTAAGAAACAATTGGAAGCTTTTTATCAGCTTTTGAACAGTTTTATAAATCGAACTCCAAGGGAGAGAGAACAATCAAAGGAACAAGTAAGCAAAGGAAAGCAAGGGAGGACAAGAGGAAGTTTGGAAAATGGAAAGTAAAGGAAGAAAATAGTTGTGGAATTGCAGGTAACAACGTGTCTCATCCTGAAATCCCGAAGTTCATCAAAAAGCTGGAAGAAATTCCAGAGATAGCTTTGCCGGAAGATCAACCGATTAAAATCGCCCTTGCATTGGCTGACAGAGGTCTTGTGGGGCAATTTATGGGTCGTTGGCCAACAACATAATCGACTGATGAATGGGTTCAACGAAACTGGAGGCCTCTGTTGCCCAACAACGTGATCTGCTACGCTGTCGGCAGAGGTTTTTTCATTTTTGAATTCACTACCAAGGAAGACCGAGATCTGGTGTTCAGAAACGGTCCTTATTTCATGGGAAATCAAGGTCTCTTTCTGAATAAATGGACCCCCGACTTCGACCCCTCAGTCGACGTCCCAAAGGAAGTTCCTGTATGGGTTCGGCTTCCCAATCTTCCAATACACTGCTGGAGCTACCAATCCCTGCAAAAGATTGGAAACGGTCTGGGCAGATTCATCGACAAAGCTGATAACAAGGGCCAGTACACCTGCGCCAGAATCTGCGTGGAAGTTGACCTGGAAGCTGGTCTGTCGGAAGCCATCAAACTCACAGTTGGAGATTGGCACCACTTCCAGAAGCTGGACTACGAGCAACTGCCCTTTAAGTGCAGAATCTGCCATGAGCACGGTCACTTTCAACGAAACTGCCCCAAAGCCCCATCAGGGGACAAAGGGGAAGAAGAAGGATGGAAAGAAATAAAAAAGGGCAAGGTAGTCTCAAAGCCCAATGAGCAGAAGAAACCAGGACCAATGGGGAATCCCCATACCAATTCCATGACCATTCCAGTTTCAAATGATGGCCCCGCTTCAGGTGATAAGGTGGATGCATCAGAGAACCAAGAAGAAACTGACGATCAGCCGAAGAAAGCGAAAGAAACCGAAGAAGAAAAATCTGCCCCCCTAACAGAGGCTGTTCAAGGGGGAAACACAGGCAATGACGAGCACATTAGTCTTGCCTCTGACTCAGGGGAAGAATCAGAAGAAAAAGACTCCGAATCAGACAACTCTCAAATTACTCCTATCAAATCGACCAGGGGCCGGAAATCCAAGAAGAAACAGAGAGAGGAGAAAACTTATCTGGATGTCCTTCAAGGCTCCCAGAAAACTCTCAAAGGAATGATGAACACCAGATCCGGGCGCAAGCACAACAGGGCTCCAAAAGGAGCCTCTCCTTCCCACTCCAGTAAATAATGAAGTACGTCTCCTGGAATTGCAGAGGATTAGGTAGCAGGTTGAAAGAAGATGCCCTGAAATACATTGTGAGGCTGCATGCACCTGAAATCCTTCTCATCCAGGAGACAAAGTTGGAGGACACCCTTCTCCTCCAATCCAGCAAAATATTCTGGCGCAATGGCCCCGGTAGAGCTGTCAGTGCTAGAGGCGCCTCTGGTGGGATTGCCTCCTTCTGGGACAGCTCCAAATATGACTTGACTCACGAAGATAGTTGCCATCACTGGATTTTCACTCAACTCCACCATAAAGACTCTGGTCAACAAGTAAGTATGTTCAACCTTTATGCTCCGGTCTCTCCAGCGGAGAAAAAAATTTGCTGGGATTCACTCCAGTCTTTTCTTTTACTGCACAATCCAGAAAACATTATTATTGCAGGGGATCTGAACGTTACTCTAGCCGCTGAAGAGAAAAAAGGGGGTTCCCCTGTAAGGGACCCAGCTAGAGAATGGGTAGAAGATATAATGATTGGCTGGGACCTGGAGGATATCAAGCCTTCAACAGGGAAATTCACTTGGTCTAACAAAAGGTTAGGTCCCCACCACATTGCTGCTCGTTTGGACAGATTCCTCGTCCAAACCTCCTTCCTTACTAGTGGTTTAATGGCCTCTTCCAAAATCCTTCCTAACTGCACTTCCGATCATAAACCCATAAGTCTTGAGCTCTCCATGGATGGTTCTCTTGGCCCCATACCCTTTAGATTTAGCCCGTTATGGATTCAGCAAGAAGGTTTCCAAGATGTGGTTTCTGAAGTCTGGAACCGGCATGTACAGGGATCCCCTTTCTTTGTGTGGGAAGAAAAGTTGCGGGCTCTTAAGAGAAGACTCAAGGAGTGGGCTAAATCTCTGAAAACACCAGCTACCAAGAGAAAAGAGTCTTTAGAAAACCTTGCTGCCCTCCAATCATCAATGGAGGATTCTGTTGTTACCCAAAGTCTGCTCCAAAAAGAAGTTGAGTTGCAAAAAGCCCTCCATAAAGCTAGTAGGGACGAAGAGGAGTATTGGAGACAAAAATCCAGAAACTTATGGTTACAGGCCGGCGACAAAAATACCAGTTTCTTCCATAAGCATGCCGAAGCTCGCAAGCAATTCAAAAATGTTTCAGAAATCCGCTCCCAAGATGCTGTGGTTAAAGATTTTGAAGGCATCAAGAGAGCTGCCTTCACTTTTTTCAAAGAGCTCTATTCAGCGCCCTCTGATCCTCCTATAGAACCCCATGCCTATCCGATTAATCTAATCCCCCACTGTGTTCAAGATTCTGTCAACTCTATGCTGACTAAACCAATCTGCATGGAGGAGCTCAAGAAAGCATTGGATAGCATGGAGCCGGATAAGGCACCAGGGCCTGATGGATTCACTGTTAGGTTCCTTCAGTCTTGTTGGTCAACTATCAATAAAGACCTTCTGAGAATGGTTCGGAAGTCCCAGTCTTGTTCTAAGATAGGAGGCAGTACCAATTCAGCCTTCCTTGCTTTGCTTCCGAAAGAGAAAGGAGCTTCAGATTTTAGCAGATTCCGTCCCATTTCGCTGTGTAATACTAGCTACAAACTGATTACCAAAATCATATCCATCCGACTCAAGAATATTCTGCCGGACATCATCCCGGAGAATCAAGGAGGCTTCATTAAAGGGAGAAAGATTCTGGATAATATAGTGCTGGTTCAAGAGGCAGTTCACTCAAGTTGCCAAAGAAAAGAGAAAGGAATGGTGATAAAACTCGATCTGGCAAATGCCTTTGACAGGGTGAGGCATGACTTCCTGTTCACTGTTATGAAGAAAATGGGCTTCTCAACAATCTTCATAAATTGGGTGAAAGCCTGCATTGCCTCTCCTTGGATTGCTCCGCTGGTTAATGGCCGATCTACTGGTTTTTTTAATGCTTCTAGAGGACTAAGACAAGGTTGTCCGCTGTCCCCTCTCCTCTATGCTATTCAAGCCTCAGTGCTTAGTTTCCAGCTAGACTTTTTTCATCATGTCCAAACTCTGCCAGGCCTCAGAATGGTGCACAATGTTAAAGACATAAATCATGCACAGTTTGCCGATGATACTCTGCTCCTCGGAGGAGCAAGCATTAACTCGGCCAGATCTTTTAAGAGGGAATTGGACATATATAAAGAGGCCTCCGGCAGCAAGATAAACTATCTAAAAAGCACAATCTATGGCTGGAACTGTTCGGTCAAAGATCTGGCTGATATCGCTAGGCTACTTGAGATGAAAGTTTGTCAGACCTGGGAGTCCTTCAAATATCTTGGGATTCCAATCTTCAAATCCATACCTAAAGTAGTCCACTGGATGCCCCTCTTAGACAAGCTTAAGCTCAGAATACAAGCCTGGGGAGCATCCTGGCTGAACCCTGCTGGGAAAATAATTCTTATGAAATCTGTTCTAATAAGTATGCCCCTTTTTCAGCATTCCATTCTTCTCGCTCCCAAAACCTTCCTCAGTAAAATGGATGGTATTCTGAGGAGATTCCTTTGGGAAGGGGGGAAAAATAATGAAAGAAGACTCCATTTAGTCAATTGGAACACCATTAAGAGGCCAACCCTGGAAGGAGGTCTGCAATTGAGAGATATGGCTGCACAAAATCTAGCACTAGGCTCCAAAATACTGTGGAATATTGTAGCTGGGAAAGTCAGCTGGAGTAAGAATGTCCTGTGGAAGAAGTATTTTCAAGGCCAGAGGTTGAGATGTTTGGATCATCCGCCAAAAACCACCAAAGGTTCCCCAGTTTTCAAGCTTTGTCTCTCTGCTCTGGAGCATTTCAGTTCTAATCTCTATTGGATCCCAGGTAATGGGAAAAAATCAGAATATGGGAAGACCAGATCCTAGGAGATCAGCCATTGAACCAAATAGAAGGCCTAACAAATATTAAATCTTGGCTTCAATCCAATAATATGGAAACCCTGTGGGACATATCCACCTGGACGGAGGATTCTGGTAGAAGGTGGGACAGTTGGAACCTGGGAGAGGTTCCAATTCGATTGCAAATTGAAGCTTCGTCACTATTAGACAAACTCCAAGGAAAATCTCCCATGTCAGCAACAGCTAAGGACAAAAGAGGGTGGGGTTCCCATTCTGGCTCATTCTCGGTTTCTGAAGGTTATAAAAGTCTGATTGCGATTCCTAATGTTCCCCCTGACCCAACGCAATGGAATTTTATTTGGGCCTTCCCTTCGCTCCCAAAAGTAGACTTCTTCTGCTGGACGTTAGCTCACAACAGTATTCTTACCAGAGATAATTTGAGAAAACGAGGAATGGAAGGGCCTTCCAGATGCCCGTTGTGTATATCAGAGGAAGAAACAGCTAATCACCTGATGTTGCTGTGTCCCTTTGCTGAAGCTGTTTGGAAGGGGGTTCTGAGGTCAAGGGCTGACAAGGTGGAGCTGCCAAGAAATATTCCAAGTCTACTTCATGAATGGGCCAAGTTATCTTCGTTCTGCCTCAATAAAAAAAACCTTCTTAAGACTGCTTGGATGTGGATCCCTAAATACACCTGCTAGAAGTTATGGTTGGAAAGGAACAACAGATTGTTCAGGGGTGAAAGCTGCACTACAAACAACATTATCTCCAAAATTAAAGCACTCTTGGGAGAAACTTTGGATGCTAAGCCGGCCTTAAGGAATGAAGCGATTCTGGACAGTGAGGAGGAGATCTGGCTGAAAGATATAGTTCCAAATTACCAATTCAATCCTATTTCCCTGGCCACTTCCCATTCTCATTGGGAAATTCGCCTAGAAGAGCAGGAGTTTTTAAAGTGGCGATCTGCTTTGGATGACCACTGTCTCTTTTTCGACGGGGCCTCTAAAGGCAACCCTGGGGCTGCAGGTGCGGGCAGTGTTCTTCTGAATCCTGATGGATCTACTTTGCTCAGGGTTCATTGGGGTCTGGGTATCGAATCAAATAACAGAGCTGAAGCTCTGGCTCTATGGCAGGGGCTCTCTCTGGCTCTAAACCGAAATATCCACACTTTGACGGTCTTCGGTGACTCCAGACTTATCATCCAAGCGTTGAACTCCCTTTCGAACCCTTCGCAGATCCACTTGGTCCTCATTCTCAAGAAAATTAGATCCATTATGACCAAGTTTCGGAAAATTTCCTGTTATCATATTTTGAGACATCTGAATTCATACGCTGATCTGGAAGCCAACCTTGGCTCAGCCAGTAGCCAAAGAACTCTGTCAGTGAATTCTGAAGAGTCTCTTTGCATCATTCCATAATCTTCTTAAGTCCTTCTCTTAAAGCAAATCTGTTCACTCTTATGACCTGGGGGATTGCACCTGTTCTTGTAAAAATGGACTTATGCCACAGGATTTTCTCAGGTTTTCCTCTCTTCAACTGACTGTTCCTGTCACATTCTGCCCTCCTTTAGCACCTCGACCCATTGGATGGCAATCTATACAGAAATGATTAGATGATCTGGAAGCTCAGTCCCCATCTGTTGCTCTGGAAGCTCAGTCCCCATTTGTTGCTTTGGAAGCTCAGTCCCCATTTGTTCATTTGATGCAGTTGGCAGGGAGTGAGTGTCTGAAGATATGTAGCCAATGAGTTCCAGGTTTGTTCTATCTGCATGAAGGATTCATTCTTTGTCTGCACTATAGATGATGTTGATTATGGTATGAGCTCAGAGGGCATTGCTGTAGCTCTTTGGCTTTCCAACCTGTAATCCGAAATGGATTCTACCTATGTTGGCCATAGGTCGGTTGGAGGCTTCTTGGACTGTGCGTGAGGGCACTGGTCCTCATTATAATCTTCTGCAGTAATATAAGCTTTGGATTCCAGACCAGTGTCAAGGCATTTCATCTGGGTTAGTGGATTGAAAGTTCTACTATTTGCTAACTCAAAACCTCACCTCCAATCAGCGGTGCTGGACCATCGATGATTTCTTTCGCTGCTGGCATTTCTGGTTCACCCAGAAGTTAGTTGTTTCGCCTTTGTCCATGGTGGAAGAACGAAGAGAAGGCGTTGTTCCCAATCGTATGTTCAGAGCTGCTCAAGGAACAGAGCATTTCCTTTCCGGTATATGGGATGAACCTCAGACAGCAAATGGTGGTCCTGTCATTCCCTGAAGTTTCAAAGCATCTCCAATCTTGGATTTAACGGCCCATTCCCTCCAAAGGGCTTCCAGTCATCTCCGCAAACATCAAAGCAGCTCCTGCCTCCGGGATCCGACCTCAATGGCGACTCCTCCCTCTGCTTCAAAGTGAGAAATTCCTTTCTGTGTAACAAGGAATTGTTGGTCAAACAGTGATGTAACTTCCAAGTGCGCGGCAGCTGTTTTGCCGCCTATCAATACAACTTAACCGTTAAAGTCAAAAAAAAAAAACAACGTGTATGTGTGATTTAGCATGTGTGGATTTGATGAATGGTGCATGCAATGGTTTATGCTTACATTTAGTGTCATTGGCATGGGATTTGCCTAGATTGATAGTGGTTTACAACTTTTCCTATGCCATTTCCTAGATAGAAATGATGTGGTGGGTTCCCTGTTTGGTTAAGATTTGGATGGTCGGTAGATTTCGGATCCTGGTGAGGTAGTCTCGGGGAAATTCCCAAGCGTCGAGGGTGGAGATGGGCATTATTCGGAAACTCTTGATGGATGGGTAGAGACAGGAAAATTCCTCTAGGTATGATGAAGAATTTGAGGCATCTAATATTGTTGTTTTTGGTGCTTTCGGGACCATTTTAGGTGAAATCACTGTGGTGGAGGGTTGAGGTGGTTTAGCCTCTGGAAGCCCTAGTTTGTTAATTTTTGGTTTATCCCATGTGATCCCACATTCATGCTTGGAATATGGCATGGGGGTGATTTGATGAAAGAAAGATTCAATTCAGCCAAATCTATGGTCGAGTGGTACGTGGAAGTCCCTGACTTGGTTGGCATTTGCATATGGTAATATGTGTCCTTAATGAGAGTAATAAGGATAAAAATTAGTATAATTTGTCATTTTATGACTAGTTTTCCATGGTCTATTTCTGGTTAAATGTTGGTTATAAGCATGGTATATTTATCTTTATGTGATGTTCTCATGTTATGGATCTAATCCATGGTTTGATAGGCTCTTGGTTAAATGCATGAGTTGATATGTGTTTGATGTAGCTAACAAGAGGGGGCAGTAAGCCTTATGGATTATTCTGTTATGAAACTAATGATACAATGAACATATATGCATTCATAACATGAAGGTGTTATGTTTACCAAGTGTTTGTCTAAATGGTTATTATGCATTTGATATGTTTGAGTAGGAATTGGGTCAAGAACAATGAGTAATGACTCATGTAGGTGATTAAGGTGGTTATGGAAAATTCTGGGCAGTTGGCCTGGAACTGGTCCTAAAAATTTGGATCAGGGTTTCTAGCTGCATCCTCTGAACTAGGAAATTTCAGCTGCAACAGCATGGAGGAAGGATTGTGCATGTGGCTAGAGCCTTATAGCCACATGGAAGGCTTGGCATGTGTGTGGTTGGGATGTGAAGTGAGTCAGGAAGGTAGTTCTAGTCTAGGAAAGGTTGATCAGTAGATGTTGCTTGAAATCTAGGTGATCTAGTGTTCTTAAAGGTTGTAGTAATTTTCCAGATGGTAGACCCCACTTCCATAACTGGGACTTGGATGTTGGGTAATGCATAGTAACTATCATCTGATGTTACCCTAGTGAGATTGTAAAAGTGGATAAATGTGGGGTGGGGCGGTTACACTTAACAACCTCCTTCCCTCATTACACCAATCACCACATGATAAAATTTAGGTCTTAAAACCCTATCCCTAATTTCCACATGAACTTGGGACACTTTCAACATACCCATCGCTTATTTTTTACTTTAGAATCAAATACCACCAGGAATTGTTTGTTGCAAGCTTCCTTGGCGACTTCCCAACAATGTGTGAGTTAGCAAAATTATGCCACAGGGCATTGTGTAGTGTAACCGCAAAGCGAAACAATTATTGCAACAGACCAAACAATCATGGCTAGTACAAGTTGTACTGCAGATTAAAATGAGTGGTGCAATGAGTTGAACAATTATGGCATGGTTCTAGATGTTGGTTGAGAGTTATGGAACAATTAAGCCAAGAGTTATGGAGAAGTATGAATCGAAGGTTGTGTGTAGGATGACCCGAGAGCTTTGCTCTTATATTATATTTGGCACGAGTCAGTTCAACAGGTGAAACAAACTTTGTTGTATGTTGTAAATACTTAGATTTTGGAATGATATAATTGTGTGGGATACTAGGCTGCACATTGCTTCAAGTATATATATAAGTTGCATATTACATTTCTATTATGCATAAAAGTTGAAATCTAGTTGTAAAAAGTTTATTTATCATTGAACCTACTTTAATATTTGAGAAGCTTCTTTTTAACAAGATTAATATGTAGACAAAGACTACATAGTAGCTAGTGTGTGCATATTTAGTTTAAATGTAACTAAATTAAAGTAAAAATATTAAATTTAAGTTACTGTTAAAGATTATAATCAAATCAATTTAGATTCTATTAATTGGTAAATGTACTTAATAAAAACTTACCATATTTTAACATTTATGTGTTAAGTAACAAACTATCTAAATATGAGACGTTATCCAAATCCATTTCTATAAAATCACAAATACATTTATACTCAGAGGAGCTTTAAAATTTTAAAATCGTTAAATAAATCTCAAAAAAACAACTGTAGAACCAACAACTTTAGGGTACCTATACAATAGGATTTTCTTTATTTTTATCGATATCTTGGGCAAGTTAGAGATCACGTTGAATTCATATATCATGACGTCGCATGTGGATTGTGTATTTGTGCACTGTGACTATCGTCGCTTATTGTGCAATGCTTGATAGGAGATATAAAATTCAAATGTTACCACGAGTTATGAGGCATCATTCAATAAGATCTTCATAATTATAGCGAATAACATTATAGATAAATGTTAATTAAAAATTTTGCCATAAATAAAAATAATAATTTATAAAGTTAAATTTTGTGAAATTGAAAATTATTTAATTTATTTGACCAAAATAATAGATCGTTAATATAAATTGAATGTGTAATACTTGTTGTGACATACATAATAACTTAGATTAGGAGTGGTGTTTGGTGTAGTGAAAGTCATATTGCTGCAATTTTTTAGCAAACAAAAAGATGTTTTAGAGTTTTTTAATAGAAATTATTATTAGAGTGGCTTAAATTTTTGTAAGCTAATATTGAATATGCATTCTCTTATCTCTAATGTTGGTGTTGAGTTTATTTGGAAAGAGAACTACCATAAATGGTCAAGAAAGATCACGCACACACTTATCTTTGATGACCTATGGAAAGGTGTATGTGAAGTACAAGGTGATAATCTGCCTACCAAGCTCACATTTGATAAAGAGCTCATCACATGGGAGAACAAGTACAACAAGGCTGATGCACTCGTTGATGATTTTGTAAATAAAGAGGTGATTCGTCATATAATTCCAATTACCAATGCTTTTGATGCATTAAAGAAGTTGGAAGATTTATATGGCTCATACTTAGAGCTCGAGGTAGTCTAGTTGATGATCAAACTCTTCAACCTAGAGTTGAAGGATGATGATCTATTGGTCCTAGCCTCATAAATTAGAACTATCATGCATGATGTAGAAGACACTGGAGTTAAAATGGACATTCCTCTCACAATTTTTGTTAAGGATCTATATCCCACATATTCTCGCTATCTTGAATCCTTGCAAACTAGTGCCCAACTTAAGAATATTACTTTTGACACTCTTTTGGAGAAGTTTGTGGAAAGGGAGAAAGATTTTTATTGCTATTCTCCTAAAGAATTTGTGTTCCTTGCACAAAAATAAAGGAACCAAACACAATATTCTTCTAGAGGAATAGGTGTAGAAGAGCGTGTGGAAAGAATAATAAAAGAGGCAGCGGAGTAAACATCATCAAAGAGTGTTACACAATAATTTGTCACCCCGTTCACTTCCCTTACCTAATCCTAAAGTGCCCTAAGATGACAACTGTGCAGTATATCCACCATGGAGAATACATCAAGATATCCCTTGAAGACCAATAGAAAGATGCCTTGAAGATTTTCAGAAGAAGCTTAGCTTAAAACCTAAATTTTTGGGTCAGCACCCTTTGTTAGTTACCTGACCGTGATGATGACATGTTGCAACACTTTAACCTAGCACTTTCAGCATGATTTTTATAGGAAAAAGTGCGATGAACCTCTTATGGCAGTGTTTCCTCAAATGGAGAAGAAGGTTTGTGTGCTAGAAGCTTCCAGAATGGCGAGATGGATATGGTTCGATGTAGATATGCTCGAGCTCTCTCATTTGAAGCTTTTGATCTTATCATTAGTGGATTTTTCCTTGAGAATTGGGCCTTAATCCTTCTTTTATATATTTCTAACTCCCTCTCCCCACCTATAACATCCTTCCACTACTAGTTGGTCTTGTCTTATCATTGATCCTGTGCATCCCTATATTGAGATTATGCCTGAATTGCCACTTGGGAGAAGGATTACTTGAATAGCCTCGTTTTAGACTTGGACATCACCAAAGGGAGGTCTCTGACATCAAGGCCACAGTTGTATGATTCCTTTTTCTATAATTAATAATACATCTAATGTTTCACTTTCCATATTTGTCTAGATATTTATGCAAGTAGCCTGATACTCCTTGGTCTGTTAGGTAGTTTGTATTAGATGTATGATATGTATCTTGCCACATTTATTGTTGTTGTCTCTTGATTTCTTATAGGAATTCGAACGCCACAAGCTGCGAGGAGTGAGCCTAAAGGATTGTAGAATCAAGGTCTTCACCAAAGGACTAGATGATAGCATCAGGAAGAGGCAGGTTCTTATTCTTCTTTTTCCATTTTGAATAAAAACTAGGAAACGGTTCATTATTTGGTCTCGTGCATTGCTAGACCCACTCTAGGGCCTGAGAGACCGCCTCTGTCTGCAGAGGGGATTATCTTCATAATAAAATTAGTGACTCCGCAGGGGAGCTATAGCCTCATTGCCTCTCCTTTTCCGATTTGGTTTTTTGATCAGTTTGATCGATCGTCAACATATGAGTTTGTTTAGGTCTCTATAGGTCTACATAGTGCTTGATTTTTACTTTAGGGTGTTAATTCTGGTTTGATTGTCGAAATTCTTTTTATTTTTTCTTTTATTTCTCGCCCAGCGCCTTTTTTGTCCTTACAGAAGCACTGACAACGTTGTTTTATATAAAAGAGTCGCGTTGATCTACCTCTCAGCATGAGTTTTCTTTTCACATGTGCGTTAATCCCAGAGATTAGAAAAAATTAGGGTTTTCCTTCAGTTTCCAGTGTGTCTTGGCCTCTAAGGTGTCTTTCTAGTATGATATGGTCTGGTACCACTATGTTTAGCTTGATTTCCTTGCTTGAGTGATGAATTTTCCTCTTTTACCATGTTTTTGTTTAAGTGCAGTTTGATCACCCTGTTTCTAAGTCGGTTGTCATTCACTTGTCACTTGTGTGTGTCATCAAGAGATTGGTTGGCTCTGTCTGAGAGCTCTGCTGCAATCATTCAAAACATTATTTCATATTACGTTTGGCTTGTATTTGAAAATTTGTTTTCATTTGCATTGAAACAATGTTGCACTTCGAAATCACCTTTGATTGATTGTCGAACATAGATCGCGGTTGTTTGGTTTGTGAGCTTGAGAGTGTATGTTTTCAATTTTATTTTATTTTCAAATTTCGAAAGAGAAAAAGTGAAAGTCATTTTCATTCTTTTGGAATGATTGGTTTTTCATTAGAAAAAAAAAAGTGGAAGGAATTTTCATTTCAATTCTTTGTTCGTTTGGTTAGTTTTACTTTGATTGGTTCATTAATTGCATTAGTTTGCATTTGAGCATCCAAAGTAAAAGAAAAAAAAATGTTTAGTGCATCTTAGTGAAGAAAGAAGTGATTTCGTTTTCAATAAGATTGCATTTGGGATAATGAAAGTGAATTCGTTTTAGAGTTGCATTTCACTAATTTTGAGCTAGATAAGGGGCATCTTTGCTTGTTGCATTGCTTGTTTGCTGAATTCTTTTGAAGAGATACTTCCTCATAACCCTTATTGGCTTCAAGAGATTCCTCCTCAGAGGTATCTTGCTCTTGGTCATCTATAGAAGGTTTTTCTAAAACTCTACCAGATCTAAGTTGTACATCATTGAGAGGAACAATCATATAGGTAGGAAATTGTTTTCTTTCTATCATGTAAGTATTCTGAGGATTTTTATTGTTAGGATTTGGCAATGGCTGAGCTGGAAGTTGATTTGTCTTTTGTTGGTATGGGAGCATGAGTTGATTATTTGGATTTTGTTGAGAAGGTTGTTGTTGTGGAAATGGCAATGAAAGTTGTGGATTTGGGTTTGGAAGTTGTGGAGCTTGTTGATTTTGAAAAGATGGAGGATATTGATAAAATTGAGCAAATATCCCATAAAGATTTTGCATCCCTTGTACCCATGGCTGATATGGATTTTGATGTTGGGGCCAAGGTTGTTGCCAAGGATTCCAATTTGGTGGGGTTTGAAGATTCATAGGGATGTTAAACCCTTGAGTTTGTTGTCCCTGCCAAGGTCTTCTTGCAACAAAACAGAGAGATTCTACTGAATTTGGGTCTTCTTGAAAAACAGCTTTGAGTCCAGGAATTGAAGGACAATCCTTGATCTCATGATTCTCTGAGCAAATTATACATGTTTCTACAACTTTTGCATCCAAGGGACATTCCCTTAAAGCATGTTTCTTCCTACATTTCGGACAAAAGATGGCTAGAGCATATGTTTCTACTTTCTGCTTGTTTTGGATTTTAAGGGTGTCTAGTTGTTCACTAAGGCTCCCTAAGATATCAGTTTTAAATTCATCAAGCATATTACCAATCTCTGCCCTACTTACTGATCCAGTTGCAGATTTTTTAGCCCTAATAAGAGAAGGATCCCTAGGCCCTTTTCCTATTTTAGATTTTCCTCTTGAGAGATGGACACATAGTTCTGTTATATCACGAAGTGGAAGTTGAGAAATGTCTCCTTTCCCCATCATGTTTAAAATATCTATCCATTCATCTCTGATGGCTTTTAATATAAGGGCTTTCAAAGTTTCATCATCTAAGTTGCTCATCTTTGCTCTTTTTAAGTTGTATTGAAATATTTCAAGTAAATCTTCCAAATTTTCATCTTCTTTTTGCATCATTTTGAATACCTCATCCTCGTGATTGGTGGGCATACAATAGTCCAAGTATCTATCCAAAAATGTTTGTTTCATATCATTCCAAGTCCTAATAGATTGGGTGGTTAATCCCATGAACCATTTCAAAGCGGCTCCCTTCAATGTTGAAGGAAACAGTTTGAGTTTTTTAGAGTCTTCCATATAGTCATAGGTTCGGCACACGACTTCAAACTCAAACAGAAATGTTTCAGGATCCTCACTTCGCAATCCATAAAAGTTGGGGAGGACAAATGGTGAGATTTTTTTCATTGTTGTATGAGTTTCCTCATCAACTATAGGGAATCCAAACAAGTTGTCTCCTTCCCTATTTCTTCCATTATTACCTTCACCATTGTTGTCTCCATTGTTTCCTTCTCCTCTACCTCTACCTCTACCTCCAAATCCATCTATTATTTCCTCTGCCATGATAGTTTCTTTAGAGTCCTCAAAGTCCTCTGGTTCTTCTATCAAGGGAGGATAAGAGGGAGTCTCTTCCTTTTCTAAATGAGATTTAGTATGTGGTATAGGAGAATCCTCTAATTCAGCTGCTCCTTGAATTCCAAAAATCTTAAGGCTAGGGGTAGATGGTAGTGAATCTTGTCTATGCCTTGAAGAAGATGGAGTTGTGAAAATCGAACTCTTGGCTTTAGCTATAAACCTTCCCCTAGAATCTCTTGCTCTATGCATGTCATTCATTTTTTTTTATTTTTTTTTAATAATTCTCTTTCTGATCTTCCAGGTCACACTAGGTGCAAGAAGAGAGCATACTTAAGAAATTACTAAACCAATAACTCTCTTTTCTGATCCTCCAGGTCACACTAGGTGCAAGAGGAGAGCATACTTCAAGAAGTTATCAAGTTTTCCCTTCTTTTATTATTTTGTTTTTTTGTTTTTTTTAAGAAATTGGCTACCTAGTTACACTTCCCCAGCAACGGCGCCAAAATGTTTGGTCAATTTAGTGTGTCCTAAATTTCTACATTAATTTATCAATCCGGGATTCGTAAGCTGATGAAGTGTGGCGCACTATATGTGCAAGATAACCTATCTCTTACTTTTTTGTCGTTTTTGGATTTTTATGAAATTCTAAAAGACAAGTATGGAGACAAATATTCAAGACAATGATGTCCTTCTAATGATTTTCCAAACTTCAAAATAATTTTAAAACACACAATGACAAAATTAATTCTTCAAAGAAAATGAAATTGCATCACTACTCTAGTCAAAGAAACAGTGAACTACTGATCATGAAACTCATTATCCTTGCTGCTATCCAAATACAAAAGAAACTATGCTTAAAGAAATCCAAGAATTGCAACAAAGTAAATCTAAATCAAATTACATCAACTTATATTCTGATCCCTCACCATTAGTCCAACTATGGCTTTCGGAGGTAACCATAAACAACTTGAGCAACCTGATATCTAATTTGCAGAAAAAGAAACTAATATTAAACTACACACTCATACTTCAATCCCTCACCATTAGTCCAGTTATGGCTTTCGGAGGTAACTGAAAATGACATGAGCAATTTAATATTTCTAACTTGCAGAAAGTAAACTAATATCAAACTACACACTCATAATTCAATCCCTCACCATTAGTCCAGCTATGGCTTTCGGAGGTAACTGAAAATGACATGACCAATTTAATATATCTAAATCTAACTACTGAAGCAAATGTGCAAGACTGAAATAAACAAAGCAGTACTGGAATTAAACAAAAAAAACTAAGAAAAGTAAATTAGCAGCAGAACAATATTGATTCCATGTCATTAGTCAAAAGATATGCAAATGCCCGAGCTGCCTATTTGTAATCTGAAACAAGAACACTGATCAGTTAACAACAACATAAAACATGAAAGATTATGGACAGAAGTAAAATGTAAAGCATGAAAGATTATGAACAGAGATGAAGCATAAATACCATGAAAGATGCAATGTATAAACACGTGAATGACTTATGGCACAATGAAATTAAAGAAATAAAACAAAAAACTATACAGTAATGCACAAAACCTCAGCGTGTGCAGGGGCCCTCTGCACCAGCCTCGGGCAACAGCCTTCAAATACGAATTACGCTTGGAAACAGAGTCTTCTTATATATTAAAATGCAGTCATAACAGAGAAATGATATTACAGAACAGTGGCAATGCAATTACATTACAGAGCTATATGGAGGCTAGCTATTATGCGTATGAAAACGCGTTATTTATAACAAAGGTGATATAACTAATTCCCTAAAGTTTGTGCTGATAGAGACACGTGAACCATCACGTCCAGAGATCCAGCATCATGGCCGCGGTGAGGAGTAAATATATGAAGAGTGGATGTTGGATTCGGCTTATGGAGCCGTGTACAAGTGTTGATATGTCTCCCGTAAATTAGAAACGGTCATACAAATCTTCACATGATGAGAAACAGAGTCCTGTCACCGTGGGACTCTACGGTTGACTTCCACTTGGCCACCTTTGACCACAGCCTCCTTAGGTGAATTTGCCTGAGCCAATAGGACACGATCCATGTTCACATCATTTCTGACTTGCCCATGTGGCTCGATTTGCCTGAAGACACCTGCAACATAGACTTTCACAAAATGGCTGCGGAAAGTGGCAAGATTCCGCAGCTAAATGAGCAAAAATCTAAATCAAACAGCAGACACAAAACATAGTTAAAAACCATTTTAGATTCTCTTTTACAATTAATATGCAATGATATTGACAACTTAGAAGGTTCAGGTGAATGAAAAAGGTCTAGAAAGGTGTATAGGAAAGATGCATATTTGAGACTCAACATACCCCCACTGTGAAGGTGTTGCATGTCCTCATGCAACCAAAATTTTGATAATCCTTCTTCAGTTCATATGCCTTGACACTTCAGCCAGTACATCCAATCCTCTCCTCTTCTTCCTTGGTGCTGCTAACATCCCGGGCTTCTTCATTAAGCATCTAAATTTGATATTAACCAGTGCTCTGCTTAACTTCTGGCATTTCTTTTTCAATTTCTTGTTCTTCTTCTGCCATATTCCCAGATGTAGCATGGTATTATCATGAATGATTTTGTCCAATTTGCTTTGTTCCTTCAATGTCTCATTTTCATTTTTAATGTGTCTATTTAAAAGCTCTAGCTCAAAGACTTCTTGTTTCAGTGATTGGACTAGATCATCTTGTGCTGTGTGAGGCTGAGTGGACGAAGTACTGGGACCCGTAGCTGCTTTTTCTAAAGATTCTATATAATCATATACTTCTTGCTGCTTTGGGTCTATATCAGGTGTCGTTTTTATTGGGTTGTTCCCAAAATGCCGTGGAGGAGAGTTGTCTTCAAAATCTGGCTGAGAAGGGCTCACATCAACGTCTGGCTGAGAATGGGATGGACTATGTTCAATGTCTGACTGAGAATGAAATGAAATAGGTTCACTGTCTGACTGAGAGTGAGATGGACTATGGTCAACTGGGGATTGTTCAGATGTTTCTTCTCCCAAATCAATAAAATGGGGTCCTTTCGTTTGTGTTTTCCTCAATTTCCCCTTAAGCCTGGAACTTCTTCTCACACGCTATGGACCACTGTCTTTTTGCTTTTGTTTTCCTTTCCCTTTCTTCTTGGCCATAGATGATTGTTCTTGAAGGTGAACTAGTCTCTCAGATAACACTTGATGATCTTCTTCGGAAGAAGGGGTTTGATGCATATCCTCAATACTTTTTCTCTGTTTTGATGTTATTGGCTTTTTACCCTTGGTTTCTTTCTTCTTCCTTTTTGACAGTCTCTCTTCCCTACTAGTTCTTTCAATTATAGTAGTAGGAGTACTTTGAGTTTCATCATTTGTTCTTTTTCTCCTACTCCTTCTTGATGTGCTACCTTCAGGAATTTCTTGGGGTTCTTCAAAGAAATTTCTGATCAAAAATTGTTCCCATGTGTCCTTGTTCTCTTTTAACTGTTTTTCAATCAAAATTTTCACAAGACTATGGTGATATAGATGTGGTTCTACATCCCCTAAATGCTTCTGAACAGTCACAGACATCTTCTTCAAACTATTTAATAAAAAGTATGGTAGATTGAGGGTCTGGTTATCTAGAAAATTCATTAGCAATCTGGTATGGTACATATACATTGACCCAAAACGACCCTCACAGGTGATAAATTTTTGAACAACTAGCAGAAAAGTAGCCCATTCCTCTTTCAAAGCATGAACAGGAATTCCTCTTTTAAAAATAGTTATGTCCATACCTGGGTTATGTAGAATTATTCTCCAGGCTTCATCACTAATGCTTTTGTTCTTAAACCAACGTTCACCCTCTTGAGGAAGTTCTGTGGCAGATGCTATAGATGCCTCATTCACCGCAAACTTAAGGTCTCCAATCTCTACCTCCAGGCCATTGAAAGACCTTGCAAAAGCTTTTGTCACCTCTTTATGGTAGCCTCTAAACTTTTGGATAAACCGCAGCCACTTTGCCTTCTTCAATATATCCCTAACTTGCGGGTATCCTTCCATGAATTTAGGTCCCTCTGGTTCCGCTCTCAACAATTTACCCATCCTTCTTTCTGCTCTTTAAAAACTTGCCTGCGTGAGGAGGGTTCAATGGAAGTAGGACGGTTGAATGAACGGAAATGAGCACGATGACTGTAGGTAGATATCAGAGAATGGGTATACAGACTGTAGCATAACAAAGAACGAAATGGGGTGAAGCGGAACAGAGAAGGGTTACGTGAGCACGGCGGAAATGCGGCTGTGAGATTAATAGAACAATAGGAGGAGTATAACACATCCGGCAGTGTTTAAAATTTGGTGGCTGCAGAGTAAATGTAAGCACGTTTATACAACGGCTACGGATTTCATGCGGCTGAAAGAAGCCGTAGTCAAATCAACCACGTTTCATCATTACAGGTGGAGTATTGGAGTTTGAGTGAAGATCGGCGGTGTAATTATGGGACCGTTTGAGAATGAATGCAAGGATTGTGGGAGGATTGTACAGAGATCATGGAGTGGTTACGGAGTTTGTCAATACAATCATTGCACATAATGGAGCTTATGGTTTATAACTATATAAAAATGTGCTTAAATGCTATTTGAAATAAATCTTTACTCATACCTTGGAATTCTTGCCATTTTTCCTTGGTCTTCAATTAGTTGCTCCTCATTGATATCTTGAATGCCCCATGTCTTCATAATTGGTCCTCATACCTGCATTTGATTTCATGATTGTGGAAATAACATATGGTTGTACATTCTTTTGAAAAACAGAGTGGTAGCTGCGGAATCTGCTTCTGGCTGCGGAAACTGGTGTCAGCTGCGGAAACAGATGTCAGCTGCGGAAACTGACACAGCTATTATTTGGGTGAATGGAAATGAACGGATGATAATTGACTAAATGGAAATGGTCATGAAAGAGAATTTTATTGGTGAAATGGAATGAAATAGATAAAATGAAGTGAAATGGAATGAAATGGAGTGAAATGAAGTGGAATGGGTGGTTACAAAACTTGTGAAATGAAAGAGAGATTTTTTTTTTTTGGAAAATATAGGGTGTCAGGTGTTCCTAATTTTCACCCTAGATTTTCTATATAAGGCTGCCAATCAGTGATTGGTTTTTAGGCTTATACATTTTTTTATTTTTATTTTTATTTTTTTATTTTTTATTTTTTATTTTTAACTGAAAAGAACAAAAGCTAGGCTGGTGGAGAAGAAGAATTCTTCTGTACCAGCCTGATTGCAGAATTTTCTTGAAACATTTTGACAAATTCCTCTTTTGAGAGTGGTTTATGATAAACTTTCAATCTATGGCCATTCACAATAAGAGGAGTTTGAAACTCATCAATGGTCTTGATTCTTACCGCTCCATTGCTAAAGATCTTCTCAATCTCATATGGCCCAAGCCAATGAGTCTGAAATTTTCCTTGAAAATCTTTAAACTTGGAATCAAATAACAATGCCCAATCTCCTTCTTGAAACTTCTTCTCTTTGATGTACTTGTCATGCCATTTAGCTCTTTGATATTGAACTAGGTCAGTTCTTAAAATTGCCTCTTGTCTGATCTCATCTAGCTCGTTCAACTGCTCCATTCTATGCTTTTGGGCTTCTGATAGATCCATCCCCAACTGAACTGCTATCTTGAAGGTCTTGACTTGGAACTCAATGGGGAGTAGGACTTCCTTCCCATAAACAAGTTCATAGGGAGAATGTCCTGTTGTATTTCTCCATGTAGTTCTGTAGGCCCACAAGGCTTCAGGAAGCCTTTCTGCCCAATCTTTTCTATGTAGATGAACAGTTTTGGTGATGATACTTTCGAGAACTTTGTTTGTAGACTCCACTTGACCATTTGCTTGCGGATGGTAAGGAGTAAATCTTCTATGCTTGATTTGGTATTCTTCCATCAGCTTCTCCACCAGGTTGGATATGAATTGGCTTCCTTGATCTGTCACAATTTCTCTTGGA
Organism: Pinus albicaulis; assembly: GCA_034641835.2. Classification (NCBI taxonomy): domain Eukaryota; kingdom Viridiplantae; phylum Streptophyta; class Pinopsida; order Pinales; family Pinaceae; genus Pinus; species Pinus albicaulis. Next base: position 286,174,084 of record CM076574.1, on the reverse strand, counting down.
ACACCAAAGCGAGTAAAAATATCCTCATAAAGAAAATGAACAACTGAATTTTCAGTAGCAGATACTAATGCTTTGGCTTCTACCCATTTAGTAACATAATCATTACAAACCAATATATACTTATTTTTCTTAGATGGTGGATTAATAGGTCCTATGAAATCTAAAGCCCATTTTTCAAAGGGTTCGATGAGTACCTGTGGTTGCATTGGAATTTCATTTGAAAGGGTAGGTTTCCCTACTCTTTGGCAGTTGTCACACCTTCTGACATATTGTTTTGCATCTTTGAGGAGGGAAGGCCAATAATATCCTAAAGAGAGGATTTTATAGGCCGTCCTTTTGTCTGCAAAGTGTCCGCCGCATGGTTCATCATAACATGCCTTAAGGATATCAGGCATTTCATCTTCCCTGACACATCTTCTGATCACAAGATCTGGCCCTGTTTTAAACAATTCGTTAGAAATCCATGAATATTTTGAACTCTCCTGAATAATATTTCTTTTTTCACTTGGAAATAAATGTGGAGGCAGTTTCCCCGTAACCAAATAGTTAGCAATATCTGCATACCAAGGAGTCTTAATAGTTACTGCAAACAAGTATTCATCAGGAAACTTATCCTCTACAGGAGAATCTTCTTTAGTATTCTGAATCCTAGACAAGAAATCAACTACTATATTTTGTTTCCCTGGTCTATCCAACACAGTAATATTGAATTCTTGTAAAAGTAAGAGCCATCTTGTCACTCTGCCATTAGTAACAGGTTTGTTCATTAAATATCTAATTGCAGAATGGTCAGTATGAATAAAAGTTTCATACCCTGTTATGTAATGTCTAAACTTATTAATTGCATGAACAACAGCTAAAAACTCTTTTTCAGTCACAGTATAGTTCAACTCTGTGGGAGTCAAATTTTTACTGGTATAATAAATAGCATAAGGAACTAAATCTTTTTGACCCAACACAGCTCCTAGAGCTGTATCTGAAGCATCCGTAGAAATATGGAAAGGGAGTTTCCAATTTGGTCCTCTCAAGATAGGTGCTTCAGATATTCTTGTTTTCAAAGTTTCAAACGCTGATTGACAATCAGGATCCCATTTAAATTCACAGTCTTTTGTAAGCAATTTGAAGAGTGGAGATGCTATTTTAGTGAAGTTTTCTATAAATCTTCTATAGTAACTAGTAAATCCTAGAAAAATTCTAACATCTCTTTGACAATTTGGAATAGGTAACTTGGAGATGACTTCAAATTTTGATCTATCAACCTTAATCCCATCTCCTGAAATATGATGTCCCAAAACAATCCCTTCAGTAAACATCATAAAGCATTTTTCATGGCTTAATGAAAGGTTTGTTTCTTTACATCTTATAAGGACTTTTTCCAAATTTTCTAATGCCTCTTCAAATGAATTACCATAAACTGTAAAATCATCCATATAAACCTCTACACAATCATGGATTAGATCAGAAAAAATTCCTAGTACTGCTCTTTGGAATGTTGCGGGTGCATTACATAACCCAAAAGGAACACTCGATAGGAAAAAGTTCCCCATGGACAAGTAAATGTGGTCTTATATTGATCTTCAGGTGCTACCTGAATTTGATTATAGCCACTAAAACCATCCAAAAATGAAAAGTACTTTTTACCTGCTAATGTGTCTAATACCTGATCGATAAAAGGCAAAGGAAAGTGATCCTTCAAAGTTGTTTTGTTCAATTCCCTGTAATCAATGCATACCCTCCATTTACCATTCTTTTTAGGTACTATAACCAAAGGAGAAACCCATCGGCTATCTGAAATTGGATAAATGAAGTTTACATTGAGTAATTTTTGGAGCTCTTCTTTCACTATCTCCCTAAGAGTTGGATTCATCCTTCTTTGAGGTTGTCTGATTGGTCTATTGTTTTCCTCAATATAGATATGATGGATGCAAGTCTTAGGATCAATACCTTTCATGTCAGTATACTCCCATGCAAATGCAGTAGAATGTTTTTGCAAGATTTTGGTTAGTTCTTCTTGTTGTGACTTTTCCAAATGTTTGTTGATATTCAATGTTTTCCCTGGAAAAATCTCAATGGTAGAACTACCAAACTCTTCCATAAAGTAAAGAGACATTTGTCTTGATGATAAATATTCTATGTCAGATTCCAATTGAAATTGTGTGGGGTCATATTCTGAAGATATCTCAAAATTTTCTAATGTGTTCAGAATTTGACTATCCTCACTGATTTCAGAAATGGTAAAGATGGTTGTATAATGTCCTCATCATCGACCCATTCATTGTCTCCTACTTCTGTGATTGCTTTTGCTGGAGGATACAAATTGAATTTCTTTGTCGAATTACCATTAGAAATGATGCAGGAGCATCAAGACCTTTTTCTCCATTTGTAAATATGGGGTGTGATAATATTAATTTGTAAATATGGGGTGTGATGATTTTTAATATTTTATTAATTAATTTGAGTTAAATAGGAGAAGGTGAGGATTTATGGATATGAGGAAATTTAATAAATTGAAGGATTCTAGGGATAAAAACCTATCCTTTAGGGATGTTGAGAGATTTAGGGGTTTGTTGAGGATTTTAAGGGATTGAGCATTTAATGTAATGATTTTTTAAAAATTGTATAAATAGGAGGGCTTTTTGAGAGAAAATACATTGAGATTAGAATGAGAGAATTGAGAGCAGCTTGATCAGCCAAGGCTGTAAGCCTCTGGCAAATAGTAAGGGCCATGAACATTGGATATTTGGCCAGGAAGGAAAATTTGTACTGTAAGTGTTTGGTGTGTTAATTCAGCAATTGGTTTTTTTAGTATGTTCATTATCAAGTTGTGTAAAATTAAATTTGTGTGAATAAAAGGGAATTCGATCCTTTTAAGTTCTGGAATATTAAAATTGTAAGGAATTGAGTTTTAGTTCCTGTGGAAGGAGTTTAACATTGCAGAATCTTATTAAACTGAATCGAGGAATATTAAAATTGTAAGGAATTGAGTTTTAGTTCCTGTGGAAGGAGTTTAACATTGCAGAATCTTATTAAACTGAATCGATTGCTCGATCTTCAATTGGTAGCTACGATGGTAAAGAAAGTGTTTTCGCCTTTCTAGTTTGATTGGGTTATATATCCTGGGTAAGAGAATTGAAATTAGTTCATGAGACTGTAATGAATTGCATAAAAAGGAGATTCGATTTGACATAACACTGTCAAGTTTTATATATTTAGAGTCAATTCAGAAAGAGGATAGTTGAATGAGAATTATGGATCGAATCTTATTCCTGTTATGAGTTATGTTGGGCGCAGGTGCAAGGTTTAAAATCTCTGTTAAAAAGGACGCAGGTGAAGGTTTAAAATCTCTGTTTGCAAGGGAAAGGACGCAGGTTTGAAATAAACTAGTGACAGCATTTACAACATTCATGAAATTCGAACCTTGCTTTTGTGTAAATACTGGTATTGAATGAGCTGAAGCGCAGATTTAATGGTCGATGTATGAATGTTAGAACTGGATATAGAAATCGATACAATAGAAAGGGTATCCATTCTGCTTGAAAGGGTAATACTCAGTGTTTGACAGCGCAACGAATGAAGAGTTAAATCGATGGCAGAAGCGATATTTTAGTCTGAAATGGAAATGTTTTACGTTGGCAAGTAAAACAAATGGAATGGATGTTGTTTGACATTCTAATAAACGAAGTGATGATTTATGTTAAAAGCGCAAGGTTAATATTATCTGGTTCTGAATTCATATTAATCGATGTATTGATAGCATAGAAAGTTTATGGTTAACTTGAGTATGCGGATATAATCAAATTGTGGCGCTAAGTTTTATCAACAAGAAGTCGATTTGTAAATGCCATGAGCAGGTCCGATCTACATTGATGATAAATGCAGAGTTGAAGAGCAGGACAGAAAGGTAAGTGCGTTGCTGACATCTACTGAGCTGGATTGTGAATGCGTTCATTGTTAGTTGACAAGAAAATGAGAATAAATCAATGGGGTTATATTTATAGATTGAATATAAGGGTGCAATCTAAAATGAGTGGTATGGGATTGTTTGCTTTCAAATGATTTAATCATAGAGAAATGGTAATGAATCCAAGGGCGCTTTTGATTTTGAATATGAAGTCCGATTTTAAAAGGGTTTGACTTTGTAACTGAATGGTTGAACTTTTGTGTAAAGATTTGGGTTTTATAAAAGCTCTATGAAATGCAAACAAGGTGTGATGAAAGTGTGTGAGTTGGGATGATAGTTAACAAGAAAATTTGGGATGGTGTGTATTAATGATAAAGGTTTCATAATCATTGTTGCCTTCATATAGGATGAAATTGCCATGCATGTTTGCATATGAATGAGTGTATGTTGGCATTAACATGGTTAAGGAGGCATTTGAACCTTGTTTGAAGGTTGAAAAGTTATAAAATTGTTTGAAGGAGAGTGAATGTGAGATTGCTAATATATGAGATGATGTTGAATAAATTTGAGCGTATATTGGAAAGCTACCACATGTTGATATGAGATGGTAGTAGATTGAGGTTTTTGATTTGGGAAAAAATTTGAGGTGCATTCTTATATACGTGGCTATTGATGATCCTGGGTATTGCAAGCTGCAGGCTTGCGTCATTTTGGTATCAGAGCCTAGCTCTGTTGAAATGAAGAATGTTTGTTTTTCTGAATGAAGACAGAAGGTTTGTTGAACTGGAATATATTTCTGAATGTGTGATGAATGATGAAGTAGCAGATGTGCATGCAGGCAAAGGAGGTCAGATTCTAATCTGACAGTCAAAGCAAACCAGAGTACAGCTGAAGAATTGAGCAGGTATTGGGTGTGGTTAATTTTGATTTGAATTTTACTAACAAGAAATGGAATGAGAATTGATGATTGCAGCAAAGAAGAAACTCAGCAAGGAAGGAATTGTTGCTGACAGCTAAAGTTTGCAGATAAAAGTCGGAAGAGAGAATCAGATTTTAAAATTTGATTAACAGTAGTTGAATATCGAGAAATTGTGCAGAGGAAGCAATGAAGATTTGCTGAAACAAATTTGCAGGAGTGGTGATATTCTGAAGGGAGTTGAAGAGTTTAAAGACACAGCTGACAGCTAGTGGGAAGGACGATCCATTTAAAAGTACAGGCAAACGAAAAGACAAGATCAGACTGAGATCTTGAAGGTAAGGTGATCTGGGTTTATTTGAATTTGAAGATTGTAGTCTTTGCATTAAAGAAGAAGTATTTTTGCAACTCCCAAAAGGAAAATCCATAGAAGACATGTTTAAAATTGCTAACAGAAAACTGGTGAAAGCATAGGTGTGGCAGAACCTTGAGGAAATCCAATAGAGATTGGATAAGGAGGACAGTTGTGAACAGGCAGATGAGTTGAAGCCAAGAAGAGCAAAGAGAAGTGCTCAAAGGAGGTTCCAGAGGTAGAACCAATTGCTTGCCAAAAGACCGAGTGAGGAGGGCTTGGTGAGGTAAGTGGCGGCAGGACAGGACTTGCTGCTGAATAGGCTTTAGTGCAACTCATAGTAAAGTGAGTGAGGGACTCATAGAGATGGAAAGGATGATGACTAGTGACAGTCATAACAAAGGTTCTGAAATCAACCACAGCAGAGGACAAAATAAGAAGGATGTCAAGACAGTTGGCATACAGAGACAGTTAAGCAAAGAGGAATATGAGAGGGAGAAGGCTGAAATAGCAGTTCAGCTTGAGGTGTTAATGGAGATGTTGCAGAGAAATGAGGAAGACCAGAAGCATGGTTATGTCATGAGAAAGAAGTTGAGATGGCAGAGGCTACAAGAGAAGTGGAATCATCAGGTAAATATGCAGTTGATAAAGGAACTAAGGGAACTTGAACAGGTTATAGATGCCAGACAGAGGATAGAGAAGCTCGAAACAGTTGAGCTACAGCAAAAGGAAGATGCTGAAGAAGATGTTGAAGTTTCGATATGTTACCCAGAGAGTGGACCATTACTTTTTGAAAGTGATGAAGAGCTAGAGAAGTTGAATCATATGAATGATTCAAAGCAGCCCGAAGACTTGATGACTGAAGCATCAAACAAGACCGTAAGGTCTTGTGATTTTAAAACTGATGATTTGTGTGTGATTGCAGGTTTGGAAGAAGATAGACAGTCTTTTAAAGCTGACAAAGATGTGAAAGAGTACCTTCCAGAAGATGAAAGTTTTGAAGCAGAGGCTGGGAAAGAATCAGTTCACTACAGTGGACAAATGCTGAAAGATATCATTGAGATAGCTGATGAGAAGTGGAGACTAGCTGACAGTCTCAAGAGTTCTTTGAGTTCGGATCAGCACACTGGTATGCTGACAGAAGAAGAGAAATCAACGCAACATACTGAAGTGTTGCTAAAGGGAAAAGAGGTACAGAGGCCTTATTTTTTTTATAATGATTTTCTTATGATTGAAGATGTTGTTGCAGACACTAGAACATATTTGGCACAGGTGGATAGTCAAATGAAAGAAGAAGAGGAAGAGTATCTACTGAAGGATGTCCAGGATAGATTGCTGATGAAGGATGACAAAGCAGTTGTCATAAATAATAAAGAAATTGCAGATGGCGAGCAAAGGAATGTTGCAGAGGGAAAGGAAGATTGGGAGGCCGCAACATTCATAGTGACAGCTAGAGCAACATGTGAGGCAACATTTATAGTAGCAGCAGCAGAAAAGGAGCAATCAAGAGATGGAAATAATCAGCAGACAGAGGACATACTGGACAGAGAAATTGAGTTGATAAGGAGGTTAATGGTAAAAACATCCCAGATAAAGACAACCAAAAGAAAGAAAAGGAACGACAACAAGAGAATGACAGTGAAGGATTGCAAGAGCAGAGCAAGTGGAGCACTACAACACAAAATATGGAAACCTGGAAGACTACAGCAGATAACAACAGCAGTAAAACAATCGACAAGCACGGAAAGATTACAAAATAAAATTTGGGATCCAGGAGGAGATATCCAGACTTATGACCAGGTGGTCATGAATTTTCTTACATGGGGAGTCTGATGCAGGAGCATCAAGACCTTTTTCTCCATTTGTAAATATGGGGTGTGATAATATTAATTTGTAAATATGGGGTGTGATGATTTTTAATATTTTATTAATTAATTTGAATTAAATAGGAGAAGGTGAGGATTTGTGTAAATATCTTTTTATTAATAAAAGGATATGAGGAAATTTAATAAATTGAAGGATTTTAGGGATAAAAACCTATCCTTTAGGGATGTTGAGAGATTTAGGGGTTTGTTGAGGATTTTAAGGGATTGAGCATTTAATTTAATGATTTTTTAAATTGTATAAATAGGTGGGCTTTTTGAGAGAAAATACATTGAGATTAGAATGAGAGAATTGAGAGCAGCTTGATCAGCCAAGGCTGTAAGCCTCTGGCAAATAGTAAGGGCCATGAACATTGGATATTTGGCCAGGAAGGAAAATTTGTACTGTAAGTGTTTGGTGTGTTAATTCAGCAATTGGTTTTTTTAGTATGTTCATTATCAAGTTGTGTAAAATTAAATTTGTGTGAATAAAAGGGAATTCGATCCTTTTAAGTTCTGGAATATTAAAATTGTAAGAAATTGAGTTTTAGTTCCTGTGGAAGGAGTTTAACATTGCAGAATCTTATTAAACTGAATCGAGGAATATTAAAATTGTAAGGAATTGAGTTTTAGTTCCTGTGGAAGGAGTTTAACATTGCAGAATCTTATTAAACTGAATCTATTGCTCGATCTTCAATTGGTAGCTACGGTGGTAAAGAAAGTGTTTTCGCCTTTCTAGTTTGATTGGGTTATATATCCTGGGTAAGAGAATTGAAATTAGTTCATGAGATTGTAATGAATTGCATAAAAAAAGGAGATTCGATTTGACATAACACTGTCAAGTTTTATATATTTAGAGTCAATTCAGAAAGAGGATAGTTGAATGAGAATTATGGATCGAATCTTATTCCTGTTATGAGTTATGTTGGGCGCAGGTGCAAGGTTTAAAATCTCTGTTAAAAAGGACGCAGGTGAAGGTTTAAAATCTCTGTTTGCAATGGAAAGGACGCAGGTTTGAAATAAACTAGTGACAGCGTTTACAACATTCATGAAATTCGAACCTTGCTTTTGTGTTAATACTGGTATTGAATGAGCTGAAGCGCAGATTTAATGGTCGATGTATGAATGTTAGAACTGGATATATAAATCGATACAATAGAAAGGGTATCCATTCTGCTTGAAAGGGTAATACTCAGTGTTTGACAGCGCAACGAATGAAGAGTTAAATCGATGGCAGAAGCGATATTTTAGTCTGAAATGGAAATGTTATACGTTGGCAAGTAAAACAAATGGAATGGATGTTGTTTGACATTCTAATAAACGAAGTGATGATTTATGTTAAAAGCGCAAGGTTAATATTATCTGGTTCTGAATTCATATTAATCGATGTATTGATAGCATAGAAAGTTTATGGTTAACTTGAGTATGCGGATATAATCAAATTGTGGCGCTAAGTTTTATCAACAAGAAGTCGATTTGTAAATGCCATGAGCAGGTCCGATCTACATTGATGATAAATGCAGAGTTGAAGAGCAGGACAGAAAGGTAAGTGCGTTGCTGACATCTGCTGAGCTGGATTGTGAATGCGTTCAATGTTAGTTGACAAGCAAATGAGAATTAATCAATGGGGTTATATTTATAGATTGAATATAAGGGTGCAATCTATAATGAGTCATATGGGATTGTTTGCTTTCAAATGATTTAATCATAGAGAAATGGTAATGAACCCAAGGGCGCTTTTGATTTTGAATATGAAGTACGATTTTAAAAGGGTTTGACTTTGTAACTGAATGGTTGAACTTTTGTGTAAAGATTTGGGTTTTATAAAAGCTCTATGAAATGCAAACAAGGTGTGATGAAAGTATGTGAGTTGGAATGATAGTTATGAAGAAAGTTTGGGATGGTGTGTATTAATAAAGGTTTCATAATCATTGTTGCCTTCATATAGGATGAAATTGCCATGCATGTTGGAATATGAATGAGTGTATGTTGGCATTAACATGGTTAAGGAGGCATTTGAACCTTGTTTGAAGGTTGAAAAGTTATGAAATTGTTTGAAGGTTGAAAAGTTATGAAATTGTTTGAAGAAGAGTGAATGTGAGATTGCTAATATATGAGATGATGTTGAATAAATTTGAGCGTATATTGGAAAGCTACCACATGTTGATATGAGATGGTAGTAGATTGAGAATTTTGATTTGGGAAAAAGTTGAGGTGCATTCTTATATACATGGCTATTGATGATCCTGGGTATTGCAAAATTTGCGGGCTTGCGTCGAAATGTACATATCCCCGGATCTACAACTAATGAAAGCATCAGCTGTGGCTAGCCAAGGTCTTCCTAAGATAAGTGGGTGCCCTCCTAGATTACTCTTGGGAGTCAAAATCATAAAATCTACTGGATATTCCCGAGAATCTAAGGAGACTGAAATATCTTCTAATACACCATCTGGTTTAATAATTGATCGATCTGCAAGTTGCAGTAAAGTAGGTGTAAAAAGAAGGTTAGGAAGTTTTCGCTGGTCCATAGTCTGTCTACTCATAATGTTAATAGCAGCCCCTAAGTCAATCAATGTGTTTGGAATTTCTATCCCATTTATATGTGTCTTGACAATTGGACTTCCTGGATCTACATACTTCTGGATGGTAATTTTTCCCATCATAATATCTGCAATTTTTCCTACCAGGTGGATTCTTCTTGTGTCTTTTAGTTTCCTTCCTGGTCTTTTGAAACTCAACTCCTTTATTGGTTTTGCTAGAATAGGAATCTCTCGAATGGCTTGTAGCAAGGGAATCTTGATACAAACATTCTTCAATTCATCTAGAAAATCATAGTTAGGCAACAAGATTTGTTTTTCCACCCCCTTGTCAATTTGTAGTCTTTTAGGAAAAGGAGGTGTAGATGAAGATGCAGGTTGCTCAACTATAGGAGTTGTGGGTGTTAACCTTTCTTTCTCTTTTTGAATGTTTGAGTTTTGAAGAGATACTTCCTCAGAACCCTTATTGGCTTCAAGAGAGTTCTCCTCAGAGGTATCTTGCTCTTGGTCATATATAGAAGGTTTTTCTAAAACTCTACCAGATCTGAGTTGTACATCATTGAGAGGAACAATCATATAGGTAGGAAATTGTTGTCCTTCTATCATGTAAGTATTCTGAGGATTTTTATTGTTAGGATTTGGCAATGGCTGAGTTGGAAGTTGATTTGTCTTTTGTTGGTATGGGAGCATGAGTTGAGGATTTGGATTTTGTTGAGAAGGTTGTTGTTGTGGAAATGGCAATGAAAGTTGTGGATTTGGGTTTGGAAGTTGTGGAGCTTATTGATTTTGAAAAGATGGAGGATATTGATAAAATTGAGCAAATCTCCCATAAGGATTTTGCATCCCTTGTACCCATGTCTGATATGGATTTTGATGTTGGGGCCAAGGTTGTTGCCAAGGATTCCAATTTGGTGGGGTTTGAAGATTCATAGGGTTGTTAAACCCTTGAGTTTGTTGTCCCTGCCAAGGTCTTCTTGCAACAAAATAGAGAGATTCTACTGAATTTGGATCTTCTTGAAAGACAGCTTTGAGTCCAGGAATTGAAGGACAATCCTTGATCTCATGATTCTCTGAGCAAATTATACATGTTTCTATAACTTTTGCATCCAAGGGACATTCCCTTAAAGCATGTTTCTTCCTACATTTCGGACAAAAGATGGCTAGAGCATATGTTTATGCTTTCTGCTTGTTTTGGATTTTAAGGGTGTCTAATTGTTCACTAAGGCTCCCTAAGATATCAGTTTTAAATTCATCAAGCATATTACCAATCTCTGCCCTACTTACTGATCCAGTTGCTGATTTGTTAGCCCTAATAAGAGATGGATCCCTAGGCCCTTTTCCAGTTTTAGATTTTCCTCTTGAGAGATGGATACATAGTTCTGTTATATCACGAAATGGAGGTTGAGAAATGTCTCCTTTCCCCATCATGTTTAAAATGTCTATCCATTCATCTCTAATGGATTTTAATAGGAGGGCTTTCAAGGTTTCATTATCTAAAGTTTTTCATCTTTGCTCTTTTTAAGTTGTATTGAGATCTTTCAAGTAAATATTCCAAATTTTCATCTTCTTTTTGCACCATTTTGAATACCTCATCCTTATGATTGGTGGGCATGCAATAGTCCAGATATCTATCCAAAAATGTTTTTTTCATATCATTCCAAGTCCTAATAGATTGGTTGGCTAATCCCATGAACCATTTCAAAGAAGCTCCCTTCAATGTTGAAGGAAACAATTTGAGTTTTTGAGAGTCTTCCATATAGTCATAGGTTCGGCACACGACTTCAAACTCAAACAGAAATGTTTCGGGATCCTCACTTCGCAATCCATAAAGTTAGCGAGGGCGAGATGGTGAGATTTTGATCGTTTATGAGTTTCCTCATCGACTATAGGGAAATCCAAACAAGTTTGTCTCCTTCCCTATTTCTTCCATTATTACCTTCTACATTGTTGTCTCCATTGTTCTTCTCCTCTACCTCTACCTCTACCTCCAAATCCATCCCATTATTTCCTCTGCCATGATAGTTTCTTTAGAGTCCTTAAAGTCCTACGGTTCTTCTATCAAGGGAGGATGAGAGGGCGTCTCTTCCTTTTCTAAATGAGATTTGGCAGGTGGTATAGGAGAGTCCTCTAATTCAGCTGCTCCTTGAATTCCAAAAATCTTAAGGCTAGGGGTAGATGGTGGTGAATCTTGTCTATGCCTTGAAGAAGATGGAGTTGTGAAAATCGAACTCTTGGCTTTAGCTATAAACCTTCCCCTAGAATCTCTTGCTCTATGCATGTAGGCCATCTTATCGTATCCTTTTCCATTTAAGCATCTAGGAACCTACACTCTAGCATGATTCCTTATTTCTAGACCCACCCTAGGGCTAGTGGGATCGCCTCTATCCGCAAAGGGGATTTACCTGAGTAATAGCAGGCATTACTTCGAATGAAATTTATGTTGAAAAACCTTCCATTCAGTCCCCAAAGTCAAATTCCCTTACAAGTTATGTAAGGGTGATCACCTTATTAATGATTTTCCTAGAATTCCTTATAAGTTATGTGAAGGGAATCATCCCATTCAAATTTGTCCTTATATGGACGAAGCCTCCAAAATGTTAGATAACCTTACGACTTCTTAGCCTTGCCTTATGGCTGGTTACCGGAAGCTTTCCCCTAATCCTCTACTAGTTGATCAAGTGATCGATCAAAATTCATCTCTGGTCAATCCCACTCTCTTCGATCGTGAAACCCATGAGTTCATTTCCGACCAACCATTGGTTGAGAAAATGGTAGACCTGATTCCATATTCAATGGATTGTGCTTTTCCCATAGAGAGTGAACCTCATACCACTCAGGTTATTTTTGTTTCTTCAAATTCCCATGAATTGGAGGGAAATACTCCCCTTCCCACAATATAGGAGTATAATCCTCCCATACTCATAAAACAAGGGGGTAGTTCCCCCATTCCCACGGCACACCCCCCCCTCCCGAGCAGTAGGGTCGCTCCTTTAATTGGAGTCGACTGACAGGATACTGTCTTCCTTATTATGTGCCATTTGATATCAAAGTACATGCCTAAAAGGTGGCCATAACCAGCACCATAATAGATGAAGGTGCAAATATTAGTATTGTGTCCTCAACTACTTAGAAATCATTCGGTTCTCTGCAGCTTATGCTTGTTACCCAGAATCTGTTGGCATTTAACTGAGGAACTAGTCAACCATTAGGGATCCTTCCTAAGTTTCCTACTAATTTGGGAGGAAATGTTGTCTATATAGATGTGATGGTTGTCCAAGGCCCTTTGGAGTTTAACTTACTCCTTGGGTGTGACTATACTTATGTCATGGGAGCTCTTGTCTCTTCTCTATTTCGTGTGATATGTTTCCCACATGGAGGAAGAATCGTGACCATTGATCAGCTTCCATTCATTACTCCTAATTGGCTCCCAATCAACCCTCATCCCTAAATGTTTTTTACATGCAATCGGTATCTTCCTCGCCACAGGTTAATTATGTGGCAACCTGTTCCATGCCCGCATCTGTTGATGATCTAGTAAGTGATACAGTGCGTCATGTATTGGGCGCATTAGATCCTGATTTTGAGAGTGTTGTTCTCCCATATGATGAGAACCTCTTGGAAACCATGACCTCTTATGGGCCATGCGAAAGGTTTTGGAGTAGAGTTCCTTTTCTTGTGTAAAGCTCCTTAAAAAATGAAACAATATCTCTAAAGAACAGTTTTTTTCTTGTGTCAAACTCCTTAAAAACTGAAACAAGCTCTTTAGAGTAGAGTTCCTTTTCTTGTGTCAAGCTCCGTAAAAAATCAAACAAGGTCTCTGGAGCAAAGCTCTTTTTCTTGTGTCAAGCTCGTTAAAAATGAAACAAGTTGTCGGAGCAGAGTTCATTTTCTTGTGTCAAGCTCCTTAAAAAATGAAACAAATCCCCTTCTAATTCGAGTCTTTGATTAGATCTCGTAAATTCCCAGTCAAGTCTTTCACTTGATCTCGTGAATGAACCTTCATTCCATCCAGCTATTAGTAATCATTTGTCTACTTAGGTTAATGAATGAAGTTTAGGGGGCACGTACCTCGAATTGAGTCATTGTGTTAGGGGCATGCAAAATTTCCAAGCATAGTTTGTCTCCGTTTCAAGCCTGTGTAAAAATGAAACCAATCACAAAGCATAGATTTTTCTCTATTTCAATATTCTATGAAAAATGGCATCATTCCTATACATCTCTCGTGATTTCCCTTTTATCTACCTCTTCTGCCAGATGAGCCTTGGTTTTATCATTCCATTGTCACCATCTGCTTGGTCGATCATACACTCTCACTTGATTTCTTTTTACCCTTTCTTGAGGACCACTATGATGAGTGATATTATTAGCCAACCTCTTGACCTTTACGAGTTTTGTGCAGTTCCATCATCACCAGAACTAGTTGCTACCCTTTATACCACTCATTCCTCCAAGAGGAGTCCTCTTTCATCTCTTTTCAGACTCCCAAAATATGAAAATCTTGTCGAGAACTTGTCCTTTCGAAATCGTTAAATTAAATGAATTGACGTTGTCTCATCATACGTTTACCACTTTTTGGGTCTAATATTGAATATTTATGAAAAATGAATATCATGATCGAACATGGTCAAGAGGTTCTCTCAGATATTGTTTTCTACCTTTTCGGATTTGAGGGACAATTTACGAAAAGGGACCTGATGGAGTTTTCTTTTTTGTCTCTTTTTCAAACTCCCTAAACATGAAAAAGACACCGAGTTACTCTTCTATCAAACTCGTAAAACTTAAATGTGAAAGACTTGTCACCATGACAAGGCTGAGTTACTCCTTCCTAAGGATTTTTAAACTTAATAGTATGGATTCATTCGAAGAATGAACTTATACGCTAAGCATATGTTATCCTCTTCACACTTGCTATCAAAAATAAAGAGGTACACGTTAGCAATAACAGGGGAAAGTTGAAAGTGAAACTTCCCATGTGTTTTGAGGTAGCATGTCACTCTTGAACATGACACTCATGTGCATTTTGTGTCAGGTTGGGGATATCCTTCATTCGTCACTTACCATCCTGGGTTTGGGAAATCCATCTACCTCTCATTTGATCATTATATATCGTCACCATGACCTTTGATCCCATTTTTTAGTCAAATGTTGCCACATTCCGAAGTCGTGTCGTTGATATGTTCAAGAGAAGTCCTTTTTGTAAAAGTCAAACATCATATACTTATTTGACCCTCTCTTCAATAGTCCGTAATCACTCCTATCATCTTGAAAAATCATGTGTTTCATGTCGATGGTGTAGGAATCATTATGGCCCTCCTTCGATAAATCACTTCATGTCGATTTCATCTCATTATCCAGGAAGATGATTTAGAAAATCCTTTTTAGTACCTTGGAGCTTGAATACCTCAATGGCAAGTTATTCGTGTTCGACAATAGGTTCACATCACTAGGCTTCGATCAGATGATTTTGCAGGTGTTCGACTTCAAATCATTCGTTCATACTTGTATATTGTGTTGTCGTACCTTGAGGGCGATCGTCATCATTGGTAGTTTCTCTTGTGCATGTTAACAATTTACATTATTGACCAGTAATCAGGTGGTTTCTACCATTTTCGACATCAGTACATCTATTCACATGGTTCGATTCGTATAGTGGGTAGATCGAGATAGAGACGAAGACCCTGGATCTCATCTGTTACTATTTAGGCTGTGTGGAGTTATTGAGCATTCACAATTGTACACATGATCCTTTCTATATGGATGGTTGCGACCATACCATGGATCCATTTCCATGATCTCTTTCAGAAAGATGGTTGCGACCATGTTGTGGGTTCATGTGTTATTTGAATCCTATTCAGAGATATGTTATTAGGAATGTTTATATCAGAGATGTCACATATTGTATTGTGCTTGATTTGGCAGGTCTCCTGACAACATTTTGAGTCCTTACCTTAGTTCGTAAAGCATTTCACCCATCACTCCACGTTTTGCCTTCATTCTTGAGGGGGCATATGTTACACAGTAATTTGTCACCCCGTTCATTTCTTGTCCCTGATCCTGAAGTGCCCTAATATGACAACTGTGCAGTATATCCACCATGGAGAATACATCAAGATATCCCTTGAAGACCAACAGAAAGCTTCCTTGAAGATCTTATGAAGAAGCCCAGCTTAAAACCTAAATTTTTGGGTCAGCGCTCTTTTGAGTTTCCTACCTGTGCTGGTGGCATATTCCAACACTTTGACCTAGCACTTTCAGTGCGCTTTTTATAGGCAAAAGTGCGTTGAACCTCTTCTGGAAGTGTTTCCTCAAATGGAGAAGAAGCTTCGTGCACTAGAATCTTCTGAAATGACGTGTTGGAGATGGTTCGATGTAGATATGCTCGAGCTTTCTCACTTGGAGATCTTGATCTTGTAATTAGGGGATTTTCCCTTGAGAAGTGGACCTTCCTCCTTATTTTATGGATTCCTAACTCCCTCTCCCTACCTATAAATTGAATACCATCCTTCCACCACTGGTTGGTCTTTCCTGATCATTTATCCTTTGCATCCATGTACTGTGATTATTGTTCGGCCTTGAAATTGTCATTTACTTCCATTACATTTTCACTCATATTTCCATATTATCACCTTCACTCCATCTCCATTTCATTGCATTTACCTTACCATTTATTGGGTTACATTTATGTTTTTCCAAACTTTATTAATTACTAGTATTTTTAAGTGAATTTGTGGTTAAAAATTAGAAAATAATATGCACATACTTATACCTAACAAGTGGAATGAGTTTGTTGCCATGTGTAGGTGAAAAAGAAGCTTCCAGAAGACCCTTATGTGGCCTCCTAAGGTTAAATTCGAATTTGGATGGAGAAGATCATGGGATCATAAGGATATGTGTCTCATTTCCTATTTGTATTGTAACTCTAAGAAGACATGTGCCTTATCACTTCCTATTTGGATTGTAACTCTAGAGATATAGGGAGAGATTCATGGACTCTCATTAATGAGATAGATTTTCATCTTTTGTATAAATAGGGGAAGTTTTCTCCTATCAAATCATGTGTAAAGTTGGAGTTATGCTCAAGCTTTGAATACAGAATTAGTTTGTGGCACCTTACTCATGAATGTTCCTTCAATTTGACTTGGTTTTGCTTACATATGGAGCATATCGATTTATCATCTCTCATACTTTTAGATCAGCTACCTAAAATGTGTGAGATTCACTTGCTTTTATAGGTTAAAGTTTAGGTGCTTTCTTAGTATTAGTTTTAGAATGACTATGTAATCTTTGTTTTTCTAAAAACATTTCAAGAGGAAAGATTTATCTAATTGGATTAAGTTTGAGGCAATAGAGCTCACAGTTATTGAGTTTCCTTTTATGTTCTGTTATTTACTTTCTTAGATCAAACTATCAATTCATTGTATAATCGAATGTTCCTAAAATATCAAGCTAAGAAGGTGACTTGTCACACTTCCAAATTGGGTGATTGATTGTTCAACCTATACAATCATTAAGCTTTACTTTTACATGATTTTACATTGTTTTTTTTAGATCCTCATTCAATTGTATAATTGGGTGTTCTTAAATATCATTTCAAGAAGATGATTTTATCATATGTCTAAACTGAATGCTTGAATACCTAATTTATGCAATTATTGAGTTTTCCCTTTGCATGCTTTAATTTCTTTCCTAGATTTAAAGGCTAAAGTATAATCGGTTGCTTATACATCATCTGAAGAGGGTGTTTCTATCATACTTCCATATTGGATGTTGGAGTGATTGAACGTACCTTAGTTGTTTTCCTTTACATGCTTTGAAATGCTTTCTTAGATTAAAATTTCAATTCCTGTAAGTGTGATTGCACACTATATTTTATTTTGAATTTGTTTTCTTTCTTTTCGTTGCTTGATTTCATAGGTTAGTTGAATTTCATTTTCAATATTTGATTTCATAGATTAGATGAATTGATTTCTGTTATTTTTTAGTTAGATTTGTCTAAACTGAAAGGCAATTTCTAGCACATACAGTGCACGCATGCTTTGCAAGTTTACAAAATCCCCGGCTTGACAAATTAAATGACAAGCAATTATTTTGCCCCAACATTTTGACGTCGTTGCCAGCGAAGTGTGCATAGGAACTACCTTCCAGTCTAGATTGTATTTTTATTTTTTTTTTAGTTTTTACTAACCATTTATGGAAAGAGGATCTAGAATGCAGCCCAAAGACTACATGATGCAGGGGCATTAGACACTAGCCAGCAATGTAGGAAGTTTGTCCACATGTTGTGGCTAGGAGGGTTCGAAATCACTTGAATTGTAACAGCTAGGTGTCAATACCTCCGCTGATTGTATTATTTTAGATCATTTAGAGTCGTAGAAGTTGAATAGCTCAGTTAGTCTGACTGTCATATTTCAGTTAGTTGAGTTATTTTAATTAGGTTGTTGATTTTCTAAAATGGTCCTCATAGAGGAACCGAACAGAAAAATGTTCATGTATATAAATGTAATCTCTCGGATGTATATAAGAGAGCAGAGAAGAAGAGAGGGAAGATTCTGCAATCAATCTGTGTGTTCACAATTGCTTCTAATTGAATAATTTCAGTGCGCATTGTCTTAGAGTCTTTTTGAGTCCTTGATTGTGAAGAAATTGTTTGATTGCGAGGTGATTGAGCTCTATGCATGTGTAATTGAACTACTGTATAACTTACACATATCTATGTCCATTGTTTCTCAAATTTCAACCGAACAATCCTATGAATTGAACCGCGCAGGCGAGGTCTGTGTAGAGAACCATGGTGTGAACACTGTTCAAATATAAAATTTTCGCTTATTAAAGAGAAATAGAGTCGTTGATTTCGGAACCTGACCCTAGGATTAGACCTGCGTTAATGAATTAAAAGGAATAATGTAACCCTGGACAAACCCTGGTAAGGAACTGTACAAAACCCCTAGCATATTTGCGGAGGCGGATTGCCCATATCGCACCGCTTTTGGGTGAATGGGCGGTATTTCCTGAACGCGAGCGATTCTATAGAGCTGCTGACGCGTGGCTAGGTGGACCCCCAGAAAACCTCTGTTCAGATCGCACCATCGCGCGTTAACTTTCGTACCAGGAGGCCGAGCGATACGCAGACGAGCCGTTGATTTGGGAGAGGGCCATCGGACGGTGATCGCACGTCGGACTTGCCCGGAGTTTAACCAAGGTGTGCGGAGGATAGCCAGGTATGACATGACCGTTTGATTGGGTGATTGGACGTAGCGGTGGGCCTGGGGCCAAGGGTTATCACACAGTGAATTGGTCTTAATATAAAGTTTTGAAGATTAAAAATTGGTTATAAGGTTGGTGGCATAATATAAAGTTCGGGAATATAATTTAAAGTTCAAAACGTTGTAAATAAAGTTTATTTATCAAATTCCATGAATTTGATAAATAAATCTCCGTGGAATAGATATAAGTGGACCACGTGGAGGTCAAGGAACGTGGTTTCGGACAAGAAGTGCTGACATTCCACGTTATAGTTGACCAGCTCTCCGTGGGGCTAACTTTCAGCATTGTTGCGTCATTTGTGGTATCAGAGCCATTGTTTTAAGGTTGTTTTTGCAGAAGAGCTGACATGGCGATCCAAGTTGGTAGGGGTGCTGGCAGAAGGAGGCTCGTTGCCAACGCAGAGGTGTTGGGGATGTTGCAGAGGGTCGAGGCCAGAATGGATGCCATGGAGCGAAGACAGCCCACAGATCCTGAAGACATCAGTGAACTTGAAATAGAAAAAGCTGAAGAAAATATTGAGATTCCTCCTGACATGAGGCTCCTTAGAACTGTTCTGGGGTCTGCAGTTAAGCCCATAATTGAAGTGTCGAGTTATGCAGGGGGATTGAATCCAGAGGAACTGGTGGATTGGATAAATGAAATGAACAAATGCTTTGATTATGAAGAAATAAGTGAAGATAAAAGGGTCAAGTTTGGAGTAACAAAACTGAAAGGACATGCTGCACTTTGGTGGGATGGAGTGCAGGCAAAGAGGAGGAGAGTTGGCAAGCAACCTATCAAGAGCTAGACCAGAATGATGGCTAAATTAAAAGGTAAATTCTTGCCTAGTGATTACCAGCTAACATTGTATAAGCAAATGCAGAACCTGAGATAGAGGTTGCTGACAGTAAAGGAATACACAGAGGAATTCTACAGAGTGAGCATAAGAGCTGGGAAATTCCAGGACACACCAGAGAAGACTGCCAGATATGTGAATGGTCTCAGGCTGGAGATCCAAGATGAGATTGTTCTCCTGTCTCCTAATACAGTGGAAGAGTCTATCAGATGGCCTTGAAAGTAGAGGAGAAACTCCTGAGGAAACAGTGTGCCAAGAAGAGAGGTACTTTCCGTGGAAAGGGAAGTCAAGGTGGTAGAGGGAAGCCTACTACACCCAGGGATGGAGCTAACAGTAGCTCACCTCAGAATGCATCTACAGAGGATGATGCAAGGGGCAGAAGGGGTTCTTACAGAGTCAAAGGAAGAGGAGGTAGAGACAGAGGCAGAGGTAGAGAATTGAGGTGTTATAGATGTCAGCAAGTGGGACATAAGCACTATGAGTGTCCAGAGAATGTGGGTACTGGTCCAAGAAATGTTGTTGTTTCCCAGACTGGAGAAGAGGCAGAAATTGAAGAATAAATTATTCCAGAGAGGGGAGAATCCTTGGTGGTAAATAAGGTCCTGTTGAAGCAAGCTAAAGAGGTCACTGAGCCTGCAAAAAGGAAGACTTTGTTTAGGAGCATATGCAAATTCCAAGGGAAATGCTGCCAGCTAGTCATTGATAGTGGCAGCACAGACAATCTGGTTTCCACTGAGGTAATAGAGAAGTTGAAGCTGAAGACAAGGGAGCATCCAACTCCCTACAGGGTGTCCTGGCTGCATAAAGGGCACCAGTTGGTTGTGAAAGAACAGTGTGAGATAGAGCTGCAAATGGGCAAATAAAAAGATAAGGTCCTGTGTGATGTAATGCCCATGGATGTGTGTCATATACTGCTGGGTAGACCCTGGTAGTTTGACAGAGCAGCAGTGCATGATGGCAAGAAGAACACCTACAAGTTCTTCAAGTATGGGGTACATCATACATTGATACCCATGGAAGAAGGAGAGCCATCCAGCAGAGTGATTGATCCAAAGACCTTGTTGCTGAGCGGGAAGGAATATCTGCAGCAGATAGAAGAAGAAGAGGTAATTTTTGCATTAGTTTGAAAACCTAAAGTAGTTCTTACTTCTACAAATATTTCTGATTTTCCAATAGAAATCCAAGAAATGTTAGATGATTATTGTGACATTATTGTGGATGATTTACCTGATGAGCTGCCACCTGTGAGAAAGATGAGCCATCAGATAGATTTTATCCCCGGTTCAAGTCTGCCAAACAAGGCAGCCTACAGAATGACTCCCAAGGAAAATGAGGAAATCAGGAGACAAGTACAGGAATTGGTGGACAAGGGGCTAATCAGAGAAAGTTTGAGTCCATGTGCAGTACCAGCAGTTTTGAGCCCAAAGAAAGATGGAGGTTGGAGGACGTGTACTGATTCCAGAGAAATCAATAACATCACAATCAGGTACAGATTCCCTTTGCCCAGAGTTGAGGACTTAATGGACTGTTTGAGTGGTGCTAAATATTTCTCAAAGATAGATTTGAAAAGTGGATACCATCAGATTAGAATAAGAGAGGGTGATGAGTGGAAAACTGCCTTTAAAACAAATGAAGGACTATATGAATGGATGGTAATGCCTTTTGGGTTGTCAAATGCACCTAGCACTTTTCTGAGGCTTATGAATGAAATATTGAAAGAGTTCATTGGTAAATTTGGGATAGTATATCTGGATGATATATTAGTTTTCAGCAGAACTAAAGAAGAACATTTAAGGCATCTTAATCATGTCTTGAAGAAGATGCACCAAGAGAAACTGCTGATAAATTTGAAGAAATGCTCATTCATGAAGGAAGATTTGGTGTATTTGGGTTTTGTTGTTTCTGCAAAAGGATTGAAGATGGACCCAGAAAAGGTTAAGGCAATTGTAGAATGGCCTTCACCCACGAATGTCTTTGAGGTAAGAAGTTTCCATGGACTTGCCAGTTTTTACAGGAAGTTTATAAGGAACTTCAGTAGGATTAATGCGCCCATAATTGAGACAATAAAGAAGAGAAAATAGCCATTTAAATGGACTGTTGAAGCAGAGAGAAACTTTAAAGTTTTGAAGCAAAAGATAACTGAAAAGCCTGTTTTGATTCTGCCTGATTTTACTAAACCATTTCAAGTAAAGTGTGATGCCAGTGGAGAGGCCATTGGAGCTGTGTTGAGTCAGGATGATAGGCCTGTGGCATATTTCAGTGAGAAGTTGAATGACACCAGAAGAAAGTATTCCTCTTATGAGAAGGAATTCTATGCAATTGTTCAGGCGCTGAAGAAATGGAGACATTATTTTATGTCCAGGGAATTTGTATTATATTCTAACAATCATGCTTTGCAGTATATTGTACAGCAGCCCAAGTTGAAACATAAGCATGCTAAATGGGTTGAGTATCTCCAACGTTTTAATTTTGTTTTGAAACATATAAGTGGCCAAGCCAATAAAGTAGTTGATGCTTTGAGTAGGAGGCATATGCTTGTTCAAGAAACTAATTTTGAAGTTGCAGGATTTGATTTTCTAAAAGAATAGTAAAAAAAAGATCCAGATTTTAAAGAAGCATTTGAGGCATGTAGTAACCCTGTCTTAATAGATAGAAGCCAGTGGCTGGATTATTTCCTGCAGGAGGACTTACTATTCAGAAGAATCCAACTGTGTGTACCAAAATGTTCCATGAGAGAAAATTTGATCAAAGAGAAGCATAGTGGTGGACTTGTTGGGCACTTTGGTACTGATAAGACTTATGAGCAGCTGAGTCACTTATATTACTGGCCCAAGATGAGAGCATAAGTGGACAAGTTCATGAAGAATTGTAAAATCTGTCAATATGCTAAAGGAAGGAGCCAGAATGCAGGATTATACACTCCCTTACCTATTCCAGACAGGCCTTGGGACATGGTGAGTATGGATTTTGTTCTAGGATTGCCCAAGACTCATAGAGGGAATGATGCAGTCTTTTTTGTAGTGGACAGATTCTCCAAAATGGCACATTTTATTCCATGCTATAAAACTAGTGATGCCACCCATGTTGCTAACTTGTTCTTCAAAGAAGTTGTTAGATTGCATGGGTTACCCAAGAGTATTGTTTCAGACAGAGACACCAGATTTGTGGGTCACTTTTGGAGGACATTGTGGAAGAAACTCGATACCAAACTAAGTTTCAGCTCAGCTTATCATCCCCAGATTGATGGACAAACTGAGGTAGTGAATAGGAGTCTGGGAAATTTGTTAAGAAGTCTTGCAGGAGATCATCCCAAGCAGTGGGATCATATTTTTCCCCAGGCAGAATATGCATATAATGACTCACCAAACAGGAGCACAGGGCAGAGCCCATTCCATATTGTTTATGGAATTCACCCCAGAGGAATATTAGAGTTAAGAAATCTGGGAAAGGCAAAGCTAAGGAGTGCAGATGGTGAGGAATTTGCTTCAGAGATCCAGGCCATCCATGAACAAGTGAAACAGCAACTACAAGGCAGCAGCATCAAATACAAAAACATAGCAGACTTAAGCAGAAAAGAAGTTCATTTTGAAGTGGGAGATCTGGTTTTGGCACACTTGAGAAAGGAGAGATTCCCAAAGAAGCAGTACGACAAATTGAAGTTCAAAAATATTGGGCCATGCAATATACTTAGAAAGTTTTCTACAAATGCTTATGAGATTGAATTACCTCCTGATGTTGGAATATATCCTATTTTTAATGTTGCAGATTTGTACAAGTATGAAGATGATGGTGCAGAAGAGAGAGCAGCAAACAAGGAACAGATTGAGTGGGAACAGCTACCTCCAGCGCAACCATTGCAACCAGAGGAGATATTGGATAAAAGACCATTCAGAAGGACCAGAGGACAAGAGTACTTTCAGTACTTGATCAAATGGAAGGACAAGTTAGAGGAAGATGCCACTTGGATGACTGAAGGAATGTTGCAGAAGATAGGCAGATCAGTGGAAGATCTCATGGACAGGAGCCCATGAAGAAAATTTCCCTCGGGAGTCTGATGCAGGGGCATTAGACACTAGCCAGCAATGTAGGAAGTTTTTCCACATGTTGTGGCTAGGAGGGTTTGAAATCACTTGAATTGTAACAGCTAGGTGTCAATACCTCAGCTGATTGTATTATTTTAGATCAGTTAGAGTCGTAGAAGTCGGATAGCTCAGTTAGTCTAGCTATCATATTTCAGTTAGTTGAGTTATTTTAATTAGGCTGTTGATTTTCTAAAATGGTCCTCACAGAGGAACTGAACAGACAAATGTTCATGTATATAAATGTAATCCCTCGGATGTATATAAGAGAGCAGAGAAAAAGAGAGGGAAGATTCTGCAATCAATCTGTGTGTTCACAATTGCTTCCAATTGAATAATTTCAGTGCGCATTGTCTTAGAGTCTTTTTGAGTCCTTGATTGTGAAGAAATTGTTTGATTGCGAGGTGATTGAGCTCTGTGCATGTGTAATTGAACTACTGTATAACTTACACATATCTCTGTCCATTGTTTCTCAAATTTCAACCAAACAATCTTGTGAATTGAACCGCGCAGGCGAGGTCTGTGTAGAGAACCGTGGTGTGAACACTGTTCAAATATAAAATTTCCACTTATTAAAGAGAAACAGAGTCGTTGATTTCGGAAACTGACCCTAGGATTAGACCTGCGTTAATGAATTAAAAGGAATAATGTAACCCCGGACAAACCCTGGTAAGGCACTATACAAAACCCCTAGCGGATTTGCGGAGGCGGATTTCCCGTATCGCACCGCTTTTGGGTGAATGGGCGGTATTTCCTAAACGCGAGTGATTCCATAGAGCTGCTGACGTGTGGCTAGGTGGACCCCCGGAAAACCTCTGTTCAGAGCGCACCATCGCGCGTTAACTTTCGTACCAGAAGGCCGAGCAATACGCGAACGAGCCGTTGATTTGGGAGAGGGCCATCGGACGGTGATCGCACGTCGGACTTGCCCGGAGTTTAACCAAGGTGCGCGGAGGATAGCCAGGTACGACACGAGCGTTTGACTGGGTGATTGGACGTAGCGGTGGGCCCGGGGCCAAGGGTTATCACACAGTGAATTGGTCTTAATATAAAGTTTTGAAGATTAAACATTGGTTATAAGGTTGGTGGCATAATATAAAGTTCGGGAATATAATTTAAAGTTCAAAACGTTGTAAATAAAGTTTATTTATCAATTTCCACGAATTTGATAAATAAATATCCGTGGAATAGATATAAGTGGACCATGTGGAGTTCAAGGAACGGGGTTTCGGATAAGAAGTGCTGACATTCCACGTTATAGTTTACCAGCTCTCCGTGGGGCTGAATTTCAGCATTGTTGCGTCACTACATTGAGGAATGGTATCAAAATGCCATTGCGCCAAAACATTCATCAATTCTTCAAGAGATCCTTGCGGCAAATCGAAAGGTCAAGTCGATTTCGCATATCCTTACAAACAATCAGGTACATTTTTCAAGTTTGGATATAAGCATTTCAAAAATTCTAATCCGTAAATGGCTTCATTGGAGGCATATATATATATATATATTTTAGATAGATAAAAAATAAAAATAATTTTTTATCATTTTTAGGATAAATTTGATGATTTATGGTGCAATAAGAACCACTCATTTACTAACCCTTGGCAGGAAAGATTTACAATAAAACAAATGATTGAGAATAAGGAGCACAAGCGAATATCACGAGCGATAATTTAAGGTATGAGATCAATCCTTTTCATTTTATTTTTGCAAAATTTACAGAGGAATCGATTGATAAAATCTTGACTATGCTAACAAAATAAAAATAAAATCTCGAGTACACTCTCCTTCTGCACTTTGTGTGACCTGGAGGATCATAAAAAAAAAAAAAATATTTTTTTATTTTTTGTTAGTATATCATAAAATCTAAAAAAATTATTTAGCTACATAATGCAATTCTACGGTAAACTTTTGTTTCTATCATTTGATTTGATTTGATTTGATTTTTCAATAAACTTTAAAATGAAATAAAATAAATTAAAACCAAAATAAAACTTGTCAGTTTCATTTTCTTTATTAATAAACTTTGTTTAATTAAAATATATATGTATATGTTTTTAATGTAACATATATAATTTTTCAAACAAAACTAAAACATTAAAAAAAAACAAAAAATGTTTTGTTTAAATTAAAATATATATATATATAAATTTTTAAATGTAACATATATCATTTAAAAAAAAAAAACTAAAACATTTATTAAAAAAAATAAAATAAAAAAACAAAACATAATTTCAAAACAACAAATGGCCCATGGCCTTTGAGCATAAGATAAAACCAAAGGAGAACTAAAGGAAGCCCATGCATATGCGTGAAGCCAGCATTTGGCTTAGCCTTACGCATATGTGCAGGGCTCCAATCCACGCAATGACTCATGCACTGCAATAAAAAGGGAACCTTATTTTTTCCATATTCGGTCTTTCTCAAGCAGTAGTTATTAGAAATCGATTTTAAAAGTTGCAGAGACAGATAATGAAGGTGTATCAGATGAAGAAACTGTTGATGAAGAAAAGAATGCAAATTGCTGATGAAGATAATATTGCAGATTCAATTGCAAAGACAGACAATGAGAGTGTATCAGATGAAGAAATTGCTGATGAAGAGAAGATTGCAAACTGTTGATGAAGAGAAGATTGCAAATTCCATTGCAGGTAATTGGAATGATGGTGATCAATCTGAACTTCTCTGTGAGAGACAAACCATTACACATCAAAACTTGCAAATAAAAAAAATCAAACCACAACCATTTTTGTTTTTTTGCAGAAGTAATTGCCAGAAAACGAGATTGCCATAAATGTGTAACTGTTAAAAACACATGATTTTAAAATGCATTTTCTGAGCAAACCGAGGCGAATTAGGAAAAACTAAAACATAGGTTTTTTCGGGAACGGGGGAAATTGAATAATTCACCAACGATTTGCTGGATTTCGTAGCCATTTGGGAGAAATTTAGGGTTCTTCGAAGCTCCGTTTTGCTTATTACATGAGAGAAAAATGATTTGCTTTGAACTGTTTAAACGTGGCAAGTTGAAAGCAGAAGAATCCAAGTGAATAACAAACTCTGATCCACATGGCATGTGGTCTAAGAGTTCAATTTGATTTAATAAATTTGATTTTAGACACATATGTGTCATCATTAAAAAATAAATAATAATAAGAAAAAATAATATAAATTAATTATATATATATATATAATAAAATAAAATAAGTTTTTTGCATATACAATCAATTTATTGAAGCAATTTATAGGGCGAAAAATACTTGCAAAATTTGATTTAAATAATTTTTCATGCAAATACTTTTTTTTTTACCACTTCAAATATTTTTGACAACATGCTTTTGCAACACATATGATGATTCAATTTGACAGTGACTTGCAGAACAATTGGAAAAATATTTAGATGATTTCTGAATATTTGGCATTAAACATTATATTATTGTTGTTGTGAAGCTTTAATTTGCAGGCTACAATGAATCTTTGTGATGCCAACCATATTACTGAGCACATTACATGAAGTCATCCGACAACAGGGAGTCGATTTATTTTTCATTGTTATTTAAAAAAAAAATGGATTGTTATCGATATCATGAATTTGACTGAATATAACACTTTTGATTTTCTTTTAATATATTTCATTTGACATTCAAATTTTTGCGTAAGAATCATAAAGGAATTGGCCATTTTTTTTTAACACACTTATGTTTCTTATGTCAAGTTTTTTGCAGGTTTCGGATGATCGAATGATCATTGAAGAAAACCAATTGTGCACAATTAGTCTTCGAAGGACCGATTTCATGAGAAACAAGTCCATGTCCATATCCATCAAGACCATTGCCTTTCCTCCCTTTTGAATTATAAATCCAACCAAACAATTCAAAGCAAGCCACGGTTATTTTCCCAGCAAGAGTCAGTTGTTCATTTTCCTTTATTCACATACACTTTCCATTACTTTTTGTCTACTCCTAACCCACAAATAAAAGCAAGAAGCTCACTTACATGCTTATTTTTCATTTTAATTTTCCATTTTCATCTTCCATTTCCATTTTCCTTCTTCTATCCTTTTCATTTCGCAAATAAACCTTGTTTTAATGAAAATTATTGAGTCCATAGTCCTTTGAGTCTAAAATATTTACAAAAACACCTTGAGGCTTGCATGTCTTAATGGCAAGTAGTCTTGCTGATGAACAATGGGAATACATTAATGTCCCTTGTTCATCGAATCTTCTAGGTACTCGACAACAGCAAAATTATTCGTACCTAGCAAGATGTGTTTGGGCATCTTGACTTTCCTTGTCATCAATGGTGAGAGTTCTTGTGTTGACTAGTGGCATTCATTAATGGCCACTAAGTCAACAATTTCCTGCTATGTTCGACATCTAAACATTTATTCACATAGCAGGAATTATGCCGAGTTTTGAAGACATGAAGACTATCATTTTTCAGCATTTTGAAGAAAATGAAGAAGATATGCAGCTACAACATATCAGCACCATTCTGCAACTGTAAAATCAGATGACAGTAGAATCAGATGACAGCTGCAGAATCAAAGGGCAGCAACATAATCAGATGGCAGCTGCAGAATCAATATCATTTCGCAACAAATTCAACAATTTTAGTAGAAGAAATAAAAGTCATCCTGATTCTTTTATCCATAACTTGTACAACCACATGAATAAGATTATGATCAGAATTTTGTAGCCACCACACATGTAGCTCATCCATTTTCAAAGGGTAAGTTAAGGTATGTCATTTTCTAACTTTTTACCATAGAATTCCTTTAAAATCTAGAATGATAATTTTTGGAAAAAAACACTTATTTTCCTCATTTCATAAAATTGCCAATACCATCAGTTGGGGGAGGGAGGAGGCAGGTACATTCATATTCACATTTTTCCACATTCATATCACATTCAAAATCCCACATAATTTCAAAAGATATTAACTCTTACATTATTATTATGAGCATACAATGGCTTTTCAAAAGTACTCAAAAAGATAATTGGATACAAACACAATCATGGTTGTCACATAAGAACCAACCATGATGCAATCTAATAGAAATATACTTTGCAACAAATTATCATTATGCAAAGTTCAAAGATAAAATTGAATGCAACAACAAAATATGGTTGAAACACAAGAACCAACCATGTTGCAATTCAACTAAAATACTTTACAGAAGTATGAAGTTATCAAATGATATCATGCAAAGTTAAGCCAAAGCTCAAAGGATAAAAAAGAATTAATGTAATAGATTGCATGAGGACATGCAATAGATTCAGTTGGGGGGTATGTTGGGCCTTGAAATTCATTTACTTCCATTACATTTTCACTTATATTTCCATATTATCACCTTCACTCCATCTCCATTTAATTATGTTTACCTTACCATTACCATTATTGGGTTACATTTATGTTTTTCCAAGCTTTATTAATTCCTAGTATTTTTAAGTGAATTTGTGGTTAAAAATTAGAAAATAATATGCACATACTATTACCTAACAAGTGGAATGAGTTTTTTGCAATGTGTAGGTCAAAAAGAAGCTTCCAGAAGACCCTTATGTGGCCTCCTAAGGTCAAATTCGAATTTGGATAGAGAAGATCATGGGATCATAAGGATATGTGTCTCATTTCCTATTTGTATTGCAACCCTAAGAAGACATGTGCCTTATCACTTCCTATTTGGATTGTAACTCTAGAGATATAGGGAGAGATTCATGGACTCTCATTAATGAGATAGATTCTCATCTTTTGTATAAATATGAGAAGTTTTCTCCTATCAAATCATGTGTAAAATTGGAGTTATGCTCAAACTTTGAATAAAGAATTGTGGCACCTTACTCATGAATGTTCCTTCATTTTGACTTGGTTTTGCTTACATATGGAGCATCTTAATTTACCATCTCTCATACTTTTAGATCATCTACCTAAAATGTGTGAGATTCACTTGCTTTTATAGATTAAAGTTTATGTGCTTTGTTAGTATTAGTTTTAGAATGACTGTGTAATCTTTGCT
The DNA here is from genome assembly GCA_034641835.2 of Pinus albicaulis. Taxonomy (NCBI): domain Eukaryota; kingdom Viridiplantae; phylum Streptophyta; class Pinopsida; order Pinales; family Pinaceae; genus Pinus; species Pinus albicaulis. The sequence goes on along the minus strand of CM076574.1, from coordinate 286,144,322 downwards.
TTTCTAAAAACATTTCAAGAGGAAAGATTTATCTAATTGGATTAAGTTTGAGGCAATAGAGCTCACAGTTATTGAGTTTCCTTTCATGTTATGTTATTTACTTTCTTAGATCAAACTATCAATTCATTGTATAATCGAATATTCCTAAAATATCAAGCTAAGAAGGTGACTTATCACACTTCCAAATTGGGTGATTGAATGTTCAACCTATACAATCATTGAGCTTTACTTTTACATGCTTTTACATTGTTTTTTTTTTAGATCCTCATTCAATTGTATAACCGTGTTTTCTTAAAGATCATTTCAAGAAGATGATTTTATCATATTTCTAAATTGAATGTTTGAATACCTAATTTATACAATTATTGAGTTTTCCCTTTGCATGCTTTAATTGCTTTCCTAGATTTAAATACTAAAGTATAATCGGTTGCTTATTCATCATCTGAAGAGGGTGATTCTATCATACTTCCATATTGGATGTTGGAGTGATTGAATGTACTCTAGTTGTTTTCCTTTATATGCTTTAAAATGCTTTCTTAGATTAAAATTTCAATTCCCGCAAGTGTGATTGCGCATTATATTTTCTTTTGAAATTGTTTTCTTTCTTTTCGTTACTTGATTTCATAGATTAGTTGAATTTCATTTTCATTATTTGATTTCATATATTAGATGAATTGGTTTTTGTTATTTTGTAGTTATAATGATATAAACTGAAAGGAAATTTCTAGCACATACAGTGCACGCATGCTTCACAAGTTTACGAAACCCCTGCGTTGACAAATTAAATGATAGGCAATTTTTTTTGCCCCAGCAATTATGCTCGAATTTCCACTTGGGAGAAGGATTGCTTGAAGAGCCTTGTTTTGGACTTGGAAATCACCAAAGGGAGGTCTTCAACATCAAGGACACAGTTGTATGCTTCATTTTTCTATAATTAATAATAGATCTGATGTTTCACTTTCCATATTTGTCTAGATATCTATGCAAGTAGTCTAATACTCCTTGATCTGTTAGGTAAGTTGTATTTGATGTATGTTATGTATCTTGTCACGTTTCTTGTTGTTGTCTCTTGATTTCTTACAAGTGAGGAGTGATCCTGAAGGATCATAGAATCAAGGTCTTCAACAAAGGACTAGATGATAGCATCAGGAAGAGGTAGGCTATTCTTCTTCTTCTTCCATTTTGAGTACAAACTAGGAAAAGGTTCATTAGTTGCTCTTGTGTGTTGCTAGACCCACTCTAGGGCTAGAGAGATTGTCTTTGTCTGCAGAGGAGATTGTATTCACAAAAAAGAGGAAAAATTGATCTCCATTATATTTGTTGCAACATAAATGGACATGATACATCCACATGCAAACTCTCTTGGGAAAAAATATCGTAAGAACGAAATGAAAATAGAGGTAAAATGCCAGATCCAGGGAAAGGCAAAACACATGAATTTTCTCATTATATTGTGGCACATTACAATATTACAACAACTTAATATATGTTTCCATACTCCATTTTCTTTTTGGAAAGATGCATGGCTACTTGATCTAGGTACAACCTATCACGTGACCTTTCAGAAATGTTTTTTTGAAGACTTCAATGATAATGTAGATGGAGTTGTATAATTTGTAGAAAAGAAAAAACTCAAGCCATCCAAACTTGGCACCATTAGAATCAAGCTTCCCGGACTCCCTGAATTTATTTTGCATAATGTTCTTTACCTACCAGAGTTGCAGAGAAACTTGTTGTCCCTTGTTCACATTTTCTAGTAAGGACACTCCATTCACATGGTTGATGGAAAAGTTGAGGTGAGAAAAGCATCAAATAATGCAATTGTATAGACTAGAATAGAGGAAGAAATACTCTTGAACCTGCAAGGAACATCTGCTCGCACTTATAACTATGCACACAATTCTCAGTGTAATGAAGATACATTGCCATCTAGTCTTTTATGGCATGCAATATTTGGACATCTAAATTATGAAAATCTTCATTTATTGAAGAGAAATGGTGTTACTGATTTGCCAACAATTCCAAGGAAACTGAATCAATTGAATGCTCGTATCTTAGGAAAACATAGGAAACAACCATTTCATGGTTATGTTTCAAGAGCATGTATAAATAATAAAATGATTCATTCTTATATGTGTGGCCTTATGCCTATTCCTTATACAAACGAAAATAAATATATGATGACTTCTATTGATGATTATACCAGGATGTGTTGGGTATATTTGTTAAAAATTAAATATGAAACTTTCAAGAATTTTCATGCATGGAATTAAAATTATGGAGAATATCATATTGGCTCTATTCGTATTGATAATGGAAAATAATATATGTTATGTAACTAGTTCACAAAAATAGAAGAAAAGATAGATCAACAACTTGAAGATAAGCCTCTTTGGGGGGAAACCTCATTTTGCGTCACATATTGAACAATTATTGGATGATTCAAATGACAATACCTCCTTGGTATATATAGGAGTCTAAGGGGCCGCAATATAATTAGGGCCTACATAACAATAAGATAGTAAGGGCACAATAATAACAATAGTGGGCTTCTATGGGGCATAATAATAACAATAGTGGTCTTCTATGGGGCACAATAATAATAATATGGGGGCTACACTAGAATTATAGGGACCTAACTGCCCCTCTCCTTCAAAAAAAATTTGTCCTCAATGCTTGAGTAGTTTTGGATGCTTTTGTATAAAATATTCATCTTCCCATGTAGAATCTTCAGCGGGTAAGTTCTTCCACTTAATGAGATAGTCTGAAATTGATTGATTTTATAGCTTCCATATTCTTGCTTTCATGATATCTTCAGGATCCAATATGACTTTTCCTTCCTCATTAAGTTTTGGAAATATAGTTTGAACTGGAAGCTTGTCACCTATGGCCTTCTTTTAACATGAAACATGGAAAAGTAGGTGTATTTGTGAAGATGCAGGTAGCTCCAATTTATATGACATAGTCCCAATCTTTTGCAATACCTTATAAAGGCCATAATACTTGGGTGATGATTTATTATCCTTCTTAGCTTGTGTGAGAGACATTTGTTTGTATGATTGTAGTCGTAAAAATACCCAATCACCCATGTCAAAACTTATTTCACTATGATGATGATTTGCTTGTTGCTTCATTTAATTCCACCCTAGAGTCAGATTATCCTTTAAGAGTTGGAGAACTTGTTGTTGATGCTTGATGTGATCTTCCTCTGCTTGAACCTTACAACTATCTCTTAGAGATGATCTGATGGACCATGGACGATATCCATAAAGTGCCATAAATGGGTCATTTTTGTTGCGGTATGAAAGATAGTGTTATACCACCATTCTACTAGAGGTAACCACTTGACCCATTATGTTTGTTTATCAAATAAAAAGTAGCGAAGATATCCTTCCAAACATTTGTTCACTATCTCAATTTACCCATCAAATCAAGGATGATAAGATGAGCTATGAGCGAATTGAGTACCAAGACAAAAAAAATAGTTTTGTCCAAAAAATTATAGTTAAAATGGGATCTTTGTCACTTACAATAATCTTTAGATTACCATGTAACTTTTGAATTGTTTCCACAAATGTAGTAGCAACTATAATAGATTTGAAAGGATGAGTAATGCAAAAAAGTGTGCATACTTGGTAAGTCTATCAACTACCACCATGATGACACTCTTTCCTTCAGACTTGGGTAGACCTGTGATAAAATCCATTGAGTCCTCCTTCCAACACTAACTTGGAATGGCTAATGGTTGTAAAATTCCTAGGGTTTTAATTGTCACAACTTTATTTTGTTGGAAAACCAAACACTCAGACACAATTTTTGAATATAATATTTAATGCCATTTCAAAAAAAAAGTTCTTAACCTTGTCGTAAGTTTTCAAAAATCCTAAGTTCCCTCCTATATGGGAGATGTGTAATTCCAAAAGAAATTTGTGTTCGAGTTTGGAATTCTTATCTAAATATAAGTGATCTTTGTATCATAGTGAATCATTTTTCCAGACAAAAGTATCATATGCATTAGGACCTTGTTGCAACTTTTGAATGTGTGTCCAAACCTCTTCGTCATTCCTCCATTCATCCCTTACTTCATTTATCCAATCAGGTTGGATAACAGAAATGAGATATAACAATGCCTCCACATCCTCATCATTTCTTGAGAGTGTATTTACAACAACATTTTGCTTCCCTTTTTTGTAGAACTCATAACCAAACATCTTTGTGACCCATTTTTGTTACTCTTCTGAAGATAATATGTGTTCCAATAAGTATTTAATACCATTATGATTTTATTTTATATTGAAGTGTCTTCTAATTAGGTAAGCAAGGCATTGCTTCAAGGCATGTAGAATTTCCAATGTTTCCCTCTCATAAATGGGTTTGTGTAAATTCTTTCCCTTGATTGGACAACTTTTAAAGGCAATGGGTCTTCCTTCTTACATCAAAACAACACCAATTCCATTTCCTGAGGCATCACATTCCACAATAAAGGTTTTTTTGAAGTCTAGTGTAGTTAAGACCAGAGCTCGACATGTTGCCTCTTTAAGATGTTAGAAAGCCTTAGTTGCTTTTGGAATTCAAGAAATGCATCTTTCTTCAGTAATGTTGTTAGAGGTGTTGCTATTTTCCCATAATTCTTAACAAACTTGTGATAATTGATCCAAGTGGATATTGGTGGCCACCCACCTATTCCACCTGAACCCCTAACACTGTTTCTTTTAGTTTCCTTAACTATAGCACAATTTACTATTTTAGGATTTTTTTCGACTCCTTAACTTTCGGAGTCATTTTAAGGCCCTAAACAACTTCTTCTTCTTCTTTTTTCTTTTTTTTATAGTGAATCGTTTTTCTAGACAAAAGTATCATATGCACTAGGACCTTGTTGCAACCTTTGAATAAGTGTCCAAACCTCTTCGTCATTCCTCCATTCATCCCTTACTTCATTTATCCAATTATGTTGGATAATAGAAATGAGATACAACAATGCCTCCACATCCTCATCATTTCTTGAGAGTGCATTTACAACAACATTTTTCTTCCCTCTTTTGTAGAACTCATAACCAAACATCTTTGTGACTCATTTTTGTTACTCTTCTAAAGATAATATATGTTCCAATAAGTATTTAATACCATCATGATTTTTTTTTATATTGAAGTGTCTTCCAATTAGGTAAGCGAGGCATTACTTCAAGGCATGTAGAATTTCCAATGTTTCCCTCTCATAAATGGGTTTGTGTAAATTCTTTCCCTTGATTGGACAACTTTTAAAGGCAATGGGTCTTCCTTATTACATCAAAACAACACCAATTCCATTTCCTAAGGCATCACATTCCACAATAAAGGTTTTTTTGAAGTCTAGTGTAGTTAAGACCAGAGCTCGACATGTTGCCTCTTTAAGATGTTACAAGGCCTTAGTTGCTTTTGGAGTTCAATAAAAGGCATCTTTCTTTAGTAATGTTGTTAGAGGTGCTGCTATTTTCCCATAATTCTTAACAAACTTGTGATAATTGATCCAGGTGGATATTGGTGGCCACCCACCTATTCCACTTGAACCCCCAACATTGTTTCTTTTAGTTTCCTTAATTATAGCACAATTTACTATTTTAGGAATTTTATCGACTCCTTAACTTTCAGAGTCATTTTAAGGCCCTAAACAATGGCTCCTTAACTTTTGGAGTCATTTTAAGGCCCTAAACAACGACTCCTTAACTTTTGGAGTCATTTTAAGGCCCTAAACAACGACTCCTTAACTTTAGGTGTCATTTTAAGGCCCTAAAAAACTTCTTCTTCTTCTTCTTTATTATTTTATTTTATTTTTCTAGAAAAAATAAATAAAATTAAAAATAAATTAATTAATTAATTAATTAATTAAAAATTAAAAAATAAAAATAAAATATATATATATATATATATATATATATATATATATATATATATATATATATATATATATATATATATATATATATATATATATATATATATATATATAATAATAAAAATTTAAAAATCTCACACACATCAATAGGGGTTTGCAGTCGAAATTTGTAGTCCTTGAATAAATCTTTCTAATGAGGTATCGTACACATCAAACAAAGATTGCATGCCAAAGTTACGACCTTGGGAACTTGGTGTACCAACTAACCCCAACGGGGCCCACAAACTTTTGGTGCTTCATCTCCTAGGGTTAGGTTTTTGGATGTTTGGGGTTTTCCCTTGTTCTCAATAACAAAAAGGCTTGAAAACCTCATTGTTACACAATTCAGAGGCATGTAGCTGCCACATATGTTCTCATAGATAAGCTACCATTGCCCGAGATAGTTTATTTCCATTATGCATGTTAACAATTTCAACATTTTGTTATCAACGAATTGAAGTTCAATTTTCGTTGTAGTTCTGTGTTTCTGTTTAAATCTATAGTCCATTTCATTCCTGCACAAATTTGGATGAGTGGTATTAGATCTGTCTGATATTTCTATGTTTTTCTATGCATGTCCCCAACGAGGTCAGTGTATAAGGAGTTAGGGCTTGAACTGGTTGAACCTTTGCAAGATTGGCCTCGCTGACCTAGACGACCTCCCATGGTGGAAGAAAACAAAGATGATGGAGTAGGAGATCCTTTCAAAATATTGCCCAAAGAATCCCTCGAGTGAAAAAGTAACGCAATGATGGAAAAATTTCCCATATCCTTTGCCGGATGCCCACAGGTGATCCATCTTCATCTAGCAACCATCCTGGAGGTGCCACTCCCTTTAAGGTACAATTCAACTTTGACATTCCCATATTTGAAGGCCAGATAGATGTAAATGTCGTAGATAAATGGTTAAATTTGTTGGAAGGATATTTTTTGGTTCATGATTTTTCCAATAGGGAAAATATTACTTTTTCGCTACTCAAAGTTTCCCCCCACGTCAAGGACTGGTGGGAAACCTACTGTGAGCAGAGGGTTGAGAGGGAACCCTCACTATTTTTAGCCACACCCACTTGGAATTATTTCCGAGACGCCATCAAGGAACCATATTACCTTGTCGGTAGCTATGAAGATAAGTACATAAACTGGAACACACTACGACAGGGAAGGGACCAAGACGTGACCAAGTTCACAAATATTTTTCATACCCTTCGCACGAAGTTGGGTATCAAGGATTCTGAGTGACATTTGGTACTCAAGTACCGTAACTGTCTACTCAAATACGTATAAGGTGAGATGGATTTTTGGACATATCCTCGCTTGGCATTGCCTATTGATATGATGTTAAGATTGAGAAAAAATTTAAACAAAAGAAGCGAGATTTTGGATCTGTGATTCTGAAGCAAGGGAAAGGCACCCCCAAACCACAAAACAAAGGATAAAGCCAAGGCAGGGTAAACCAGTACAACCCTATGAAGCCGTGGGCAAAGAATAACAACAAAAAGACATAAGGACACAGGAAAGATGTGTGAGTTCCATAAGAGCCCCACTCACAACACAAGTGTGTGTCAAGCCAAGCAGTGATTGATGGTCGAGCTGAAGGCTTTAGATTTAGATGCAAGTTTTGATTGTGAGTCAGAACTTGACAAGGGGAATGAAAAATGGAAGCATATTATTGATGTGTAGCCCAGTGCCACTGTTTCCACCACCAAGATCTAGAATATTGAGCCCAAATATCCAGAGGAAGGGGAGTGTCTCTTCCACTCACATATGTGGGTAAAGGGGCGTCCACTGCAGTTCATTGTCAACAGCAGGAGCCAAAAGAACCTCATCTCAGTAGAGGTCGTTAAGTAGTTGGGCTTACCTACCACATCACACCCACATCGATACACCATAAGGTGGTCGAGATCTTCACGTCAGCCAACGGTATCATCTTCCCTATAACATCAAACCCTCCACGGATGAGGTAATGTGTGACGTTGCTCCTGTTAAAGTTTGTGATGTATTATTAGGCCAACCATTGTGGAAGCGTCATGTTGTGTATGATTAAAGGCCTAACACTGTTATTATTAATTTGAGCAGTAATTTATATATAATATTGGAGGTAGCCCCGCCTACCGCCATGTATTTGATATCTACTAAGCAATGCAGTAAGATCATCTCCTAGACCGGGAATTTTTTATTTTTTTTTTATTTGTTCTCAGAGTAAGGGGAATATTGTGGCCACATCCATGACCCGTGTGAAGGGTTCCACCATGCAACAGAAGCAAGTGGATAAGGTCATGGAAGAATATAGGGACACCTTCTCCTCACCCACAGGGGTACCTTCGCACTGTCAGGTGAAGCATTCAATTGATCTGACTCCCAAATCACCTCTATCCAATGGGACGATATACCACCACTCTATTCTAGAAAATGAATAAATTAGTGTAGATCCAGGATTTTTTGCAAAAAGGGCACATCCGACCAAGTTCCTCACCTCGCAGGAGCCTGATTGTACTTATACAGAAGAAGGATGGGACCTGGAGACTCTGCATTGATTATCAAGCACTGAATAAATCACTGTCAGAAACAGGTATCCAATCCCACAAATTGATGAACTTCTTGACCAGCTCAAAGGGGCCAAGTATTTCAACAAAATAAATTTAAAGTTTTGGTATCGCCAGGTTCCAATAGAACACACAGATGTATGGAAGATCACCTTCAAATCTAAGGAGGGCCTTCTTGCGTGGTTGGTCATGCCTTTCGAGTTGACAAATTCCCCTGCAATTTTTTATGAGGCTGATGGATAACATATTGCGACCCTTTACCAACCCATTTGTGGTTGTATATATTGACGACATCCTCATCTTCAATAAGAATTGGGAAGAGCACTTGCAACACATTCGATAGGTCCTTCAAACATTGCAACAACACAAACTATGTGTTGAGTTTGAGAAATGAACCTTTGGCATGAGATAGGTCAAATATCTAGGTTACATCATTAATGAGAAAGTTGTGCATATGAATCGAGCTAAGATCCATGTACTTTGGGATTGGCCAGTCCCAACCACTCTAATAGAGCTTCGCAGCCTTTTGGGCCTTGCTAATTTTTATCAGAGGTTTGTGTTGGGATTATCTCATATCACTTGGCCTTTGAATAAATTTACCAAGGGTGGAGCGAAAGAAAAAAATATCTGGTTCGAATCTCAACGGAAGGGGTTTTTCGAGCTGAAGCACTACCTCTACTTTGCACCAATATTCACATTTCTAGACCTTGTTGAGATTCAACAAGATGATTAGCTTAGTGAAAAGAGTCGCCTTCACTAAGTGGGCCCGCAGGCTATTTTTGGCGCAAGTCTATTTTTAGACTATGTCTATTTTTAGACATGATGATCATATTTCAGAAGTTGCAGGATGCTATTTGTGGATGGTTGGTCAAGTTGGAAAAATAGATGAAATTCTTTTTTAGAATATTGGGCGAAGTCTATTTATAGATCATCAATCTAAAAAAAGATGCATGTCGATTATTATTAGCTCTTAATAATAATCAGACTCTAAACAACAACTTATTCTCTTGGAGCACTTCAGTTCAGTGCACAAATGTGGCACATTAGCTTACAGAAGGAATTACACAATTCCTAAGGGTTTACTGGAGTTCATGCATGGAGGACTCAGTTAGAACTGAAGTCGCAAAGTTATGACAGAGTTGGAAGAGTAGTTAATGGAGTTGTATTCAATTTAACTCAGTTAGACTCAGTTGAGCTAGTTGTATATAATCTAACTGAATGATACACTAGTGGGAGTGGATTGAATTAATTAGTTAATTAATTCACAAATAATAACTCATTAATCAACTGAACAATACAGCAATTAGCTACAGTGCATGTCAGTTTCAGTGGAGACTAGTGGAGAGATAGGTGAAAGGGCAAGATAGACTATCTGTTGTGACTATAGTGATGCATTTATTGCATCACACACACATTGGAGTTGCCAACGAGGATTGCACAGTCAAGGATGGAGTAATTCAAATTCATTCAGAGCTATTCTTCAACAGAGATTGCGCAGTGGAGGCAGGCTAGCAGGGGGTAGAGATCGGTGCATGGATTTGCAAGATTGGTCCTAATTAGTGTACGACGATTGTACTGTACTGAGAGCTTTTGATAACCTTTGTATGCTCGTATGAAATTTTCATATGATCTCCATGTTACATAATATATAGTTCAAGTTTTCAGCTTTAGGCTTTCCCGGTTAAAAACTGTGTTATGTGCGATTGAATATTTTTGTTTATGCTTCACATGTGTGTGCAAATAATTTTTCCGCAAAATATTAACAAGTGGAATAGATTCAGTATATTGCATAAATTTAAATAGTGTGAGATCAGGTGGATCTTGGACATATGCATGCTTAGTGCATATAATTTCTACATGGTATCAGAGCATTGTTGATTGAAGATTGCAATTGTGAAGTGAGTTTGTGTTGGTAGACAATTCGAATTTGCTACAGAAGATTCTTAGTGCAGAAATCGAGTATACATTGAAATGTCTTTCAATGGGTTGAGATTGGAGTATGCCCTTGATGGGAGCTTGAATTAAATAGCCTGGAAGGACAGGATGGAGGCGGTGCTGGAGGATAATGGGCTGAAGGATTTCATCGATAGTGATGTTCCTAAGCCGGGATCTAGCGATGATGCATTACTTGATGCATGGCAAAAGAATACAACAAAGACGAGGAGGATTCTGTTGGAAGGTGTGAAGGACCATATTGTGTCCAGCCTTCACGAGAAATCCACTCCATTCTTATTGTGGAAGGCCTTGACAGAATTGTTCCAAAGCAGAAGTGACCAGAGGAAGTTAGCGCTTAAAGACAAGCTCAGAAAAATAAAAATGGAGAAAGGCGACAATATTCCAAAATACCTCACGAAGTTTGTCCACTGCAAGGATGAACTGGGAATTGTGGGGGTTGCTGTTGATGAAGAAGACTTGGTGAGCTTGGCTCTCCTTGGGCTTCTGAAGAGTTGGCACAGCTACAAAGACTCTGTCAATAGACGGGAGAAACTGCCATGATGGGAGCGACTTTGGTCGGATCTTGTGCAGGAGGAGATAAGGCGGGTTACTAGGGATGGATCTTCATTGAAGAATGAAGATGAAGAGAATTTTTCTTTGGCTGCCAAAGCAAGGAAAGGGAAGGGGAAGAAAAATCCTTCAAAATCCGGTGCTAAAGGCAAGAAGTAGGATTTGTCCAAAGTGAAGTGTTTTCACTGTCACGAACATGGACATTTCGCCACTAACTGTCCACAGAAGAAGAGGAATAAGCAGGCTACTAGATCTGCAGCTGGAGAGGCCTTAGCCTCACAATTTGAGCTGGATTTTTCCTTGATCACATGCTTGGTTTCAATTTGCATGGGATCGGTGTGGTATCTTGACAGTGGTGCGTCTTTCCATATGACGGGAGACAAAGAATTGTTTAGTGACTTGGAGGAGAAGGATCTCCAGATGCATATAGAGATGGGCGACGATGGTCGGTATAGTGTGACTGGAATTGAGACCATTACCTTTGAGAGGGAGTCCAGTAATCTGTTCTTGTTGAAGAATGTCATGCATGTTCCAGGTCTGAAGAAGAACTTGGTCTTAGTCGCAATGCTGGAAGACAAGGGTTATGATGTTGTTTTCAGTGAGGGAAAAGCCTTCCTTAGACATAAAACAATGGGTCAAACCAAGAAGATAGGGTTCGAATTAAGAATCTCTACAAGATGGAGGTAGATGGCTGCGCTGAAAAGGTGGGAAAAGCAGAAGAAGTGGTGAGCCGGGATGAGGGAGAATTATGGCACAGGAGATTGGGCCATCTTCACCATGGCGCTTTGAAGATTTCGCAGCAAATTTCTACTGGACTTCCCAAGGGTACTCTTGCGCAGTCAGATCAGTGCAAGGGATGTACTATGGGTAATTTTGTGAATACCACCTTTCAAGAGAAGGAGAACCGTGCTTTGGTGATCCTGGAGATAATTCACACAGACGTGTGTGGACCATTCTCGGTTGCTTCAATAGCAAAACACAGGTATTATGTGATATTTGTTGATGATTATTCTCGTAGATGTTGGATCTTCTTCATGCAGAAGAAGAGTGAAACGTTCTCAAAGTTCTATGAGTTCAAGGCATTGGTGGAGAAGGAGTCGGGGAAGCAAGTGAAAGCTCTACGGAGCGATAATGGTGGTGAATACATCTCGGGCGAATTCAAAGACTTTTGTAGCAAAGAAGGAATTCAAAGAGAACTCATAGCACCTCATAACCCACAACATAATGGGGTCGCGGAGAGAAAGAATAGAACGATCATGGGTGTTGCACGAGCGATGCTGCATGACCAGGGCCTACCGATGCACTTGTGGGCGGAAGCATGCAACATTGCGGTTTATGTGCAAAACTATTGTCCTCATAGAGTACTTGGCATGAGTACACCTGAAGAAGCATTTTCTGGTAAGAAGCCTGATATTTCTCATTTGAAGATTTTTGGCTCACCTGTTTACATTCATGTGACAAAGGAAGCCAGGAAGAAGTTGGAGCCGACTGCAGAAGTTGGGATATTTGTGGGGTACACAGAAACACCCCATAATTATCGTGTGTATTTGCAAGACAGTCGGATGACTGTTGTGTGACGGGATATAAAATTCAATGAGGTGAAATCCATGAATTTGTCGCTTGAGAGGGAGCTACACTTGCATGCAGAAGAGGAACTTCTTGTTCCCAAAGATGAGCCTCTGGATGTGGATCAGCCACAGGAGGAGATTCATTGAGTGGAGGAGTCCACTCATGTAGAACCAAACATCAGATAAGGCAGAAAGCGTACCACAGAAGCTGAGAGACTGAAGCTTGATGCGGCACAGAATGTAGGAGTCCCTACATCACAGCACAGACAGAGACAATCACCTGACCGATATACTAGATAAATGGCTCTTACGAGCAAGTGTATTGTGATAGAGCCATTCTTTCGAAGAAGCAGTGTAGGAGCCCACATGGGTAGATGCCATGGTGGAGGAGTATGACTCCATTGTCAGAAACAATGCTTGGGATATTGTTCGAAGGCCGATGGGAAAATCAGTTGTAGGATCAAGATGGATCTACAAGGTAAAGCAAGCTACTGATGGAAGTGTTGAGAAGTATAAGGTAAGATTTGTTGCCCAGGGCTTCTCACAGATTGAGGGGATTGACTATGAAGAAACATTTGCACCTGTCGCACAATATTCTTCCATACGGACCATCCTTGCTCTCTCAGCGCAGATGGGTTGGCACATTCATCAGATGGATGTGGAGACTGCGTTCCTTAATGGGGTCATTGAGGAAGAGGTGTACATTGAGCAGCCTGAAGGATTTGAGATCTTAAGCAGCGAGTTGCATGTGTGCGGGCTCAAAAGAGCGTTTTATGGGCTTAAACAAGCACCCCATGCTTGGTACACTCGGATCGACAGCTATTTCACTGGACTTGGCTTCACCAAGAGTGAGGCAGATGCAAACCTATACCAAATTGTGGTGGAGGGTAAGCTTTTAATCATTGTTCTTTATGTTGATGATTTAATATTGACTGGTGATGAGCAGTTGATACACTCATGCAAGGAGGACCTTGCAAAGGAGTTCGAGATGAAGGATATGGGCCTCCTTCATTATTTCCTTCGATTGGAAATATGGCAGCACATTGGTGGACTGTTTGTGTCTCAAGGCAAGTATGTCCGGGAGATACTGGAGAAGTTCAACATGCATGACTGCAAACCTATCGACAGTCCTCTTCCTGGTGGATGGAGGAAAGAATATGCTACATCGGCAGAGGTAGTGGATGCCACTCCTCTATCGACAGTTGGTGGGGTCGTTGATGTATCTGGTCAATACTCGACCCGATATATGCTATGCAGTTAACCAGCTTTCGCAAGCTATGGTTAAGCCTACCAAGCTCTTTTTGGAAGGCGGGCAAGCATGTATTGCGCTATATCAGAGGCACATCGGGATATGGTCTATGGTACAGACAGGAGGATGGAGTGAAGCTTTCTGGCTTCACTGACGCTAGACAAGGTGAAGCCCAACGTACGTAAAAGAGCACATCGTAGGGATTTTCAAGTATCTGGATCTATGGAAGTTTCGCACAAACAGAAACAAAGATTCATGTGGGCACTGGCTCAAATGGTTTAAATACATGGCAAAGCAAAGTCGTTTCGCATGTGAGGCTATCCTGGATGAGGAAGATTCTCGTTGGTTTGTTTCGTTCACATTTAGATCCCACAAGGATACATTGTGATAATCAGAGTTGCATTAAACTCTCGATTAATCCCGTGTTTCATGATAGATCTAAACATATTGATATCCAATATCATCATATCAGAGATTGTGTGTAGCGGAAGATCATGTTGCTTCAGTACATTCCTACGGAAGATCAGGATGCATGTATTCTGACGAAGGCGCTCGGCAGGAGCAAATTCGAATACCATAGAGGTAGGATCGGGGTGAAGGATAATCCCTATCTTGTTGAGAGGGAGTGTTGAGATTCAACAAGATGATGAGCTTAGTGAAAAGAGTCACCTTCACTAAGTGGGCATGCAGGCTATTTTTGGCGCAAGTCTATTTTTAGACTATGTCTATTTTTATACATGGTGATCATATTTCAGAAGTTGCAGGATGCTATTTGTGGATGGTTGATCAAGTTGGAAAAATAGATGAAATTCTATTTTTAGAATATTGGGCGAAGTCTATTTATAGATCGTCAATCTAAAAATAAATGCATGTCGATTATTATTAGCTCTTAATAATAATCACACTCTAAACAACAACTTATTCTCTTGGAGCACTTCATTTCAGTGCACAGATGTGGCACATCAGCTTACAGAAGGAATTACACAATTCCTAAGGGTTTACTGGAGTTCATGCATGGAGGACTCAGTTAGAACTGAAGTGGCAAAGTTATGACAGAGTTGGAAGTGTAGTTCATGGAGTTGTATTCAGTTTAACTCAGTTAGACTCAGTTGAGCTAGTTGTATATAATCTAACTGAATGATACACTAGTGAGAGTGGAGTGAATTAATTAGTTAATTAATTCACAAATAATAACTCATTAATCAACTGAACAATACAGCAGTTAGCTATAGTGCATGTCAGTTTCAGTGGAGACTAGTGGAGAGATAGGTGAAAGGGCAAGATAGACTATCTGTTGTGACAATAGTGATGCATTGATTGCACCACACACACATTGGAGTTTCCAATGAGGATTGCGTAATCAAGGATGGAGTAATTCGAATTCATTCAGAGCTATTCTTCAACAGAGATTATGTTGTATGCTTGTATGAGATTGTCATATGACCTCCATGTTACATAATATATAGTTGGGGTTTTCAGCTTCAGGCTTTCCCGGTTAAAAACTGTGTTATGTACGATTGAATATTTTTGTTCATGCTTCACATGTGTGTGCAATTAATTTTTCCATAAAAGATTAACAAGTGGAATAGATTCAGTATCTTGCATAAAGTTAAATAGTGTGAGATCAGGTGGATCTTGGACATATGCATGCTTAGTGCATATAATTTCTACAGACCTGCGCATTTGTATTCTATTAGTGTAGTTCTCACCCAGCAAGGGCATCCAATGATCTATCATAGTGAGACACTTTTCTACATAATTCAGAAATACCCCACATACGGTAAGGAGATGTACTCCATCGTGCAGGATTTCCAACAATGGAAACATTCCATTCTGGGGAAGGAGACAGTCATCCACACAAATCGTCGACCCCTGCAATTTATAAAAACCCAAGGGAAGTTGCAAAACGATCGCCATCAAAATTGGTACACATGTTTGCAACAATTTCATTTGAATATCAAATACAAGAAGGGTAGCACCAATCATGATGCAGATTGCCTTAGTTGGCCACCGATCGTAGCACGGAAAATTACTCTCAACTCTTATGGCTACGAGACCTCTGGATGGTCACAACTATATAAAAATGATCCAATGTTGGCCACCACATACCAGAAGCTAGTGGATGGAAAACAAGTTCCATACTTCCACCTCCTAGGATGCATTATTATGCTACGTGGGCCACCTTTGTGTTCCTTCAAGCGAGTGTGCCAAGATGATTTGGGAGGAGAACTATAGTCACGGAACACTTTGGTGTGGATAAAGCCATGGTCGTACTACATAAGTATTTTTATTGGCCAAATCTATGACAGGATGTTGGAAAATACATCAGATCTTGCACTACATGTGTCATCGCCAATCCAACTATTAAGAAGCAAGGCTTATATACTCTTCTTCCAATCCTAACCGGCCCTGGGAATCCATCTCCATGGACTCTATTTATGTCCTTCCTTCTACCAAGCATGGATATGACTATGTATTTGTGGTCTTCAAAAGATTTTCTAAGATGGGCATATTGGTTGCTTGTAAGAAGAGTATCATAGCAGAGGCCACTACCATACTCTTCTTTGAACGAGTGTGGTACATTTTTGGATCCCACAGACCATTATATCAGAACGGGATAGCAAGTTCCTAAGAGAATTTTGGTTGATCCTTTGGTCATTGTTGGAGACGAAGCTCACCAAGTCAACTGCATTTCACCCCCACACTGATGGTCAGACAAAGGTCGTCAATAGGATGATTATGCACATACTACACATGTACAACTTTAAGCATTCATGGACATGGGATGAGAGTCTTCCCTATGTGCAATGCAACCATAAAAAATCTCTCCATAGCTCGACTAGCCATGACCCCTTTAAAGTGGGCCTCATATTTCAACCAGTATGCCCCCTTGACGTTCCATTACCTTTTGCAACCACATAGGAAGATTCTTCCCATGTTAAGTCCGAAGTTGATAAAGCCACTAGATTTTTTGAGCACATTCATCACATCCGCCAACATGTTCATGACATCCTAGAGAAATCTAATGCCAAATCCAAACAACAACATGATCAACACTGGGTGCCCCATAAGTTTCAAGTAGGCGAAAAAGTTTGGTTACATATGCAGAAAGAGCACCTTGATGGAGCCCATCATAAGCTTTGACCACTCCGATACGGGCCTTACACCATCAACAAGGTTGTGGAAAACAATGCTTTTGATCTCAATATCCCCCTATTCCTTAGCTTTCACCCTGTATTCAATGTGGATTGCCTTCGACCATAATTTCCACCATTGTTGGACACATCTGACATTGTTGAGTAGTTGATACCAACAAAGCTCAACCTTGATTACATTGAATAGGCCACAAATGATTGCATCTTGAACACAGGGATCAAGACCACTCACAAATATAGGATGCAACTATATCAGATTGTCAAAGCTGGCCAACTCTTGCACCAGGGAAAGTGGCTCACTAGGGACCAAGTTCAGTAGAAATTTCCCCATCTCATGTAGACACTCAACACAATGGGGACCATTGCTTTCAAAGGAGGCAGGACTGATATAGGTGGATATTGGTGGCCACCTACCTATTCCAATTGGACCCTCGACATTATTTGTTTCAGTTTCCTTAATTGTAACATAGTTTACTATTTTTGGCCATTTTTCGGGTCCTGAACTTCCAGAGTCATTTAGAGGCCCTAAACGATATTTTTTTTGGAAAAAGGGTAAACCCATAGCTTATGTTATGGGTTTTTGGTCGAAATTTTTAGTCCTCAGATAGATTTTTCTAACGAGGTATCGTACGTTTCAAACAGAGATCGCACTCCAAAGTCACAACCTTGGGAAGTTGGTGTACCAACTAACCCCAACACGACCCACCAACTTTTGGCGCTTCATCTCTTAAAGTTAGGTTTTTGGATGTTTGGGATTTTCCCTTGTTTTGCGATAATAAAAAGGCATGCGAGCCTTATTGTAACACATTTAAGAGGCATGTAACCACCACATCTCTTCTCAGAGATAAGCTACCATCGCTTGAACTGGTTTATTTCCATTCTGCATGTAAACAATTTCAATATTTTGTTATCAATGAATTGAAGTTTAGTTTTCACTTGTAGCTATGTGTTTATGTTTAAATTTGTATTTCATTTCATTCCTGCATACATATCGATCAATAATTCACTGTTAGCCCGAGAAATTCTCAAAAATTCCTTAAGGTTGTGGGGATTTTCCATTCGTTAATGGCTTTAATTTTGTTAGGGTCTACCTTAACACCCTCATGAGATATAATATGACCCAAATATTCCACTTCTTGTAC
Source organism: Pinus albicaulis (assembly GCA_034641835.2). Taxonomy (NCBI): domain Eukaryota; kingdom Viridiplantae; phylum Streptophyta; class Pinopsida; order Pinales; family Pinaceae; genus Pinus; species Pinus albicaulis. The sequence continues at coordinate 286,126,249 of CM076574.1, read as the reverse complement.
CCCAAAGAACCATTTGGAGTTTTTTTTGCATACAATTGTTTTTCCTCCAATAGTTTGAACACCTTGTCAACATGCAAAACATGATCCTTCCAAGACTTGTTGTAGACTAGTATATCATCAAAAAATACTAACACAAATTTTCTGAGGGGTTTGAAAATGGAATTCATCAAACCTTGAAATGTGGAAGGTGCATTAGTAAGGCCAAAAGGCATGATCAAAAATTCATAATGACATTCATGAGTTCTGAATGTTGTTTTCGAAATGTCTTCAGTCTTCTCTCTAATTTGATGATATCCTGAATAAAGATCGAACTTGGTGAAGTAAATTGCTCCATTTAATGCATCCAAAAATTCATAATGATAGGAATGAGAAATGTATCTTTAATGGTGAGCTTGTTGATCTTCCTATAATTTGGACACGTGCCATGATACATCCTTCTTGTGTACCAATACTACTGGAGCATAAAAATAACTTTGGCTAGGTCAAATTATACCAGACTCTAGCATTTCAGAACCATACGTTCAATTTCAGTCTTCTGGGCATAAGGATATCTGTAGGGTCTGATGTTTAGAGGAATACTTCCAGGAATCAAGTGAATAACATGGTCATGATCATGAATAGGTGGGAGACCCTTGGGAGTCTCAAATACCTTTGAATGATTGTCAAGGACTCTTTGGAGATCTGGAGAAATGGGTGACTTAGATGGTTAAACATCTAGTGAGAAAATTGTGCAATTACACCTCATTTTTGCTTCTTCAAATGCTTTGTCGTGCCGTTAGAGCCGATTATCTTACCAGGTCTCCCAAAGATACCCCTTAATTCATTTTCCTTTCCTTCATAGAATAATTTCAAGAAGATTTCTTGAAAATTAAAAGCTATCGTCCCCAAAAATTGTAACCATTGGACTCTTAATACAACATTAGCACCACCCATTAGAACGACAATCATTGGATTATTTAATACATATTCCCCCATGGTTAGATTGAATTATGGCACTTCCCTGAGCAATTTATAGTTCCTCTATCTGCAACTGTCACTTGACACTCTAGTGCTAGGTATAGAAAGCAATTCAAATCCTTGGGTATCTTACAATGAATAAAATTAAGGATACTATCACAAATCAATCAATACTATTACCCTTTTCTTCTTGATATAACCTTTTTATCTTGAGAGTTTGGGGAGTGGTAATTCTTGCCAATGCATTACAAGATATGGTCAGGTTAATTTCTTCCTTTTCATTCCCTGTGTTTGGTTCCTAGTGTATATCTTCTTCTTTTGATGTTTCTTGTTCATTTTCTTTCTCCTCTTCACAATCTATGTAAAATAATTTATTCTCAGCACACTTATGACCTTTAGTGTATTTGCTATCACAACTGTAACAAATCCATTTTTTTCTTTTTTCCTCTAGTTGTTGTGGTGTCAACCTTGTAGGTTGTGGAAGGCTAGGAGCAACGACACTTCATCTTTATATTTGTGAGTGGTAGGTCTCCTTGTTGCCATACTTTTTCTTTCAACTTTTCTTTCCACCTTGAATGCCTTCTCTGATCAATTAGGTTCCCCAAGGAGAACCTAATGTTGGATGTTATCCTTTAAAGTCCCTATGAAGACATCGATCATATTCTCCTATGGAATATCATTTACCTTGATATTCAATCTTTGGAGATCCTTAATGTGCTCTGCCATTGAACCCTTTTGTTTGAGATTTATCAGTTAGCTAAAGAAGGTGTTTCTCTTTGTATCCTCATAATGTGCTATCAATTCCTCTATAAAAATTGTCGAAGTGATGAGTGATTTATGAGAAAATAGCCATCGATACCACACAAATTGATTGGGTTCTAAATATAAATATGCAATGCATGCCTTTTGTGTGTGTTGCACATCATGTAGATCAAAGAATTGCTCCATTTGTGGTCTCCATTTTACCGGAGTCTTTCCATCAAAATTCCTCTTATCAATCTTTGGAATATGGTTGGCCTTCAAATCAAAGTGGGAGTATCTAAAATCATGATTCACATTTTGTTTATTCTCATCACGAGTTTCATGAAATACCTTATCAGCACTAGGAAGCCTTTCTTCTAGCAACTTTCCCAAACCTTCTATGTCTGCTTTTAGACCGTTCATGTCTTCTTTTAAACCGCCGATGCCACATTTCATTTGTGATTTTAAACCATCCAGGTCATCTTTCATTTTTTATTTTAAACCATCCAATTTTACGTTCATCATTGCTTGTAGTTAATTTTTTATTGCTCTTTGTGAGAGCGAAAATTGTTGCACTTGTTCTCGCAATTTTGATATATCATGTTGCCTTTCTTCCTCTTCTTCATGCATCATAGTAGAGCTTTCTGAGGGCTTAATGGGTGTCCAATTTTTTTGTTTGGGAGCCATTTTGGAACCAATTAATGATATCTATGCTTCATTATGCTCACTAAATAAATTCAAACTATTTTTTCAAACAAAATTTATGCAAAATTAAAATTACACACCTTTTAGAGCTTGATTATGAGATTATTGATAGGTTGATCTCGGAACTATTGTATCTCTGTGGTTTCAGCCTCCCAATATCTGAAATTTGGTATTGTGGTAGCCCTCCGTGTCCACTTTCCACCCCCACTAGTTAGACCAAGATTGGATTATTCAAGATAAAGTTAGGTCAAATCTCCCAATATGACCTACTTATGGACTAGTTCAATAGAGCGAATTTGTACAGAGTGTCATGTGTCACTATTTCAACCTTCGGCCCTAAAAATAGTACCCACAAAACTATAGTTTGTGCACTTTCAGCCACTTTTTATGAAATTCAATTTGGATGCCTTAGATGAAAGTTATGACGATTTTCCCTGAGACACTTATTTGAGATAAAATTTTGGGGGATGCAGAAACTCTGAATTCTCGGGACCATATTTCTAAAAATATAGTGGACCAATATCTAAATTTTTTACATGAAATTCAACAAGATTTCAATTCCACATGGTAACATTTTCAACTTCTTAATCCTCGTATAAATTTTTTATAGTGAAAATATAAATATGTAATGTTTGAAGCAGCAAAACCCTATGATTAAAAATTCTGATACCAAATGTTATGTAACTAGTTCATTAAAAAAAATAAAAAATTGATAGATCAACGACTTGAAAATAAGCCACTTCGAGGGTGAAACCTAATTTTACATCACGTAAATGAACAATTCTTAGATGATTCAAATGACAAGACCTCCTTAGTATATATAAGAGTCTAAGGGGTCACAATATAATTAGGGTCTACATAACAATAAGAATGTCAGTTCACAACAATAACAATAGTGGGCTTCTATGGGGCACAATAATAATAGTAGTGGGATTCTATGGGGCACAACAATAATAATATGGAGGCTACAATAGTATTATAGGGACTTAAAAATATAGTTCAAATGATTTTGAAAACTATCTTTGCCAACATGGGATTCAACATCAAACAATTGTACCATACAATCCTCAACAAAATGGTGTTGTTGAAAGAGTGAATAGGACACTCTTAAATATGGTTCGTTAAATGATGTTTTAAAAAATGTAAAGTTGTTCTTTTGAGCTAATATAGTTCTATGTGCAATATATATTAAAAACATATGTCCATCTCATGCTCTTAGAAACAAGACTCCTTATGAAATGTGGTATGGCCACGTTTCTTCGGTAAGGCAACTCATGATCTTTGTAGTTTGTATTAAAAACAAATTTCCATCTCATGCTCTCATAAACAAGACTCCTTTTGAAATGTGATATGGCCACATTCCTTTGGTAAGACATCTCAAGATCTTTGGTTCAACCTGTTATGCCTTAATTCCTCAGGAACAAAGAAACAAACTTGGTGCAATAAGTTGAAAGTGTATCTTCTTTGGGTACTGAAATACCTCGAAAGCATATAATCTCTGTGATGAGGTAAATAAGAAGTTTATACTATCTAGAGATGTGATTTTACTTGAATCTTCCAAGACTAAGAACACTATTGAACAACAACTTGATCATTTGGACAAATTTAGTCATGCAAAAAATTTTCATGAATTTGATAATGAGATTCCACATCTTGAAGGGGGGATTCCTATCTTGGATCAATATGTGGAATCTCCTTCTGAGGCACTCTCTTCCCCTCATGAAGTTCTAACCATTTCTTCAGAGCAAGAAGACACTTTGAGTGATGTGATTGAGAGGATTGGAAGGCTAAATCTTGATGTAGTTCCCATCTTAGTCAACAAAACAGCTTGGACCATCTCAGAAAACTCCTCCAAAATGGCTCGTTAAAACACTTGAAAGCATTCATCCTTATGATTTTGGAAATATAAGAACTAGAAGTTCCACGAGACAAAATGGAGGTGATGTCGATGATTTTGATTCAACTATTGATATGGATGTTTCTTAAGATTGTGAATTAAATTTGTGTACTAATTTTGAACCAGATTCCTTTAAAGAAGTTGCTTCTCATGATGATTGGAAATAAGTAATGCAGAAAGAGTATGATGGTCTCATAAATAATGGAACCCAGAAGCTGGTAAACCCTCCATTTGAAATTAAACTAATTGGCTGCAAGTGGGTCTTCAAAAAAAAGTATAATTGGTTTGCTCACTTGACAAGCACAAAGCAAGGCTTGTGGAAAAAGCATTTGCATAGAAATAAGGGGTCGATTATGAGGAGAATTTTACCCCCAGAAAAAAATGGGCCACCATCCAGACTCTCTTTTCCTTGACAGCTCAGATGGAAAGTCCATCAAATGGATGTTAAAATTGCTTTCTTGAACAAAGACCTAAAATATAATGTCTTTATGTCTCAACCATAAGGTTTTGTTGTGAAGGGACAAGGGCATAAAGTATGTAAACTCAAAAAACCCTTATATGGCCTAAAATAAACACTATACGCCTCGTATGAAAAATTAACTAAGTATCTTCTGAAATTAAATTTTGGACACTTCAATCTTGATGATGCAACTTTGTTTGTCAAGAAATTTGGCAAAACTATTGTCTATCTTGTGGTATACATAGATGATTTGTTGATGACAAGGAACAATGAAAATTACATTGCACCCACAAAGAAATAATTGGAGAAAGGATTTGAGATGATAGATTTGGGACAACTTCACAACTATTTGGGTATTGATGTAACCCAACATTAGAAATATATATTCCTATCTCAAAAGAAGTACATTGGAAAATCATTGAACAAGTTTGGCATGACTGAATGCAATCCTTTGTCCACTCTAATGGAACAAAAAATAAAGCTCACGTCTAAAGAAGGAAATGAATTTGAGGATAAAATTAAGTATAGACAACTTGTAGGAAGTACCTCACAACTACCAGACCAAATATTTCATTTGTTTTTGGAATCTTTTCTAGGTTCATGAAAAATCTTTGTGAGGGACGTTGGTCTACTACAAAAAAAAGTTTTAAAGTACGTGAAAAGAACTCAAGACTTTGGACTCAAATATACTCCGGTGGATGACTTCAGTTTGATTGGATATTCTGATTCTGACTTTGATGGAGATAAGTAAAATGGAGCATCTACTTCAGGTTATGCTATGAGTCTTGGATTAGGAGTTGTCTCCTAGTAACCACACAAACAATTAGTTTTAGAAAATTCCACAATAGAGGCAACATATGTGGCAACTATAGAAGCAACCAAAGAGATTGTGTGGCTAAGGAAAATTCTTGAAGATTTGCAAGAGAAACAAGTGCACTCTATTTCTCTTCTAATTGACAATACTTCTACAATTAAATTGGCTAGGAATCCAAAATTTCATTGTTGAAAAAAACATATAAATGTAAAGTATCATTTGATTCAACATCATGTAGAGACCAAGACTATTCACCTACGACATTGTTCCACAAATGAGAAAATTGTAGACATCTTCACCAAAGTGCTTGGAAAAGAAAAGTTTGAAAGATTTAGAATGATGCTTGGATTTACAAACACCTTGTAACAGACCCAAGAAAAAGTTCATGTAATAAATTTTTAATAAAGGAAAACAAGACCATGGCTCAAGGGACAGTTATTCCAAGCTGGATGTTGGGCAAAATATCCTAGTGGGCACCATTGGATAGGCGGTTATGGCTAAGGAAAATGGCAAAGGCATTAAAGAGGCAAAAAGTATTTTTGGCACATTTATTTATGAAAATAAAGGAAAATAGGAGAAAAGGAAGGTAAAAGGTCACAGGTTGCATGTGAGGAGGAAAATAATGGAAAATGAATAAAATAGAGGCCTCATTAATAAAAAGGCTCATGAGGATCATTAGTACCTTTTCGTCAATTCAGTTTTGGAGCTCTCTCATTATTCTCTCTCTCTCTCTCTCATAATCTTGATTACTTAAGGTTTTCTTGGAGAAATTCAACATTGTGCCAAGGAGGAGGAAGCAAGCAAAGGAAGGACAAGAAAGGAAAGGAAAGGAAAGATCAAGCAGGGAAAAGCAGGATCTAGCAACTTCAACAGGAATACTTGCAAGTAACATATTGCATGTGTGATTTCCTAGCTGGTTTGGACATGCATGGCTTATGCATGTTGGTATTTGGTTATTTTTTTGTCGGCGGCATGGTTTTTTCGGGTTATGACAGTGGTTTTCAACCTTGCCTTGCCTTTTCTGGATGCCATGGTGTGTTGGGATTTTGATCTCGGTTTTGAGCTATGGGTTTTCCATATGGATTCAGAATCTGGGGCGAAGGTGGTCTCAAGGTTCATTCCCAGAGGCATAGGAATCCCTTGAACGGTTTGGCGGGATACATGGTAAAGCCTGAGGGAGGTGTCTCGGTTTAAGGCCTAGTGATCCAGGATTGGATTGCATTAAAGCCTGAGAGGCAAGGAGATGAAAAACTCCTCAAGGATAGTGATGGATTCCGGATAGCATTTCCATGTTCTTCTCGATTTTGTGATCAGAGCATCGGTTTGGTGTGATCACGGTATGGTGAGGGTGGAGGTGGTTTAACCTCTGGATTCCCTTTGTTGTATTTTTGGATGAGTTTATCCATGAGATCCCACATTCATGATTGGAATATGGCAGGGGGGTGACTGGCTGAAGAGAGATTTGATCAACCATGTCTATGGTCGGGTGGAACGTGGAGGTCCTGAATCTGGTCGGTATTTGCCTATGTTTAATGGAAGCTAAGTTCTCTTACTTTTGTACATATTTTTATGTGTATGTAATGGTTGTATTCTCATTGTTATTCCCATCGTTTTATTTTGGCTATAAGCGTGTTTAAATGACTGGTTCATGTCATGGTTAATTCATGTATTCACTTGTAGTTGTTAAAATGATGGATGCAAGACCTGATTGATGGAATATCTTGTTAAGGAAGAGGGTGGTGATCCTTCTTGTAATGTTTCATAAGTGATTTTAGTCATTTATGCTTTGTCTTGTATCTTATACTTGTAGATTACATTCATGCCAAGTGTTTGATAGAATGTTAGTCCCGGTTGAGGATGGTCAGGATTAGTCCTGGAGTCAATTTTTGGTTTACTAGTGTTGTCATTATGTATTTAATGATTCCTGGAAGTTACAGGGAGTTTTGGGCAGTGTCCAAGATTTTGGGCTTAAAAAGTGTCTTGAATCAAGTAGACGCAGACACAATTATGAGCAATTTAGTCCCTAGACGTTGGCTTGCAGGCTCATGCGTGCGTCCAAAGCCTCCCAGACACATGGATATAGGCTTGTGCATGCGTCCGGGGGGTTTTCTCTATGAAATCTCATTGGGACCCAGGGACAGGTCAGGTGGATGATTGGGATAACCTCTAGGGGTCTTGCAGCAGGTGTTAAAGGTCTGTGTTATGGTTTTTGCTTCGATTCTGCTTCCTTAAGGTCACCAAGGAGGTTGAATCTGTCTTAACGACCTCTCATCTCATGTTTACCCCTGTTGGCCGATTACTCGGGTAGGCCTAAGGGGAGTGGTGCATTACACACCCCTTTAGATTAAGGGGAGAATGCTGGACACCTATCCCCTAGGATTGGGAAAAATATTGTAAATATGTAAATAGAAATTTAGAACAGGAAGATACCCTAGAATTTGAATCTCAAGGGTCACCATCTTGTTTGTATATAATCACACTTATCTTAATGAAGTGCATCAATTAGGAGTTACCATCATGACTTGACAATTAGTATAATAAGATTTATAATTATAATATATTATAAAGAGTATATTATATAATAAATTAATAAGTAGCAAAATTAAACCTATTTTTACACCGAAGGTGTTCCTGTGATAGGTTTGGCTAGGCATATTTGGCCAATAAGATTTGTGTATTTTCGTCCTCCTCCCTCCAAATAAAAGTTGACATGTGGCACTATAGATGACATCATGGAATTTAGTGAGAAGTGCATTATTTTTTCTTTGTCGTGGAAGCGTTTTGCCTGTGCCATTGTTTCCTCCTTGTGGAAATGTTTCTGAAGTGCATCCGCTACAAGAAGAGCAGTGCCTTCCCCAAAGGCCTTATGGTTTGTAGGCTTACCTTAACATAAGTATGGTGATGACGATGTTTTCTCAGGGAAGCGTGATGTTTACAGTTTTGGGGCTCTTCCGTTGGTAATTATCTCCGGCTAGAGGCCTATGCAGGTGATGGTAGGTCTCGCTACTGGAAATATTTGCAAGCAGAGAAGAACAATGGTGATGCAAATGAGAGCTTGATTTTAATGTATAACCCTAAGTTTTCACGTTTTGAGAGACAACCTTGCAAACCTACTAATACTGATAATCTCAAACATAATATTACAACTCCCTCGCAACAATGTCCAGGGGATCGTATCGTGCATCGATTAGAGGTGGTGAAATGTGCAAAGGAGTTATGTGAGTTGCTTAACTCCGATGGTGCAACACAAGAGAGAAGACATGCAACCTTCACATACCTTGTGTTGGAGAAGCTCTCTGTAAAAGGGGAGATATCAGCTGGGAATGACGTTGTAGTGATGAGGAATTCAAGGTCAAGTTGCATATGAGCAAGATCGGTGCAAGGTATGCATAATTATGAGATTAATTGTCATTCATGGAGGCAGTCGCTGGATGACATTCCTTAAAACTTCACATAAATTGAATAAGATGCTCAAGATCTTATCCATTCCAGAATCTACAGTAGTAATAATTAGAGTGGTAAGATGAAACAAAGTTGAATTACTCCACATATTAGAAAGAAAATGAAGATGGTGAATGAAGGCTCAAAGTGAAGATCGTATAGTTAAAGTTGCAAGCGCAGAGGATAAAGTTTTGGAGATTGCCAATGGAGATTTTGCAGTGTAAATGGAAGGATAAGATTGTTAGTATTCTAAAAATTTTGATTGTGTTAGATCAAATCTAAATGTTAGGTCATATAGTTCAATGCCTTCTGAACACCTTCTCTTCGGGCACATAACCTTCATTTGGATAACCTCTGAACATTTTTCGAAGTGCTCTATGACTGTGGGTCACAAGCAAAGAAATATTTTTTATTGACTTATCTGATATGTAAATCTCCCCTCCAATGGATTATTTTTTGGGAGGGAAATAACAATGGGTTGAGTCGTAATGGTTTATTAATCAGAGCTTCCTTTTGGTTGCATTTGTAAATTTCATAAACTAGAGTTGAATGCAATATTTGCTTAGATCTCTTATTGTCGAAGATAACGATCTATAGACTACCTAAGCCCATTTTAAATAATAATACACTCGATTTACACACACAATACAACATGAAGTTCGAGTCTACCATTGTATTTGTAATTTTTCTTTTGTATTTGGTACATCGATTAAATCGATAATTCATAAGGTATAATGATTTTATATATTTTGAGATCATATGTTAATTTTGAAAGGTAAGGTATGTATATGCTTTTTAAGATGAATAGTAAATTTTTATTTGGTTATTGGTAAAAATGAAATTTTTTGTCCCTCTTTTGGTTTCTCCGAGGACAACTACAACTCATCTTGATATATACTTTTTAAAATTAAAGAGTCAATGAATTTCATCACGCATAAATAAAAGTATCTCAATAAGTTTATTTATTTATTTATGAAAATATAATTTTAATTTAACTATCAATAATTATTAGGTGGATACATGCAATGAGAAGCAGCGGGGAGAGGGAAAATAGAGATCAAAAGGATAGAAAATCCAACGAGCAAGCAAGCCACCTTCTCCAAGCGAAGAGTAGGTCTGCTTAAGAAGGCCAAATAATTGTCCATCCCCTGGGATACAAACGTAGCTGTGCTCATCTTTTCAAGCTCAGGAAAGTTCTTTGATTATGCCAGTTCAAATATGAAAAGCATTCTGGAGCGTTACATGAAGAAATTCTGTAATTGTGTATTTAATCTCTCAGGGCGCTTTAATAGAGAATGGCCAAAGTTGTTTCTTACATAATATTTTTACAAATTGGCTGCTAGCTACGTTCCCTCAGATGGGTGGATTTTTTCGGCTCTTAAAAAAAAAATACCACCAAGGACTCACAAATGAAGAATGCGACTATTGGAAGCCACAAACGAGTGGTGAAATGCTTCCTAGAAATCAAGGCAAAATGAACAAATGACATTTTCATCTTTCAGAGAGACTACTGCCACCAGACTTGAGTCTAAGAAAGGTTGTGTGAACTCTACTTTCTGGGATCGTTTTGCTGTGATGGTAATTTATCCTACAACTGCATCAAGTTCCTGAAAATGAAGGCAAAATTATAAGAAAACTGTGATAAATTATACTTTTGTCACTGCAAAACAATATGAATACGCATACCTTATCCATAATTAGTTGAATGAATTCATCGCAACTTGGTGGTGCAGTGACTCCCTTCCCGAATGTGATATATTCAACCATACAATTTAGTGTTTCTGTTGCCTTTTAAAATTCCTTCATGCATAATCCCATGGAATTTCTCCCAAGGCACTCCTATTCTCGATCTAGTGGAACTTGGACAGGGAGATGTTGTGTGATTTTTCTAGTGCATGTGCATGTATATTCTCCTTATACAATTCTCCTCATAAATTGTATGGATGCTAACGATAAGAATGAGGCAGGCATCCAAACATTTCAATCCCGAGCCACCTATTCCCAAGTGTTCACTAATGGAGGGATCTACAGGGAGTGGTACAAATCGACACCAAGATTTTGCAACCTGTCTACTTTTCAATTGAAGTGGAAAAATGCACATATATATAGGATTTCAAGATCGATAATGGAGAAATATATATATATGTATATATATATATATATATATATATATATATATATATATATTTTTTTTTTTTTTTGTTGTTGTTGTTGTTGTTGTTGTTGTTGTATAAATTCCATGTTTGAAATGGTGAAAAAAATGAACCAAAATGTTTTGTGAAACTTCCATGCAACTGCTATATTCTTTTAAAACTATTTGGTAAGTTCTATTCATGGTAAGATGATCTTCTAAATGTTCCATTCCGTCAGTGTACCTTTGCACCTTTAAAAACAATTACTAATTCATATAAATTCTTCTTATTTTTAAATAATTAATAAAATTTTTAACCATAAAACTTTCCATTTATAAAATTTTCCTTATTTTAAAACAACCTTAATTATTAAAAGTTTAAATCATAATCGAAATTTTACGGAACTTGAGAAGAAAGCCTAAGCGATGGTAAAAACACTGAGCTTACACATTATTAGAAAAACACTTACGTGGTCAGATATATAGAATAATAACAATTAACCCAAATAAAGAGAAAAAGGTCGTCTTTGTTTCCTGGTCATAGTTTGCTGATAACTCCTGCCTCAGACTGTGGGGGTAGAGATCAAAATTGCAGAAATCCGGGGTAAAACAAGGCAGAGGAGCCAAAATGTCTGGTCGCATGCTCAGAAAGGTACTCAGGGAGCAGGAAAAACGGACGGTATCTTCTCAATTTCAATCAAATGACGACGACGATGCCGATTCAAATGATTCTAGTGAGCCTGCTCGCTCTCCTCCTCCTGTAAATCGTTTCGATCTTCTCGATACACAGGCAGAGGTAGGGTAATTTCCCCGAAGTTTCTCCACTAAATATACATGCACCTTCAGTATCTGTTAACCTACCATGATATATCAATGGTGTACTTTCTATTTTACGGGTATTACTGTATCATTATTCATGCCGATTGAGGGAGATTAGGACTGCGTTTGATTTATTAACCCCTGAATTTGATTGATTGTGGATTGAATTTGGGACTCCCAATTTGATATGCACCAGGCAGACTTTCTCCCCGGATCTATGATGTCACAGGCAGTGGGTGCACACTTGCAAGGTTCCGGGCAGGTATTCTGCATGGTGGATATCGCTCAAATTCTGACAATTCTTGAAGAAAGAAAGAATTAAATGTGCAGTTTTTTTATATTGCCCTATGTTAACTATTTAACTAAAATTGCCCAGGACGTGCCATTACCTCATCCCTTTGAAAATCATTCTATACGGGTGGGGACTGACCACAACGAGATTGAAACCCTGCTGGGCAGCTCAACACTCCATTATCTATCTCGCCAGGGAACCGAAGTCCATTGAATTTTAGATATATATTTATAATTTTATAAAACTGGTATCCTAATCATTTTGATTCTCACAGTGGTTTGGAGGTCTGCACCAGCTGCTTATGAACTTTCAATCATAATAGTTCATCTGGTTAAGAGTTCACTTAGGCGGTGCATATAAAAATGAGGATTGGATTATCTTGTCAAATGATTGTTTATGAGTCAGGCGGTGGGTGTGCCGGAATAAGTAATTTGTAATTACTCGGTGTTAATTTTAGATAACAATGGTATCTTCTATGCTTTCAACGATTACTTCAATGTCCTTTATTTAGCCCAATGACAATTTCCAATAGAAATCACATTAACCATTACATTAACAGTAACTGTAGATAGAACATGAATAATAAAAGTAGAAAACAAGACATGTAGATAGAACATGAATAATAAAAGTAGAAAACAAGACAAGACAAGAGAACACCAGAATCTGGCTAATGCTATGGAAAAACTCCAAGATGGGAAAATCAATTTTTATTATTATTATATCAAATGTTCAGCAGAGAGAGAGTACAATAAAGTCAAAATTGACTTGCCAATAGATGATCAAAACCACTGTCCAAAACAGCCCTGTCAAATCTGCAATTCTGCCCTCAGTCAACAGCAGTCAAATCAGCTCTAACCAGTCAACAGTTTGGTCAAAGCACCTCTTCTTGAGATCGGTCAAAGACAGTCAAACTCGGCCTTCTTTGCTGGTCAAAGTCAGCCCAAAACAATCATGAAAACAGCAGTCAAACTTGGTCAAATTCTGCAGTCAGCCCTGCAGTCAACTCTGCAGTCAGCCACACAGTCAACTCTGTGGTCAGCCTCTGTCAATGTGCCCAGAATACCTCGGTTTTTGTGCCAATAAGTGCGGCCTCCAAAGATCAAAATCCTGGCAAAAAATTACAGTCAAATGTGGTCAAAACACCCCTGGTCAACACTGGTCAAACCTGCAACAAACTGAAATTTTGGCATTGCAATTTATCCTCCTTGCCACATGTGTGAGAGAATTTGGCTGACCAATAGCTGTATGAACCAATCAAATGAGGAGAGAATAATGTGTGAGATGAGATGATGCCAAATGAGGTTTGAGGTCTCTCATATTTATACAAGTCATTGAGGGTGAAGTGACATGTCTCCTGGGCTCCAAATTTGATGATCTTTAGGTCGATTTTAGTCCTTTCGAAAAGAGGAATTCAATACAATAATCATCTCCATCAAATGAGCTGTCCAAAGTGGAATTTGGCCCTAGTTGCCAATTTTAACACTCCCTCTCAACTAGGGAGAATTCCATGTGCCAATCCATCATGCCATCCTATCATCATGTACCATCTCTGCATCTCATCTCAACTTTGCTGAACAATGATGTAATAATGAAAAAGAATTGATCGAGAGCGAATCACAAGACCTTGTCACTCTTCACTGACAAAAGGCAATCCACATAACTAGGGGTAGAACCCCAATCAAACTTGATCCTAGATCAAGTTGTTGAACACCATGCATCCTAGACATAGGGAATACGACAGTACACGATGCGTCCATATGTAGTGCTATGGTCCCTATCCACTTTTCCCAACTCATTGGCCAGATGAGAAATACTTCCCATCAGTCCTTGGACTACATGGGTAGGATGTATGCTGGGGCATCCATAGGTGAAGGTGAACCACTCTCCTGCTCATATGCCATAGGAGAAGGTGAATCACTCATCCTATGCATATATCATCAATCATAGGGGAAGGTGAACCACTCACCCTACACACATCAACCATCATGGGGTATCACAGGGGAAGGGGAACCACTCACCCTGTACACAATGCACCTATAGGGGAAGGTGAACCACTCACCCTATGGTCGCTCATAGCTCCAAGAAGTACCCCAAGCCCCCAGGAGCTCCCAGAGCTTCATGTCCAACTCAAGCGGGATCCTCATGGGAGGGTCATTCCACAACTCCAAGTCTCTTTCGGAAGGTTAAGAATTTGACCTTCTTCAAGGACTTTGTGAAGATGTCAACAATCTGCTTATCAATCTTGATGTGTTGGAGCGTCATTGCTCCCCGTTGTACCATATCCTAGATAAAGTGGTAACTGATATCAATATGCTTGGAGCAGTCGTGGAACACGAGATTCTCTGAAAGGCGAATCTTACTTTGGTTGTCGCAATAGATCACAGTGGTATCAACACATGCTCAAATAGCTCACTGAAGAGCTTCCTCAACCAAACAGCTTCACAACATGCCATTCTAACAGCAATATATTCGGCCTTGGCGGTGCTTAGAGCAACCGATTTTTGCTTCTTGCGCATCCATGAAATTGAAGCAGACTCCAATGAGAGGCCACATCCTGACGTGCTCTTTTTATCTACCACATTGCCAACCCAATCAACATCAAAATATCCATGTATCCTTCAAATTCTCGGAAGTGTATCTTAGCCCATAGTTGATTGTGCCATAGAGATATCTCAAGAGATTCTTAGCAACAATAGAATGCATGTGATAAACCATAAATTGACTCAAAGTATTTAGTATTTACAACGAATCATATGTTCGGACGAGAGTTTACTAAGAACATCAAGACCCCCATAAGTTGTCTATATGCGGAAGAGTTTGCTAATTCGGGCCCAACAACACTTCCACATAGCTTCTTGAAGGTGAGTTCCATTGAAGTAGACGCAGATTTGCATTCCACCATCCCACATCTCTCTAGCAACTTCACAATGTATTTTCCTTGAGAAAGGAAAATCTCACCTAGCTTTTGCTAGACCTCCAGGCCTAGGAAGTAATGCATTAGTTCTAGGTCATTCATCTCGAACTTAGAAGTCAACTCCCTCTTGCATTGATAAATGAGAGGGTCTGCACCTGTTAGAAAGAGAATTGTCAACATAAAGGACCAAAATAAGAGGCTTCTAGTAAACCCCAACTTCATAAGATAACTGTCAATCCTTTCGTACCAAGCCCTAGGGGCTTGCTTTAACCCAAAAAGGGCTTTCTTCAGTTTGCATACGTGTGTCCTTTGATCTTGTACATCGAACCCCTGAGGTTGTTCCAAGACTTCCTCCTTAAGCGAGCCATGCAAGAAAACAGTCTTGATGTCCATTTGATGTAGGCTCCATCCTTGGTTGGTAGCGAGAGCAATAATAGATCAGATAGTGGTATATCGGGAAAGCAGTGCAAATATCTTGTCATAGACCACTCCTTCCTTTTGAGAGAAGCCACAAGCAACTAACTTGGCCTTATATTTTTCAGCACTCCCATCAACTCCATGTTTAATTTTGTAAAGCCATTTAGAAGTGACCATAGACTTGTCCTTGGGTCTAGGCACCACGTCCCAGACATCATTCTTCATGATTGACTCATACTCCTCATTCATCGCATCTTTCCAAACCTGGTGCTTTACATCTTCTTCAAACGTGCAAGGTTCAACTTGAACAATAGTACTCATAGCAGCGAAATAACCTTGATACCTGTTCAGCTTCTTACTTTCACGAAATGTCCATCTTGGAGCAATATGTCTTTCAGCATCTTTGAGAGTATCTGTGAGCCACAGTGGATGTTTCCTCGAGTTAGAGGGATCACCAGGAGGTGGATCAATAGGATCCATCCGGCATAGGTTCATCCGTCGGAGGTTCATCTTGTTTTTTCCACAGCATCATCATCGTCCTTCTTGAGATGGGGAGATCTCTGGCTTTCCCAGGGGCAGTGTCTTCATCAAAGGTGACATCACGACTTACTTCCACACCTCTTTGACCAGGTACATAGATTCTATATGCTTTTGAATTTTCATTGTAGTCGACGAATATACCTTTCTTTCCAGAAGCTTCCAACTTATTCCTTTTCTCTTTAGGCACAAGAAAATATATAGGACAACCAAATATTCTAAAATGAGAAACATCAGGTTTCTTACCAGCGAAGACTTTTTCAGGTGTCTTGAAATCCAAAGCTTGATGCGGGCTCCTATTTTGAACATATAGACCTTGATCATAGATCACGGCAAGGGTGGCTTCCATAATTGTTCGATTTTTCCTTTCAGCAACGCCATTCTGCTCAGGAGTGTATGGAATAATTGTCTCCCTCTTAATGGCATCCTCTCTACAAAAGTCATTGAATTCATTTGATTCATATTTGGTTCCATTGTCGGTCTTCAACGTCTTGGTCTTCTTCCTTGTTTGATTTTCCACCAATGCCTTGATAGAACGAAACCATTTGAACAGTTCATCCTTTCTCTTCAAGAAATAGATCCATGTTTTGCGTGAGAAGTCATACACAAAGATTGCATAGTATATGTATCCTCCAAATGAGGTTACGGGCAGGGCATTAGATAGGTCAGAATGGATCAATTGAAGAATATCGATTGTCTTGCTTTCACTAGAAGTGAATGGTCCCTTTGTATGTTTCCCAGATGCACAACCCTGACAAACTTCTTCATGGTTCATATTAAAGTCGGGCATCCCTGTGACCATCTTCCTTACCCCAGGTAAGGCTTTGTAATGTAAGTGGGCAAATCTCTGGTGCCATAGCTTAGATTGAAGAGAAGTATCACTCGCCAAAGCTCCCAAAGGACTTCCTCCAAATTGACAGTGACCATCAACCCTAAATCCAAGAGTAAATGCATCTTTAGGGTTTCTTTGCCAAATACGTACCTTTCCATCAATGAATGCTACCTTGAAGCCTTTATCTTCCATTGCAGAGATATACACTAGGTTCTTCTTCAAATCGGGCACATACAATACTTCTTGTTGATGAATGGTTTGACCTTGATTCAAGTGAAGAGTGACAATACCTATCCCTTTCACGGGGTAGGTGGCATTATCTCCAAGTATGATCTTCAAATTAGTCTTCTTTTCAACCAAATTTGAGAGGGCCTCTTTGTATCTAGTGAAGTGCCTTGAGGCTCCACTATCAATCAACCAATGATCCTGTGTGTCTGGAGGAGAGGCAGTAGATAGAGCGGAAATAAGATAAAACTCATCTTGTTTTTCTACAACATTACTTTCATCATACCTGCCATTTCTTGTCCTCTTGGGAGTTTGACCATTTCCATTTCGAGCAGCGGCGGGAGCATTCCTCTTTTCTTTGTTGTTGAACCTGTTGTTCCTTTGATTGCCACTGCCTTTGAAATTGTTGTGGTTGTTGTTTTCATCATCCCTTGGAGTATTCTTCTTGTGAGGACACTCTCTAGCGTAGTGGTCGAACGTGTTGCAATTGTAGCACCTTCCTTCTCTTCCTCCTTTGAATCCCTCCTTAGATCCTTGACCCTGTCTCCTTGGACCAACATTATTCTTTCTTTTCGCATGACCGAAGAAGGCAGTAGGTTCATTTCCATTGGAGGACTTATCTCTCTCCATCATCCTTGACTTCTCTTGAGTGCATCTAGCTAATAATTCATCAAAACTAGGCGCCCTGTCATTGTTGAGAATGGTGGTGGTAAATACATCCCATGATCTTGAAAGACCTCCAAATGCAATGATAGTGAACTCCCCGTTAGCAATAACTTCTTGCTCTTCCAAATTCAGGTCCAAAGTCATCTTCCATGCATGATGGTCAGATTTGTCATTGAGCTTGTCCTCGGTCTTGAAGTAGGATGTAGAAGCCATTAAGACTTGCCCATTAACCTTTGACCAACAAATTGTTTTTCTCTCTTGCTTGGGATTTGTCTTCACTTGGGCTTTGATACCATGTTAATTTTAGATAACAATGGCATGTTCTTTGCTTGCAACAATTACTTCAATGTCCTTTAGTTAGCCCAATGACAATTTCCAATAACAACACATTAACCATTAGATTAACAGTAATTGTAGATAGAACATGAGTAATAAAAGTAGCAGACAAGCCAAGACAAGAGAACAACAGAATTTGGCTAATGCCAGGGAAAAACCCCAAGATGGGTAAAACCCTTCGATCAATTCTTCTTATTATTATATCAAATGTCCATTAGAGAGAGAGTGTATAATAAAGTCAAAATTGACTTGTCAATAGATGATCAAAAGCACTGTCCAAAACAACCTTGTCAAATTTGCAATTCTGCCCTCAGTCAACAACAGTCAAATCAACCCTAACTAGTCAATAGTCAGTGGTCAAAGCACCTCTTCTTGAGCTTGGTCAAAGGTAGTCAAACTTGGCCTTCTTTGCTGGCCAAAGTCATCCCAAAACAGTCATGAAAACAATGGTAAACTTGGTCAAATTCTGGAGTCAGCCACGCGGTCAACTCTGCAGTCAGCCTCGGTCAATGTGCCTAGAATACCTCGGTTTTTGTGCCAATAGGTGCGGCCTTCTACGATCGAAATCCTGCAAAAAATCACAGTCAAATGTTGTCAAAACATCCCTGATCAACACTAGTCAAACTTGCAACAGACTGAAATTTTGGCCCTGCAATTTGTCCTCCTTGACACACGTGTGAGAGAATAGCTGTACGAACCAATCAATGAGGAGAGAGAAGAATGTGTGAGATGAGATAATGCCAAATGAGGTTTGAGGTCTCTCATATTTATACAAGTCGTCGAGGGTGAAGTGACACGTCTCTTGGGCTTCATGAGCCTACATGATGATGTGGCCGACCTTGACAATTTGCACATGTGTGGGCATAAATTCAAAAACACACTTATGCTTATCCAAATTTGATGATCTTTAGGTCGATTTTAGTCCTCTCGAAAAGAGGAATTCAATGCAATAATCATCTCCATCAAATGAGCCGTCTAAAGTGGAATTTGGCCCTAGTTGCCAATTTTAACACTCGGTCCTCCAACTAATCTGGAGATACAATTGATTTGTTTAAATGAAACTAACTAATCAAAGTTCAAAATTTTTTCTACTTACGCTAAAAAAAACGCACAAGGTAAATATACCCAAGAATTAGCAACTTGCATAAATAATCTATCAACATGCAAAATTGTTTGTTATTTGTTGTTGCAAGCCTTTCTATCTCGCCCTTCATTCAACTGCCACATTGCTGGAGCTTATATTTTTTGTGCATCAATGACTTCCATCGTTAGTAACCTCATGACAACATGCTGGCCAGTGCCACTTGCTGATCATGCACCACACTTATTTTTCCGCGTCGTAGACCTTTGCTTTATAATACTGAGCTAGTAAAATAAGATTTAAGCAGGAAGAGGGCATTGTCAGGTCAGTGTATGTTGGAAAGTGTAACTAGGTTTGATTTTCATAATGACTTGTAATTATGAATTTATGTAATGAAGAAGACAGATAATAAAATGTATTTTGTAAATACTTGCTACATGGGTTTCATGAGCAAGGGGTTTTTATTATAGGTCAATGACTTCTTCTTGATGTCTTTAGGGATTTGTCATCTTGTCATAAATGTATAATTTAGAGTCATGTATATAAAGTGTTGTTACACTTGTAAAGGATCATTATTGATGTAAAAAGTACGCCTCAAGGCCTTGTCAAAATACTCTAGAAGATGCTGGAAGATCTCCATGAACAAGTCGACTCATATTATGGTTAAAGGATGCTCCATAAAGTCGGCTTAGTAGCTATAGGTCATGTCGGCTCATTCTTAGTGGCAAACCACTATATATACCCATGTGGACTTCACATAAAAGATAAACAGAAGTTCGGATTACCTCTATGGAAAAGTGTGAGGTTAAGGGCTATAAATTAGTGCGAGAAAAGGTGACTTTCCAGCGAAGAGGAATAACATACAAGCTTGGATCAATTTTGTAATAAAAGACGATTTAAGGGTACAATTGGTGCGTTGAAAGGATGACAAAACAACAAAGTAAAGGAGGGATAAGTTACCTCTGTTTTGGGTCCAATCTGCCACGTCATAGTCTGAGATTATAGTGCGAGAAGAATGATGTTTCTGGGTGCGAAAAGGGAGGTAATTCAATGAAGAAGAATCACAGTATAACATAGTAATAAGGTCTCTCTGTTTTGGAGTATATACCTTCCTCGCATCTCTATGGTCACCGAGGAGATAGGATTGTGATCAAGTACGTGGAACAATGCATAGAAGAAAGACAAGCCAGTAAGGATAAGGAGAGTTACAGATTGGGCTAGTGATTTCAGGTATAGTAAGAAGACTGTGGAAGATGAAGCCGAGGCTAGAAGGAAAGGATTTCAATAGGAACAGAGCTTTCCTAGGGCCAGTGCAAAGGAGTGCAAAAAAGGAGATCAACATAAGAAGCCAAGAAAGGGCAGTGACAAGGTCTTGAAGGCATACTAGTGTCAAGGGTCTGTGTCATGGTTATGGTACTTGTCAATTGAAGATCTAGAAGAAGAATTACTTTCGGGTTTTCCTCTCCAAGAGGGAGAGGTTTTGGCCATGGCTTGAAGAATCAAAATTCTGTCTCTTGTGTTTTGATAATTGACTTGATGAAAGACATAATAAGCTAACGAAGATAAGATCTAAGTAATAGAAACATAACAAGTATAACACAAGCAGTTATCAAGTAAGAGAATTGAATTAAACAATGCCCTACCAAATTCACAACAGTATATACTATATCAATATGGCCTGATTCTCTGAACAAGTTTGAATGTTTGTAGAGGTCGTTTGCATGCCTTCGTATTGCTCATCAGTTGATAGATTCACTCGAGTTGTGCTCTCTTTGGACAAGATTCTGTCAGGCGATTTTAAAGTGTTATTCATAATTGAATTAAAACATGTTCTTTTTTAGCTTTAGTTAAAGCATTCAATGGCCCAGTTAAAGATTTTATATTTTGTTGTTGTCATTTAATCTGCTAAAAATAGTTAATGTAGTTTTCAGTGAAATTTGAATCTCCAATCACTCGCGATTAAACGCGAGTCAAACTTTGCTCTTCCCTCAAATGATCTGATTCAACTCTGGGCGAGTCACACTCGCGTTAACCGAGTTTGACTCATGGTCAACGCGAGTTTGACTCACGACTCACTGATTAATTGTGATTTAGGCAACTGAGGCGATTTTTTGCCCTCGACTCGGCGAGCGCAGGTTTTAACTTTTAGGGTTGCCGCATTGTTCAATGTGTGGTTTAGTTAGTTTAAAAATTAAATGCCAGTCTGTAACTCACTTCTCATTGCTCAGGCCTAGCAACTCATACATTGAGAAGGTAATAGAGGCATGGTTTCAGTTTCAGTTTACTCTGCGTAATAGAGGCGCAGTGTGCATTGTGCTCTAGCGTTAGCTTCAGTGTGTGCTCTGTCAGAGATTTTAGTAGCAAACCATTATTGTATCATTTCGGCAGCAATCAAGAACATTTACTGCTTTTTTACTGATTAATATGCAGTATTTTATAAACTTTTAGAAGCAGATGCTTTTGGTTCTATGTAGTCACTGGTTAGGAGTCAAGACTCAGTTCTTTGGATCGTGTTTGGACTCATAACATATATGAGATGCTTATTTATTCATGATATTTTGGACATCTATTGATATTATGCATTGTTTGGACATGGCTTTATTGAATATCAATGAAAAATGTTTTTTTTTAATTCAATGTGTATATCTTTATTTATTGAATTCATCGATTTTTTCCCAATCTGATTAAAACTCTTCACTCTTTTCATTTTGTCTCGCCGATTTATTGCCGATTTTGAGTCTGGTAACATTGGTAATTTTATTAGACATGTAGGCGGGTGCAAAGCGACCATACTAAGCCTTATTTGCATGGAGGCTTTTAATTGATCAGAGTTGTTTATTTCCTTAAAGGTTTATGCTTCATTTTTACTGTCTCTCAAGAATTTCCTTGTGGAGTATGGAGTATGTGGCATTTTATTGTGAATTTTCAATATTACTCTAAAAGTGTTCACACCATGTTTGGGGGTGCTTCATGAGATTTGGGGTACATGGTATATGATTAGCCCCTGCATAGTTCATGATGGTTATGCAGATTGGAGATGTTTGACTCAATGATTGCTTGACCTTAGTTGGGTATATGCATGACATTATTGCTTAGGACGTTGGAGGCCTTCAGATAGCTGGGTGGTATTTTACAAGCTGGCTACACAGAGGAGGTTGCTTGCTTGGAGAATGCCCTGCATTGGAGGAGGAGCATTTGGCACCCATGAAGAGAGCGTTGAGCCTTTAGACAACATGGGTAGCTTGGATGCTTACATGGAGGTGTGGTGTCCTAGGGTAATTTTACCCTTAGGGTTTTCTGTTCTGGCTAGGGTTTCTTCAATAGATCATTAACAGTAGTACAATTTCATAAACAGTAGATATGCATGAATATAGGGAACTTCAACAACCATATAATGTATGCATAAATGTGAGGTTTTCCACAGCATTATGATACTAAAGTCAAAGCACAACTTAGGGCTGACTGTCCAACAACAATGAATGTATCCAGTCAATAATTCACCAATACAGTGCTGATTTGCAAAGTCAGCAATTTAGAAACCCAGATCCACTGTATCTGTGCTTATTAAATCAAATTCAGCTTTATAAATGTAATATCTACTGTGCTACTCTAGCTCAATGCCAGGAGTCTGACTATCCTGAAGATGATTTCCAGACCTAGAGAACAGGAGCTAGCTGCCTTTTTCTGAGGGTACCCACAGCCAGAGTGAAGTCTAATTACTCACTGCCCAACATATAGAATAAGAGGGCCCTTGCTGCTACAGATCCTTCCACCGAATAGGCCGACTGATAGGCTGATTAATCGATCTGCTGCCTTTAATATCATTTGTTCTGTCTGGAGGATTCTATTGCTGCCAATCCACTACCTGTATTGTTGCAGAGTGGTCTTCACAGTTCCCTTAATCTCAGACAGATGAAAAAGGGGTACCCTCTGCTACCCAAAGTAGCCTCAGAAAAACCAAATTACAGACAACTTGCTGCGGCCAACTTCAATCCTGTGGCCTGGCCCTGTAACTGTGGCTCTGCAACCCTGTAACTGCGGCCCTGCTGCCCTGTTGCTCAGCCCTGCAGCCCTGTGGCTTGGCCCTGTATTCTCTGTTTGATAAATCTGGTCTACTTATCTGAGTGTGGGAGATCATAAAATCTCATAATATGATGCAAGAAGAAACTCACAGGTGAATTGGATAGCAAGAACATCAACCTTATGCATCATTTTTTGCATATTGAGGTTTGGCAAAGTGTAGTTGAGGTATTCCTCGTATTGTTAATTTTATCCGTATTGGGAATTTGTTGTTGGCAGTCTGAAATTTAAATTATGGCCAATATCAAGGAAAATATCGAAAATTATCGGGAAGCTTAAAAAAATACAAAATTAATATTTTTTTCAATTTTTTATACTTCTAAAGCAACTTCAACATTAAATAAACACATTGCTACATAATTATGAAAATAAAACTGATAGATATGATATCAAATAGTACAATATATATCAATAATGAAATATGATATTTTCCCTCAATCGTAAGTTTTGATAGTATCATACAAAATTATATCAAAAGAAGATTAAATATATTTCATGAGATGAATCATGTCAGTGAAAACAGCAGATTGCCCTTTGTTTGCTTGATGGAAAATGGTCATAGCATTTTCAATAATGTTATTACAACTACTTACAAAAAAAATGTTTTTAGAACTGGATTGGTCAACCCTAAAAGCTTGATTTGAACCAAAACTGGAAAACATTGGATCAAAAGACTAGTGAATCAGAAAATACATAAAATATTCAAATTTCGAGAAAAAAAGCATATATATTCACTTGCATCCATATGAATTTAAACCCTTATACACAAATATGCAATGTTTCTTATGTACATAGCAAGTAAGGGTGTCTGTAACAAAAATAGCACCAAATGAATCAAGGTAGATGAAAACAATAGATTTTCTCATCTTTGTTTGATGGAAAATAGTCACAGTATCCTTAAATTATGAGAGCAAATGACCAATAATAGTCACAGTATCCTTAAATTATTATAGTCACAGTTTTCTCGTCATTTACCCAAATTATTGAAGCAGCCTACACTTAATTACTTATGATTTTGAAACAAGGAAATTGGGCAAAGAAAAATATACACATAGGACACTGTTATTTGTAGGAATTTACAGGGTAAGTTCCGTAGATCAAGAACCAAAGGCCACCGCTCACAAACAGATCACAAATTAGTACACCAGTATAATCACGTGGTTAAAACCCTCAAAGAGGGAAACAGTCCACGCCCTGAGCCAACGCGGCCACTTCAGGGAATTTATTAATATAAAAAGAAAAGTCCGCTCACAAACAGATCACAAATCAGTACACCAGTATAATCACGTGGTTAAAACCCTCAAAAAGGGAAATAGTCCACGCCCTGAGCCAACGTGGCCACTTCAGGTAATTTATTAATATAAAAAGAAAAGTTACATATGTTTTTCTCATAAACGGTTACCGGACAAATGACCCTCCATGCTCTTTAAATAGAGATCATGGACCAATCGGGTGTTAAGCCACGGATCAAGTGCCGTTAATACCGAGGTGAGAGATAACCGTCGAATCACTACAAATCGTGACCGTCGGATTTTAAGTTACAAATGTACATGGTAAAGAAACACACTTTACCTAACTCTATACTAGACTAAGTTATTCTTAACTATTTCTTATGTGTTGGAATATCCTAACGTTATTTTTGGACAAACGTCCCCAAAAAAACCCAATGCGGGAAAACCAGTGTAGCAGATATGAGGGTTTATATATTATGCAGTAAATTTGTGAATACAAATTTGGGATGCCTTTCTGGCATTCCCTGCAGAGAATATGACTGACAAAAAGTTCGTGAGAGAAATATCACACTGATCTAGAAGCCCGACTGACCAACAACCTCGGATCTGCAAGTCCTCCACGTGGGGACTGCGTGGTTACTGCGTTATTGGTCTTTTATTGGTTGGATCTACCCTTCTAGCCTCTTTCGGTCTCACACCCTGGCTCTTCGACACTGGATCTGGCTAACCCTCAGTTGAATCTCGAATCCCCTTGAGGCTGCAGCGCTGCCTCTGCTGATCTGCTCTCTCCCTTCTTTGTTGTGTATTCTTCGGCTCAGGAAAATCTCCAAACGGAATTACTGCCCCTCACTGCAATCAAGAATCACTTAGCTCTGATTTTCTTCCGAGCACTGCTCCGTCAGAAAAATTCGATCTCTATATTCTCTCGATGTATCTTTCCAAATGACCCACGCTAAAGATATGATTGCTGCTAGACCCACACTGCCCTCTGAAGCCACTGCGCTGTTGAAGCTACTGCATTGTGCCTCTACGCACTGCTGCCTCTTTGCTCTGTGCTGCTCAAATTCTAGTGCTGCTAACCACTGCATCTGTCGCTCCATCACTCCTTGGCTCCCACTGAAAACTCCTCCATCCCGCTACCATTGATCATGGGCTCCAGTAGCAAGGTGATGATCCATGAGGTGGGTTCCTCAAGGATTTTCCCACTTGAAGTTCAAGGTGAACTACAGTTCCATGTCACCCCATCTCCCTCTTGGAGATGCGTGGGCACTCATGGCATACTCATCCTCCTCGATATTCGTGGCTGCAACCTTTGGATTGTGCTTCTCATCCTTGTCCTTTTCTTCAAAGGACACTGTGATGCATAGTGGCCCATCTCGCCACATCTAAAACACTACACATTGGAGACGTCCTTCTTGCGTTTCAGTTGCCCCTGCTGCCCCTTCGATGCGAGGGCTACATTCTCCTCCTCCTCCGATTCTTCGATCCGCTCCCACTGCTACTGTCAAGTTTGCATTTGACTAGATCTCTTCTCAGCTCATCCTGAAGAGTTGCCCACATCGCCTCCCAACTCGGTAGTGTCGCCCTACCCAAGATACTTTGGACAAAAACTTGCCACTCCTTAGTGATTGCGTTAAGGGCCTGTCTCACCATAGTTGTAGCAAATGGGGTAGATTCCACGACCACCAACTGATCACGGATTTCCTGAAGTCTCGTTAGGAATGGAACAATGCGCTCCCCCTTATGCATCTGGATCATCCAGAGCTTTTGGTCCAAGTACATCTTACACTGCTCGGAAGTTCTGTCGTATAGCACGGACAAGGCCTCCCATATCTCCCTGGCTGTGTTCTTGCCAACTATATGAGAGACTATATGATCCTTGACACCATCAAGGATAAGTCTCTTGGCCTTTGCCATATCGGACCTGTACTTTTTATTCTGATTCGAATTTGTAGGCACAACAACCACGTTGTCTACGAATGCCTTGAGATCATACTCGTCTGGAAGGAATCTGATTGTTTCCTTCCACGTAGTTGGAGGATCCCTCCAACCGATCCTGATCTCTAAGTCTGTGAGTTGCCATCTCAGCCGAAAACTGTCGAACTTCTCCCGCTTTCTCCCTACTGCGTAGCTTCTAGGCTGGCTTACGCATTCCCTGATGGAGCTGGTAAGTCTGCTGCTCCTCTACGACCCAGAGAACATGAAATAAACTGAATTCCTCAGCAAGGAACTCACTGAGGAAGAATTCCCTCACTATATGCTCTTCTTCTTCGTTTGACGCGACGCTTCTCTCCCAGCAACTGCTTGCAGAAAAATTGCGTCTCTCAAGCTCTGCGTGAAGGCTCCTTGCTGCTCCCTCTGCCTCGCCAAGATCTCGATCCGGAAGTCTTACCTCTTTGTCGACTCACTCAGAGAGAGACCACCTCGAAAATTCAGCCCTTCTGGCTAGAACTGCGCAATCCCTCCGGGGATTCGATCTACTGCTACTGCAGCAATTCAGCCTCTGCTTAAGTGCTAGATCTGCTCTTCCTGTTTCACATCAAACTTTCCTCTGATACCATGTGAAAATTCCTAGTTCTAAATGATCTCCAGAATCCTACTGCAACCAATTGAATTTACTTATCCTATTTGTAAATTACATTACATAATTATTTCATATTTCTTCATGAAATATTGAAGCAAATTACTGAAGCAACCTACACTTAATAACTTATGATTATGAAACAAGGAAACCGAGCAAATAAAAATATACACATAGGACACATAGATCAAAATTTTGAGGACCGATAATGGAACCGAATATGAGTCAAATGAGTTCAACGACTATTGTAGGGAAGCCAACATTAAGAGGGACACCACTAATGCTTATACTCCCAAACAAAATGGAGTTGCCGAAAGAAAGAATAGAACCATTTTTGAAGCCACCCGTGCCATGCTTCATGACCAAGGTCTACCGAAGTTCCTATGGGGAGAAGCTCCCAACACTGTCATGTATGTTCAAAATAGATGTCCACATCAAGCTTTGGACTCCAAGACACTCGAAGAAATCTTCACTGGTAAGAAACCTGATGTTTCTCATTTTAGAATTTTTGGAAGTCCCGTATATTTTCATGTGCCGAAAGAAAAGAGAAGCAAATTGGATGCCTCTAGAAAGAAGGGAACATTTGTGGGCTACAGTGAAACTTCAAAGGCATATAGAATCTATGTGCTTGGTCAAAGAGAAATGGAGATAAGTCATGATGTAACCTTCGATGAAGATGCTGCCCTTGGGAAGGTTAGAGATCTTCCCATCTTAAAAGAAGACAAAGATGAAGATGCAGGAAAGCAGGAAGATCCGAAGGATGAACAAATGCCCGATGTTGATGGTCTGATGGATCCCATTAATCCACACCCCTGGTGAGACCACTTCTTCAAAGAGAAGACACTCATGGCTTAGAGATACTCTCGAAGATGCCGAGAGACATATCGCACCAAGGGGAACATTGCGTGAAAGTATGAAGCCGAACAGGTACTAAGGGTACTTAGTAGCCATGAGCACCATTGTCCAATCTGAGCCTGCAACGCTTGAAGAAGCCGTGAAGCACCAAGTTTGGAAGGATGCAATGAACGAAGAATATGAGTCGATCATGAAGAATGATGTCTGGGATGTGGACCCTAGACCAAAGGACAAGTCTGTTGTCACTTTGAAATGGCTCTACAAAATCAAACACTAAGTCGATAGAAGTGCTGAAAAGTTCAAGGCAAGATTTGTTGCTTGAGGCTTCTCGCAGAAAGAAGGTATAGACTATGATGAAATATTTGCACCTGTTGCTCAATATACCACCATCCGTTCGATTATTTCCCTTGCTGCCTCACCGAGATGGAGTCTACATCAAATGGATGTCAAGATTGCCTTCTTGCATGGTTCAGTTAAGGAAGAGGTCTATGTGGAACAACCTTTGGGGTTCGAAGTTCGAGATCAAGATACACATGTATGCAGGTTCAGTTAAGGAAGAGGTCTATGTGGAACAACCTTTGGGGTTCGAAGTTCGAGATCAAGATACACATTTATGCAGGTTGAAGAAATACCTCTATGGGTTGAAGCAAGCTCCCAGGGCTTGGTATGAGAGGAACAATAGCTACTTGATGAAGCTGGGCTTTACATGAAGTGAAGCTGATTCGAACCTATATTTCAAGGTTGATAATGACAAGCCTCTCATTTTGGTACTCTATGTGGACGATCTCTTCCTGACAGGTGTAGACCCTCTCATTCATCAATGTAAGAGGGAGTTGGCTTCTGAATTCGAGATGAAGGACCTAGGACTGATGCACTACTTCCTAGGCTTGGAGGTCTGGAAAAAGCCAGGTGAGATTTTCCTTTCTCAAGGAAAATATGTTGTGAAGCTGCTGGAAAGATTTGGGATGGTAAACTGCAAGTCCATGACTACTCCGATGGAACTCAACTTTAAGAAATTATGTGGAAGTTTTGCTGGGCCTGATTTGGGAAATCCTACCGAGCATCGTCAACTCTTGGGGGCCCTGATGTTCTTTGTGAACTCCTGCCTAGACATATGTTTTTGCAAAGTGGGAATACTGAGTTAATATATTGTAGAGCCCGTTTCATACCATGTTGAAGCACACACATGGTGTATGAGAAAGATAAACACACACACACAAGAGACTCAACACACAATGAAGGATAAGCGTGAGGCTTTCTTATTTTTCCATTATACATGATGTACATTTATAGTATAATGGTGTGACTCTTGGTTTCACATTCCAAGGTCACTTGGACTCCATTGTGACTTTTCGCATTCCACACCTACCCATGTAGGATTAGATGTTCCAACATCCCCCCTTAATCCGAAGGGGTATGTGTGAGTCCAAGAAAAGAGTTGTAATACAAATCTGCAAAGTATGCATGGCAGCACTTGGGCTGAATCAACTCTCTGAAATGTTGGAAAAAGAGGTGGTTTTAGGATGACCACCAACACTGGAACGCAAAACTTGTTGCAGTTCCCGGAACTCTTCCAAAACTGGCAAGAAGCTAAAGGCTTATGCTAGAGGAATTGTCCCTCATACAAAAGGGAGACCTTCAACCTAAAAGAAGGGAGGTCTATTACCTGTGATGGTTTTAGGATTACCAACAACTTTGGAATGCTTTGAAGCATTTCCGGAACTAATCAATGTCGGGCTAAGCTGAAGGCTTCTGCTAGAGGAAGTGTTCCTCATATATGAAAGGGAGACATTTGACCTAAAAGAAGGGAGGTCTACTACCCGTGGTGGTTTTAGGTTGTCCACCAACCAAAGATGATGGTTTTAGGTTATCCACCAACCGAAGGCATGCTCATGGGCATCCGTGTCTCTGGCTACATCTCTGAATCCGGAATGACGAATTGTGGCTCAGGCTCGCTTGAACTGCTGGCTACAACACTGAACATGGAATGAGAGATTGTGGCTCAGGCTCGCTTGATCTGATGTCGAAGCTTGCACATGACCACCATTTTCCCCCCTGTCAGGGACAAGGTGAGATGATGGCGAAAACTCAACTGCAAGTTTGTTCAATATCTGTGAACAAGTTCTAACATGTGTCGTAAACATCTTCTTGGCTGCTGATGCCCATTGCCAAGAAGCGATCCATCCAAGATGAATCTTGGTTCTCAGAGGCCGTTTCTCGAAGCATCCGTCCGGCACTGGGCGACCACAGTGCTTGCATGGATGAAGATAAAAACAATGATCTTTCACATGGCCAACTCGATCACAGTGTTGGCATTTTACAATCTGATGTTGTTGTGGAACAGGATCTGGAACAGCTGCAGGTGAACTGTCATACATGAATCCGGCACTCTGAAATATGATGGGCTTGGTGTAGTCTGGAATATGAAAGGTCACATCCTTGTCATATCCAAGACCAGTTCTGTGCTTGTTGTGGACAAGCTCTTCCCAAGGTCTGATGATGGGCTTGAGAAGTGCAGGTTGAACTGCTGCATCTGCATGTACATCTGCTCTAGTGCAATGAACTGAATGTGGATCAACTTCAACTTTATCTTCTTTCTTCTGATGAGAGTCCTTCTCAATCTTCTGAACAAAAATAGGTTCAGAATGGTGACTCTTTTGCTGAAGTTAATCTTGTTGGAGCTGAGATTCCAACTGCAAAAACTCAATCTTTTCTTGTGCATTTTGTAAACAAGTCTGAATATTACAAAGAGAATTCTTGCTCATTTTTATCACATCATCAACATTTGAATGAATGAGGCTATTCAACATTTCTAATGCCTAATTGATTTTAGCCATTTCAACAACTTAGGCTCAAAAATGAAAGGGTGTTGGCTACAACCGAAAATGCACCCGTTTACAATGTGATTCAACAACAAATACAAATGACTCCAAAGAATTTCCAACTATGGAAATCTCATAGTACAAAATCTGCTCCTCAAATGATGGAGGGCAATCAACAATCTTTCAACAACTCAAGTACTGATTGCAACTATGAAGAAGAAATTTTTGCTCACAATACAATGTCAATACAATACAATATTTTTGCAAAATATGTGCAGCAAAAACAATGTGCAAGAGGCCTTTGAGGCAGCTGAATTTTCCTTCAAAAAGCTGTTTTAAATGATGGCAAACTTGTCTTCAAATGTCAATTTCTTCAAAAAATCACCCTTATGCCACAAATCACACAATGTCAAATCTGCAATTTTTTCTATGTATTCAGTCCATATATGTCATTTCCTTCATTTCTGCTGTTCATATCTCTTCCTTTCTCCAATGTCCTTTCTCTCTCTCTCTGCTGTTTTTTTTTTTTTTTTAATTAAAAGTTAATTTAAAAAAAAAATTAATGGGAATAATTAAAAAAGAGGGAATTTAGAAAGTGGAAAATTTATTGAAATGGGAGGGGAGGGAGGAAATTTATATTGGAGGGGGCATATTAAAAAGTTTTTATTAAAAAAGGATTAATTAAAAGGGATTATTAAAAAAAAATTAATTAAAAATGGGGATTAATTTTAGTGGAAAGGGAAGGGGAATTTAAAAGGGAAGGGTATTATATGAAAAGGGCGTATATTAAAATTAAAAGAGAAGAGTATTATATGAAAGGGGGAATTTAAATGGGAAGGGTAGTATTAATTATATGGGGGGGAGTGTATAAAAATTTTTAAAACGAAATATGGAGAGCGTATTGTAATGGAGAGGGAGGGGAGGCCGAAAGGCCATGGGAAGCGTGGGAGCCGTGGAGTGTAACAGTGAGGGAGCGTTGAGCGTGAGGGCCATAGGTGGGGTGGGATGTGAGATGTATGGGCTGCTGTGAGGGGGAGGGTTGGAATAGAGCGAGAGAGCTCAGCGTTATGGAGAGGCGTGGGCAGGGTAGAGCCGTAGGTTGAGTGTTGAGAAGTAAGGGGGCAGGGTAGCAGGCCCGATGGGTGCGTTAGCGCAGGTTTAATGGGGCCGAGAGGATGGGTCACGCAGGTGGGAAGGGGGCGCGTGAGGCGTTAGGGGGAGAGGGTTGTATGGTAAGTTTGTATTGTAAGGGAGGCTGTGCGAATAGGAAATGGCATATAAGGAGTGTAGAGTGAGGGTTTGAGTTGTGAGATGTGTTTTATTTATTTATTTATTTTTTTTCTTAATTTAAAATAGCAGAGAGCAGGAGCAGGAGCAGAACTTTTTTTTTCTTCTTGCAGGAATTTTACAAATGTACAACAGTTTGTAATTTTTCAACAGAATAACTTTCAGGAATTGCAGAGAAAATTTCGCCAGTAAAAACTTAAAATTTTTCTAGTAGCTCAGCAGCAGGAAATTTCGCCAGAAATGCAGGATTTTAAGCAGTAATACACAACAACAGAATGCAGAATTTTCCAGTAAAACTCAGAAAATTTTCTCTCAGAAACCCTCTTTAAACAGTATTTCAGCAGCAGAAAAATGGAGAATTTGTAGATTTAGAGACTTGCAGAGAACTCAGAAATCTCAGAAATTTTTCAATGAAAACTCAGAAATATCTTCAAAAACCCTCTCAGTAGCTCAAAAATGAAGAATTTAAAAATACTCAGAAATATTTTCCACTAAAAACTCATAAACTTCTTCAGGAATCCCAATTTAAACAAATTTTCCAGCAGCTCAAATTGCAGAATTTAATGGTCAGAAATTGCAGGAAGAAATCAACCTTGTGGATAATGAGTCTTTGCTCTTCTTCAGCCAATGCACGAACGACGCAATTTTACCGAATCTTTGGGATTTTGAATCTTTGCTCTCTTCAAACATACTGAATGAAAACAAAAACTTACAGGCTTTGGAAATCTGTGAAAATTATCAACAATTTTCTCTGAATGTACAACCATAAACACAAATGGCTCACTCAAAGTTGACGGAGACCGATGTCATAGCTACGTACCATGTTAAACACACACATGGTGTATGAGGAAGATGAACACACACACACAAGAGACTCAACACAATGAAGGATAAGCGTGAGGCTTTCTTATTTTCTATTATACAAAGATGTACATTTATAGTACAATGGTGTGACTCTTGGTTTCATATTCCAAGGTCACTTGGACTCCATTGTGACTTTTCGCATTCCACACCTACCCATGTAGGATTGATTATTGAAACCTCAAGTCATACCTTTGGTTAACATGAAAACTCTTGAGGCCTCTAAGGCACAATCAACCATGGATTGAGATACACTGCCGGGACTTTGAGGCCCATGGATATATTGATGCTGACTGGACTGGTAGTGTGGTGGATCGTAAGAGCACATCTGGATGTTGCTTCACTCTAGGTTTTGCTTCGATCTCTTGGATGAGCATGAAGCAGAAATCGGTTGCTTTGAGCACCATCGAGGCCAAATACATTGCAGCATGTATGGCCTGTTGTGAAGCTGTTTGATTGAGGAAGCTCTTTAGTGAGCTATTTGGGCATGTGCTGGATACCATCGTGATCTATTGCTATAACCAAAGTGGGATTTGGATTTCAGAGAATCCCGTGTTCCACGACTGCTCCAAGCATATTGATATCAGGTACTACTTTATCCGGGATATGGTACATCGAGTCGCCGTAAGGCTCCATCACATTGGGACTGATGAGCAGGTTGCAAATATTCTCACGAAGCCCCTGGGGAAGGTCAAATTCTTAACCTTCCGTGAGAAACTTAGAGTCGTGGAAAAACCCTCCTATGAGGGTCTTGCTTGAGTTGGACTTTGAGCTCTGGGAGCTCTGGGGGTCTTGGGATAACTTCTTGGAGCTATAAGCAACCATAGGGCAAGGTTCGCGTTTCCTTATTGGTGTGCTATTCCCCACAATTATGATATTGAGCTTGTTCACCCTCTCTTGATCTATGCCCCACATACATCCTACCCATGTAGCCTGGGACTCATGGGAAGTACCTCTCATCTGGCCAATGAGTTGGGAAATGAGGATAGAGACCATAACACTACAGATGGATGCATCGTGTATTCCCGTACTCTTTATGCTAGGATGGGTTGTGTCCAAAAACTTGATCTGGGATCAAGTTTGGTTGAAGTTTTTACCTCTAGACTGACTTCGGGTCAGTGGAGAGTGGCAAGGTCTTGTAACTCACTCTCGATCAAATCTTCTTCATTATTTCTTCATGATTCAGTAGAGTAGAGACGATCATAGTACAAGGATGGCAAGATGACACAAGATGATAGGATTGCATAGGTTGACAAATGGATTGACGGGTGGAGTTCTCCCTAGTTGTGAGGGAGTGTTAAAATTGGCAACTAGGGCCAAACTCCACTTTGGACAACTCATATGATGGAGATGATATTTTTGTTGGATTCCTCTTTTCGAGAGGTGCAAGATTGATCTAAAGGTCATATTGTTTGGATGAGCAGAAGTTAGATTTTGAATTTATTTTCTCACACGTGCAAATTGTCAAGGTCGGCCAGAAATGTAATGGAGGCTCATGAGCCCCAATAGATGTGTCTCCACCCCTCATTGAAGGATATAAATAGGAGAGAGACATTCCTCATTTGGATAATCACATCATCACATCATTTCTCTTCCGCATTGGTTTGTAAAGCATCAAAGGAGCCTCTCTCTCCTTGCACGTTTGAAAGGAAGGACAAAAGAATTCAGACTATTTTTAGGGCTGCAGCAGATTTGTCCGCAGCATTGACCGCAACATTTGACCGTAGAGTTGACTTTTTAGTTGACTGAGTTTGACTATGTTTTTCGGATCTGTTTTGGGTTGACTTTGACCATTGTTGAAGGCCACATTGATTGAAGTTGGCCGAGCTGATTTGGAGGAGTCAAATTGTTGATTTGACCAACATTGACTTTCTGGTTAGGGCATCTTGTTGATTGATGTTTCACTGAAGTTTTCGACAAGTGAATTTTGTGTATTGTACTCTCTCTCTCTCTGCTGAACTTTTGAAGAATAATAAGAAGCTTTGATCAAAGGGTTTTCCCAACATTGGGGTTTTTCCCTGGAATCTGCGAAATATTGTGTCCTCTTGTCTTGGCTTGTCTTCTGGTTATTTCTTTATGTTCTATCAGCATTTACTCTCAATGTTTATGTGATTGCTAATCTGGAAATTGAAATCGGGCTAATAAGAAAAGATTGAAGTAAATTGCTCTAAGCATAGAACATACCATTGTTATCTAAAAATTAACAAAGCCTGAACATGCTTTTGAGCATCCCTTCAATGTCTATGTGATCCACCTGCATCTCTTGGCAGAGTTGGAAGTGGCTATTGACTCGTCCTCCACAGCTGAAGTTCGACTCCTTGAACTAGAAGCTACTTAACACTGTTCATCCTTTGTAGCCTCTTACTTCTCATCCTTCGTCATTGGTAGTGGTTCTTGAGAATTCCTAGATTCCAAGTTCTCCTTGAACTTCACATCTCTACTCAGCTGTCTTCCTTTGCATTAGAATGATGATTCTGTAAGCCTTTGAAGTCTTGTTATATCCCACAAATATGTGCTTCTCTCCTGAAGGCTGTAGCTTTGACCTCTTCTCCACAGGCACATGAATGTATATTGTGTGAAAATTCTACTGCAGTTTCATGGTTTACTTCTCCTACTTGATTTAAATTATACAATTTATCTTCAGAAATTAGCTTTAGAAAATATCGAAGTAAGCACAACTAACAATCTACACATGCAGGTCATTTACTGAATATTATGCTCATTCAAACAAAGTGACACTGATTTTTGGACATAAGTCCCCGGAAAAGCCCAAAGCGGGAAAACAGGTGTAATAGATATAAGGATTTATTTATTAAGTAGAATCTGAGTACAACAAATCTGGGTTCCAGATCTAGAAAACCCGACAGAGAATAAAAGAAATCTGCAGCTAACTTACTGTTCCAAGACCAAATATCTGACTGATCCACACCCTCAAATGAGATTTACAAGACTCAGCCCGGATCTGGCCCTAGAAACCCCAGCGTTGCCCCTGAAGCCCCAGCGTCAACCCTGCTAGGCTCTGTGTGCCACTGCGTTGCTCAGAGAGGGACTGCGTAACCCCAGAGTGGGTGATGCAGTCCTTACGTTGCCTCTGGAGGCCTCTGCGTAACTTCTGAAGCTCCCTAAAGCTGCAGTGCTGCCCCTCCTGGGCCTTGCGTAGCACCTGTGTAGAGGCTGAAGCCCCTGCGCTGCACAACTGCTGCTGTTGCTCTTTGCTCCTCTGCGCTTTCCTTGAAAGCTGCTCCTTTGCCTCTTGTTGATTCTTTGCTCCGGGATCAAATCATCCCCTTAGTCAATACTACCCCTTGCTGCAGAAAACTCCTCCAAAAATTCTTAGTAGACCTTGCACTAAAATTCTAGATCAGTTTCTCAACTCTGCCTTTGTGTGTGTGTCTCCAATTGACTCTCAAGCCTTTCTCTTATACTTTTTCAATGATCTCATCAATGGTCAAGATTAAAACATTCATCAACGACAGAGATTAAAAGACTGTTTGATGTGTGTCTTTTAGAACATTTTAGCACATGTGTTAATTAATTCACTTTAATTATTTAATTTTCCTAAGTTTAGACTTAGGAAACCCATTAAAATAATTAATTATTTGAGTAACTTGAACACCAGTTGAAATTTCACCAAACACTTTCTGGGTTTTGGAGTTCAAGTGTGTCTTAGTCCCTCCACAACATTTCAATGCTAGAGCACACCCGATGCTACCCCAACTACACAAAATCTCAACATATTGGACAACCAAAGATCCTCAAATGTCATATCTCTCGCTTCACCCCAGTGAATGCTTCCTTTGGAATGTTGTTCGCCAATAGCTTGTGAGAAATCAAAACTCTTGTTCTGAATATAAACTGCTGCATTGCATGCCTTTTCCCAAAGAAACATAGGTAGATCCTAGTCATGAATCATAGCCTTGGCAACTTTGATGATGGACCGATTCTTTCTCTCTGCCACCCAATTTTGTTGTGGGTTGTATGAGACTGTCAATTCCCTTTTGATCCTTGCCTTCTTGTAGAAATCCTTGAAGTCATTGGAAGTCTGCATGCCCCCATTGTCTAACCTTGAGACCTTGATATTTCTTTCTGTTTGCTTTTCATAAGAGCCTTGAACTCTTGAAATTGAGTAAAGACCTCATGCTTGGTCTTCGTGAAGTAGATTCAGTCTTCCTAGAGTAATCATCAATGAATGTCACATAGTGCAGTTCACCTTGTACTGATGTGACTGAAATAGGCCCACTCACATCTGAATGAATGAGATTGAAGATACCCTTGGATCTACTCTTGCTACTTGGAAAAGTAGCCTTGGTATTCTTGCGAAGTGCACACCCTCTACACACACCTTGATGCTCAATACTGAAATATGGGAGACCAGTGATAATCTCCCTTAGACTCGACAACACCTTGTAGTGTAGGTGTCCCATCCACCTGTGCCATAACTCACAAAGGTTGTCATTGTCTTGTACCAAGACTTGAACTGGGTTACCCTGCAACTTGTATAGATTGCCCTCTCTATCCCTAATGACCACTTTTGTGTTAGGGCTAGATCCCTCTAGATGAATAAGTACTTGCCCTTTTTGAAACATGGTGATGAAACCCTTGTCCTCAACAACGAAGACTAAGAAGAAATTCTTCCTTAATCTTGGTGCATATAGCATGCCTCGAGCTTTATTGAACAACCTAACTAAAGTTGGAAGAAGATTGTTCCCTACCACTTCACTGCATACTTTGCATCATCACCAAGCTCAACATGAATTCTTGAATCTTTCTTCATTATACTGCTAAATAGCTCCTGTGCTTCGATCATGTGACGAGATGCACCAACGCTCGAGTATTATGCGCTCTTAGTGATAGTGCTGATGAAAATGTCAGAGACATGTGAGAAGCTCTTTTGAAACTTCGCAACAAACTTATCTAAATGAGTTTTTTCTGATGCTTGTACCTGTTGTGATGTCCATTCTTGTGGCATGTGAAACACTTGATCTTGCTCAAGTTTTTCATCGTCCTCATTTGTGAGGTTGACTCCTCACCGTCACCCTTCTTGCTAGAACCCTTTCCTTTGCCCTTTCTTGCTTGTCTGACAAGGGCCAGGTTCTCATCTCCACCTTCTTGCCTATTAGCTTTGGGCTCCTCCTTAGCCTCATCCTGTTTGTAGTTGCCCCAAAGGCTCTCAAAATTTGGAAGGTTCTCTCGAGTGCAGATACTGCTGACAAATGATTACCAAGGCTTTGAGAAACCATTTAGTGCCATATTAACTAGTTCTACATCATCCACCTTCTTCTCAATCGCTGCAAGTTGATCACGTATTTGGGTGATCCTCATGAGGTAGCTGGGAACATTATCAAATTTTGACATTTGTACAGATTTGAGCTTTTTCCGAAAAATCATCTTCCTGTTCATGTTACCACTGCAGAATAAATTCCCTAGAGCCTTGAACATTTCTATGGTCGACTGCTTCTCAAACAAGTGAGGGATCAAATGATCCTTCTTTGCATCCATGATTATTCGTTGGGCTTTGATGTCATTCTCATGAGCTGCTAACTGCTGCGGATCTATCGGTGTAGGAATTACCTTGTCAACAATCTCCCAAAGGTCATTTTCCTTCAAAAGCAAGATGACTCTTGCCTTCTAGGGCATGAAGTGTGAAGCTCCATCTAGCTTGTCTTCAAACCTTAGACTTGTTGTTTCCATTTCTGGATCTAAACAAAACATGCTATGTGCTTATTCCTTCAAGCATCCATAAGAATTTTGCTACTAGTTTGTAAATTTGCTAGGATCTCCATGTAGATCTAATAGATCCATTGCAAACTACTAGATCATTTGCCAATTGACTTGACTAGCATGGCCTCCCTCTCTCCCTTTGAATTGTGCTCCATGTGCAAACTATTGTGCTAACTTGCAATCGACCTCCCTCCTATAGTGTTAGTTGTGATACATGTTGAATTCTCCTAACCCTAGAACTTGACAAATTATTTCATTGTGATTTGCTTGCTATTGAAATATAATACAACTCGGATAATAAAATGCACATTGAAAATTTTAATTTGTAATTTTTTTTTTCTTTATTGTTTATAGTGGAAGCAAATGAAACCATTTTCACACATGCACACAATTTATGGCCTTCAAATATGCTTTTGATTTAAATAATATCAAAGCATACAAGGGCTACATATAGGAAAAAGGGCCCATTGAAAATAAACACAAGCTACAACAAAAATTCTGATTTTTATTGGGCACCTATTTTGCTTGTAAAACTCACCAAAATTCCTTGGATCAACCCCCCAGACTTGTTTCCCTCTCAACTTGTTACACGAATTTTGCGTGTTGGACACCTAATTCGCTAAGGGTTATGGTGTGGAATGTGAATAGTCATTGGAGTCCAAATGACCTCTTGGAATATGAAACCAAGCTTTAGAAAACATGAATTAATATGTACATCTTTGTGAATAATAAGCATCTCACGAGTTTATCTTAATACCGTCCATTATTTTTTGTGAGAGTTTAACATGGTATCAGAGTAGGCGTATTCCTGCCTTGAAGTCTGAGCCACGGTGTGTGGCCTTCCCTAACCACTAGGTTTGTGGTCTAGCGATTTTGGGCGTTTCAATCCCAAACTTGTCTCCTTGTTTGTCAGGTTTCTATCTCTCAGATCTGCCATTTCCCTCCATTGAATTCACGTCGGTTTGATATGAAATCCCAGCTTTATTCTGAAATCTATCGTATGTCAGTCCTGTTGGAGCTTGATTTCTGTTAGTGTGTCAGGCCTTTGTCAGTAACGACTTTGCCGTCTGCTCATTTCCTAACCTATCCCTCCGTCGATTCCTTGCCTTTGCAGGAATGTTTTCATTGTCATAACAATGCATCTGTTCTCCGGTTAATGAGTGAATTTGTGCACAACGATTCTAGCATTAGCCCGACGTTAACGTTTCCCCTAACCTAACAATTTCATCAATTGAATCACCTTCAACGAAAAAAAAACCTTTAGGATACAACAATCCAAACTCCATTGGTTTCTAATTGTGCACGAGTTCTTATCCGTTAAGGGGAAGGTTATCGCTGCAAGGAGGTTGCATCTATTCTCCTCTCTTCGATCTTTTGTGAATGCATATGAAAGCTCTACAACCTGATCTACTGTTAGGATTCCTACAAATATTGAATTCACCGAAGAATCCTATTGTTGTAACCCTAAATTGAATGGGCCTTTGTAGTGAAATCTTTTCTTTTCTGTTGTGAGCTTAACTCATACCTAAAAACCCTAGTTTGAGTGCGTGTACAAAGAATATCCAGGGGAATAGTTTATGCATATAAAGAATATGAGACATGTATCCTCATGCGTAATAGTGAGCATACTACATAGTATGGTGTATATATATGGTATACTTGCTCGTACACCTTGCAATGACGTTCAACCACTTTCCTGACATGCTTGAGGCTTGATTGCAAGAGTTGTCGATAATGTCGAAAATCAAATTTTTCTAGCTTGTGTTTGAATCTAACATTTGGTAGATTGCGCTGGTGTCGTGGTGAATCTAGGTGTGGTATTGCATTCCCTTCACACCATATGCCTCTGGATTGTGTTCACTTGATGGGGATCAGTAAAGTGTGTGCCTCAACTACTGGGAAATATAGACTATCAAGCCACTCAGAGAGCCCTCAAATACTTCATACAAGTGAGCATCCACAAGTAACCCATGTTTTCCTTATGCAATCCTTTTTTATGCTTGGCAGAATCTGGCATATGGAATATGTGATTTTATGGTTTAAGTATCATTGCCTATAGTATTCATTGACATAGCAATGTACATATAGTGTTGAACTTTGTCCTTGGTCCACACTATTGTTAGATTTGTGGAATCTTCTATCAGTGTATTTGAGCTGACAAAAATACTTACAACCATGCTTTTTATCAATTGCTAAGTTTTAACTCTTAACAATTTGCTTGGCATATGCAACATGTGAATGGGAAAAGTTAGAGCATCATTAATACACACATTGCAAGCTTTGAAGTTCTCGCAGTAAAAATTTAGTGCACTGGAATCTAAGCAGAGCATTGGAGCCTGGAGGTTCTATTACCACCCATTTAGTTGTTT
Source organism: Pinus albicaulis (assembly GCA_034641835.2). NCBI lineage: Eukaryota > Viridiplantae > Streptophyta > Pinopsida > Pinales > Pinaceae > Pinus > Pinus albicaulis. The sequence goes on along the minus strand of CM076574.1, from coordinate 286,085,176 downwards.
GGGCTACTCACATAAATTGTGGGGACAACAAGGTTGGTGTGGAGACTTGAACATGTGAAGCTAGGGCGAGAGACATTATCTCATTATCCAAGCCACTCTTATTAATTTCCATTTCTCTCCAGCTTACGAAAAGCAAAGCTGCTTCAATTCCCTTTTGTTGTAAGTGAATCTTCAGTGGTTTGAAAAATGGCGAAAGTTGGTGATGTATTAGAGTTATTGAATACCCTAATACATTTCATTGTTGATGGGATGGTAAAAATAAGTTTGGGCACTCTTTGACATTCAAACATGTTTGCAAAATGCACAAGAAAAGATTGAATTTTTGTAGCTTAAGTCACAACTGTAGCAAGATGAGTTACAACAGAGTAGTCGTCATTCTGAACTCGTTTTTGTTCAGAACAAATCCCTTTTTGAGTCTGAAGTTGACTCCCATCAACGTCCAGAAATTGATCAAATTAGTGGACATTGAGGTTGATTCACATCTAGTGCTCATTTCAGGTTCAGTTTCAAATGAACATGCAGAAGTTCAACCTGCTCTTCCTAAGCACATCATCAGACCTTGGGAAGAAGTTGTCAGCAACAGGAACAAAACCAATCTTAGATATGACTAGGATGCGTCCTTTCATATTCCAGACTATTTTAAACCCATCAAGTTTCAAAGTGTTGGGTTTCTTTAGAATTGCAAATCTTCACCTATTCCACATCCCTCTCCTCTTCCACAACCACAGATTTGTAGATGCCAACATTGTGACAAAGTTGGCCATGTGAAAGATCAGTGTTTTGATTTTCTCCCGTGTGAGCATTGTGATAAAAATACTCATCATGCAAATAGATATTCCAAAAACAAGCCTTTTGCAAAAACGAAGATTAACCTTGAATGTATCGCTTCTTGGTAATGAGCTTCAACGTCCAAGAAGATATTTCAGTTATACCACAGAATTTGTTCCCAAGTATTGACATGTCTTGCAGTTGAGATTTCTTCGTTTTATCACCTTGTATCTAACATGGGGGAATTGATGGTCAGTTACCAGATTCAAAGCCAAATCGAGTGAGCTTGAGCAACACCCTAAGCTTGCTGCCTGAGCCTAGAGCCAAGTCAGTCATACCCAGATTTAGAGTTGTAGCTAGAGATAGAGTAATGATCCACGAGCATGCTTTTTGGTTGGTGGCCTTCCTTAAGCCATCGACTGCAGAAGTTTGTGGTCATCTATAAACCATTATCAAGGAGCACTTCCACTAGCAGAAGACTTCAAATTCTAACCAAATTTAGAATTGTTCCAGGAATTGCATCAAGCACTCTAGAGTTGGTGGCCAACCTTGAACCACGACCTGTTGAGACCTCGAGTTCTTCCACCTCATTAAATTTACGGTCTTCCTTAAAAACCACTATTTCAGAGAGCACATTCAGCCATTAGTTACCATGCACTTTTGCATTTTTGTATTTCAACTCTCTTCTTGGACTCATATGCCCCCCATCGGATTAACCAGGGAATGTTGACAACTAATCTGCTAAGGTTGGTGTGGAATGTGAACATTCATTGAAGTCCAAACAACCTCTAGGAATATGAACCCAAGGGTTAGAAAACATGTATTAATATGTACATATTTGTGAATAATAAGCATCTCATGAGTTTATCTTAATTATGTCCATTACTTTTTGTGAGAGTTTAAATGGCGACACTGTACAAATACACTCTTGGTTTGCTGCACGAAACCAACACAACAACTATAGGACCATACGACCACGTTGTATAGTTGTAATCTCGACCAGCTGCACAAGATGACTCTATTGCCTTGTATGCCCTAGTGGGTGTTGTTGAAGAATGTAACTAGGTTCGATCTTCATAAAATGTATTTGAGTCATTATGTAATGTACTTGTCAAAAGAAAAAAGAAAATAATTTTTATTATTGTAACTATGACTTATTAAAGCATGGGTGTCATGCTTGGGTCATCATTATATTAGTCAAAGTCCCCATTGTGGACTCTCAGGATTAATATTGAGTCAATAGAGTCATTGTATATTTAAAGAGACCCATCTTGGGCTTTTGAATCATGTAAAAATGTTTATTATTGAGTCAAATGTGAAATATGTCACCTCTACACCAAGTCGGCCTAAAGGGGACCAATTTGACCTCACCTGGAGCCTATAAATAGAAGGAGATCGAATTCATTTGGAGCATCTCATTTCAAGCCAGTTCGATATCTCTACTGAAGCTAAAAAAAGTGCGAAGTAGGTCAAGGAAGCTAAAAGGAGTGTGAGTTGGGTCAAAGTGATAGAGAAGGAGAAAACAAAAGTTTTGGTGCTACTCTCTCTCCATTTCGTGCCCTAGTTTGGGAGATCAAAGTATTTTTTTTTTGCTGCTGCCGCCTGATGTCGTAACTACTGCATAGTCGAAGTTGCTAGGGACAAGTTGTTGCTGCTATTGGGTTGAAGATCTGGAAAGGCTGATTTGGTATGGAGGAAAGGTTTGGTCTATGTCTAGGGTGAAGAGTCTCAAAGAAAACTATTGAAGGAAGAAAATTTTGACTGGGTTTTCCCCTCAGTGCCTACATCTTGTGTCTTGTGTTTTTGTGATCCTCATACACACATAATTTGGTAGTTGCTTGATGAAAGATAATTTAATAAAGAAGTAAAAGAAGCCAACAAAATTCACAAGTAGTTATCAAGAAAGAGGAATCAAACCCTAATCGACTTGCATTGATTTCTCAACATGGTTTGAGAGCTAAGGCTAGGAAACATTGAGTATCACTTTGTTGGCTCAAAAGGATTGGACATGGATTCTCCCTCTTTGATAAGATATATGAGAATGGGTATCAACACTACTGGAAGCTGGATCAAGAGAGTCATCCACTACTTATTCAACAAGGTCAAAAGTCAAGGATTTTTGGCTGCTCTTATAGGCTCTCTTAGTGATGACAATGCATGGATCATTGATAGTGGAGCATCAAGGCACATGACAGGAGAAAGTAAACAATTTCATACACTATCAAAGGAGCCATCTTCTCACGCAGTTGAATTGGGTGACAATAAGAGCTATGCTGTTAAAGGCTTGGGATCAACATCGTTGAAGTTGGAAAGTGGATCGAAGCTGCACCTCAACAACATACTATATGTTCTAGGTTTAAAAAACAATTTGCTTTCTATTTCTTGTTTAGAAGATAAAGGAGATAGAATTGCTTTTGTTGATGGAAAAGTATTGGTTTGGGGCAAAGACTCTAGTATTGATAAAGCTAGAGTTATTGGAGTTCGTGAAGGAAGCTTATATAGGGTCATCACTCCTCCTCAAGCTTTGGTTCATATGGAAACTAGTCCTATTGAGCTATGGCATAGGAGGTATGGCCATCTACACAAGGTTATTCCTACTCTCAATCAATTGGTTAATGGCATCCCCAATATCAAGGAAGATCATGAAGGTGTGTGCAAGGGATACTCTTTGGGAAAACATACAAGAAAGCCCTTTCTGAATAATGAAACTAGGTCTAAAGAAATAGTAGACCTCATTCACTTTGATGTGTGTGGGCCCATGTTTGACAAACCACTTGGAGGTCATCTCTACTATGTAACATTCATAGATGATCATGTTAATCTAGGTTGTCATTGATGTCAGTGGCTGAGATGGAAAATATTCTTGAAGATGCTAGAGGATGATTACAAATGAATACAGCTCTTGTTTAAGATGTCAAGACTCAAATGAAGTGTCAATCATGTATCTTGATGATCATAATGGAAGACTACCATATCACTGCACTTGATGAAGGACTAGAAGACATACACATGACATGTCCTACCTCCAATGATCTTGATGATAACACTACATGATTATATGTCCTATCTTCGATAATTTGATGATGACATGACAAATCTCCAATGATGTCCTTATGATGAAGACTACATAATGATGTTGCATTTGATTGATGAAATATAATTTAATGATGACATGACAAATCTCCAATGATGTGAATCTTGAGCGTCAAATGATGAAGACTACATAATGATGCTGCATTTGATTGATGAAATATCTCTAGAGTCTACACTATCTTAAGGACAGCTGACCTAGTGACCCTATGTTGAAGAAGGCAAGGACAAGATGATGGTGATCCTATGTTGAAGAAGGTTAGGACATGATTATGAACACAATCAACGAAGAAATCAAACCATGAAGAATCCCATACACTCAAAGGCATTCTGCCCTGCCTCCATTTCTGCACTCATAAATAATCAGTCACATTAAAAAATATTTTTGCTACCTTAGAGGCAAAATTCCTTAATGACACCTACACCATCTTGAAGAACATAATTTTTCCTTTCCAACGAGCTATTACTCAGCCCAAAATTCCAAGCGGTTTGAAAGATATTGATTTTTTAAGTTAAGGAAATTAATCCTAGCAGCAAGCCGACCTATACACAGTCCTTCATGTCGGCCTCTCTCCATGAGATGTGTCTCTTCATTAAGGGTCGAAACCTATTATAAATTGACGTTGAAAAGCTTCATTTTAGCATCAAAATTTTGGTGATCATTTCAGAGAAAAGACACAGAAATTACAGGAGGCCAAGAGGACATAAAAGTTTAATGTTTGGGCTAATTTTTATGATTGGGTTATCTTTTAAGAGCTGATAAAGTGCAGATATCAGAACAGTGACTACATTTTGTGGAGTGATGATTTTAAAACTGTGAGGCAGCAACCTGTAGAGACAGTCCTCACCTCAGAATTGAAGTAGCTCGGACTGTGGGCAGTTTCCAGACCTTGGACCTAGCATCTTTGTGGTTGTTTTGCAAATTCTGGAATAGACATTTCTAAGCAGAAAATTCAGCCCTTGGAGCAGTCCTGTTAAACAAAAGTTTAGAAACCACAGTCACTTTTGAAGACATCACTGCAGCAGCTTTGTAGATATATTGAGCAGTCTTTAAGCAGTTGCAGATCTTGTGTATAATAGCTGATCTCAGTTGGGAATTTAAAGCAGTGTTTTGAGTATCTTTTTGAAGACACTATTGAAGTATTTTGGAACAGTCTTAAGAGTGCATTTGAAGCATGCATCTAGTGAAGAAATCTAGAAGATTCATTTGGACTACAAGTTGAGCAGACTTAGAGAACTGTGGAGCTGGCCTGCTGAGCATTCTATAAGCATTTTGGAACAGACTTTTTGGTTAGTCCTTGATAATTTCTGCAACAGTGCTTTCCTTGAATCAGATTTTGAGTGAATTTGGAGCAAACTTGAAAGGCTATTTTGGACAAGATCTTAAGCTGCTGTGAACCAGCCTTTGAAGAATTCCTTGGGGTATTTGGTAATCAGTTGAAGTAGGCTTGGAAGCCTTTGTTGTTAAAGCAGACCTAAAGTGTATCTCGAGGACATGTACTTGGAGCTAGTAGCTGCCTTGGTGAAATTAGTGGAGACCTCATAATGCATTGATGTAAGTCCTCATGACATGAACTTGGAGATCTAGCTTGGGTAATATGAAGAGCAGTGGTGACACCTTCTAAGAAGACAAGGTTGTCATTGATAAAGTACTTTGGTGAAGACATTGTTGAAGATTGACAGGGCTCGTTGAAGAAGACATTGGGAGCTGTGAAGAATAACCAAACATATTTTGACGAAGTGAAAATGAGGGTTGGAGCGTCATAGAGACAAGGTCGGTGCCTTGGAAGATAGAGTTGGAGCCCTAGAGGATTGGAGTCCTCAAGGAACTAGGTCGGAGCTTGTACCAGAGATAGGGTTGGAGCCCTAGAGGTTGGTGCCTCAAATTGACAAGGTTGGAGCCTTGGAAAGACCAAGTCGGTGCTTGGCACAATACAGGTTGGAGCCTGGAAGATTGGAGTCTTCGTCTAGGATTGGAGCCCTATATCATTATTGTACTTTACTTATTGTAAAGAATAAATTAATAAAAGTATCTATTCCATCATTGTTCATTTTGCGTTCTAAATATAAGTGATCTAACTGGTAAAATTAACAATTGAAAAGAAATGCTGATTCACCCCCCTCAGTATTTCCAACAGATCATTCTAGAAAGACACGGCTCTATTTTCTCAAGACGAAGGATGAAGTATTTGAGAAGTTCAAGGAGTTTCGAGCCAAAGTGGAAACCCTAACAAAAAGAAAGATAAAGACTCTAAGATCCGACAATGGTGGGAAATACACTTCTAAGGAATTGGTTGAATATTGTAAGGAAGCAAGAATTAAGAGGGAGCTCACTGTTCACTACTATCCTGAACAAAATGGAGTTGTTGAAAGGAAGAATAGGTCTATTGAAGAAGGCATTAAAACAATGCTTCTTGATCAAGACCTACCAAAATTCTTATGGGGAGAAGCAGCCATGATTGTCGTATACATTCAAAATAGAAGTCCTCATAGAAGCCTCAAGGATATAACTCTCGAAGAAGTATTCATAGGAAAGAAGCCAAGTGTGGATCACCTCTAAATATTTGGAAGCCCTGCCTACATCCATGTTCCAAAGGACAAGCGAAAGTTGGATTCTACAAGCATCAAAGGAATATTCGTTGGATATAGTCTCTCCTCAAAAGCATATAGAATCTACATCAAGGAAGGAAGACATTTTGAAGTAAGCATGGATGTCATATTTGATAAAAATCAAGCATACAAGAAATCAAAGGATATTCCTATTGATTCCGATGATAAAGAATCTCCAATATTTGAAGAAGAAGAAGGACACCATGAAAACCCTACTACAAATGAAGAAGTAGGACCAAGTAAGCCTATTCAACCTGTGATCTGTGAAAAGTTCTGAATATTACTTATGCAGAAATCCTAATGTTAAGTCTTGATTTACTTCTCCTACTTAGACAAGTTATTAATCTGAAATATTCAGCATTAACATCGAAGTAAATACATTAACGGTCTACACACATACAGATCTAAACTGAATACATGCACAATGACAAAGTGACACACGAGGATTTTTTGGACAACTGTCCCCGGAAAGACCCAATGCGGGAAAACCAGTCTTCTAGTCGCTGGAGGGTTTTATTATTAAGTAGATTCTAAGTACAACAAATCTGGGTACCAAACTGGTTAACCCGACAGAGAAATAAATAATTTGCAACAGTACCTCTGTTCTAGAGACAAAAAAACTGACTGATTCACACCCTCAAACAGGGTTTACAAAACTCAACCCTTTTCAGTCTTCAAAAACCCCAGCGCTGCTTTGAAGCCCTATGCGTCAGCTCTGCTTGCCTACATCAGTCCTCTGCGTTGCTCAGGAAGGGCTTGCGTCACCCCAGATTGGGTTACACTGCTCCTGCGTTGCCCTGGCTGGGCTTGCGTCAGCCCTGCTGGCCGCCTGCTGCCTCTGCGCTGCCCTTTCTGGGCCTTCGTAAAACTTGAAGCCTCTGCGCTGCGCAGCTACTGCTCCCTCTGCACTGCTCAGTCTATTGCTTCTCTGCCTCTTGTTGCACTCTTGGCCTGGGATCAAATCACCCCTTCTGCCAATACTACCCCTCTGTAGCTGAAACACTTCTGGAAATTCTTACCAAACCACGCCCTAGAATTCCAGCTTAGTCTTAGTGCTCTACCTCCGTGTGTGTTTTCCAACTGACCCCAAGCCTTTCCTTTATACTTTTCTCGTTGGGAAACCAATGGCTGTGATCTAATCTTGAATCAATGGCTAAGAATAAAAGAAAGCTTGATCCGCGTGACTTAAGTCATTTTCATCCCATGTTTAATTTAATTAACTTTAATCTTTTAATTTTCCTAAGTTAGACTTAGGGTCCTTAATTAAAAAGATTAATTAATTAAATATCTCTTAAACAAGGTGGAATTTCTCAAATCCCTTTTTGGGTCTTGGAGATCTCATGTACTCTAGTCCCTCCACAAAGTTTGGGAGCTAGAGCACATCCGATGCTATCCCAACACTCAAAAATCTCAACACTCCCTCTTAGCGAGGAATGTGCTCTAGCACAACAGTTCATCCCAAAGTTCTGCACTGATCTCTGGTGTGGGTCTTTGCGCTGATGCTTGGCCTGCTGCCCTCCGTCATTGCACTGCTGTTGCTCTCCCGTATTGCTGCCCATGACGCTGCCACCGCCACTGGTACATTTGTACTGCAGCTCCCTCTCAATTTGTTGCATGGTGCTGCCAGCTGCTGCACTGCAACTCAGTTGCTGAGAGAAGCAACTGAAAACTCCTGCCCAATCTTTGACAGACAAGTCAGCGGGGCTGCATCTCATCACTAAAGCTCCATAAGCTCCTGCTCCGTGCTATCATCTGGAGGCTGTTGTGCTGCTGCAGCTCTGCACTGCGTAAGCATACCTCTTCTACGCTGCTGAAGTCACATCAACCCCTCTGCGCCGCTGCTGCATCTGCACTGTGCTGCTCCCTCTTAGCATCCAGCTCCGCCTCTGCTCCATCTGTGATTCTCTGCACCCACTGTTCCACTTGTCCCGCTTTTGTCTTAAGGCTCCGTAGCACAGATGTGATCCAAGAGTTGGGCTACTCAAGGATCCCGCCAACACTCTGTAACTGCTGTACAGATCCATGTAGCCCCACTTTCGTGGTTCATGAGCGCTCATGGCTATGTCATCTTCGGAGCCATTGTCCGCCACAATAGCCTTTGAGCTAGAAGCTTCCTTGTCCTTCTTCTTCTGAGGACAGTTGTTGGCGAAATGTCGTAGTTCGCCGCGCTGGAAACACTTGTTCTTTAACAGATCCCGTTTCTTTCTCCCTTTTTGCCTCTTTGATGCCAAGGCAACATCTTCCTCTTCTTCCTTCTTTACTTTACTCGACCTGGTGCTTTATTGTCTCTTGGTAATCCGACGGATTTCTTCTTGTCGGAGGATCACCCACATATTGTCCCAGTTGGGAAGGTCCACTCTGCCCAAGAGACTTTGGACAAAAGTTTCCCAGTCCTCTGTGACACCATTTAGATTCGTACTCACCATAACATCGTCCTCCACCTTCACCCCTATGCCAGTTAGCTGACCTCGGATCGCTTGTAGTCTAGACAAAAAAGGATCGATCTCCTCCCTGTTGGCCATCATGAATAACCTTAGTTTGTTCTCTAGAAGCATCTTCCTTTGGACGAATCTTCCTTCATATAATGTTGTTAGAGCCACCCACATATCATGAGGCGTTTCCTTCTCGGCTACGCGAGGGACCACATGATCTTTGACCCCCTACATGATTAAGCGCTTGGTGTGTGTCGCTGCTTCTTCATGCTTCTCCAGGAGCTTCACATCGGTCGACGTGGCCAAGACTTTCTGTGCATGCTCCCTCAGGCCGTATGCCTCCATGACTGCTAGGATTCTGGCCTTCCAGATTCAAAGTTGGACAAGCTGTCCAACCTATCCTGATCACGTAGTTCATGAGGTGCCATCTGCTCAAAAAATATGTTGGAACGAATCCTCCTCTCTATGTCAGAGACTTGGATCTAGGGTCCTTGGCGAAACAGGCACCCTCTGCTCCCTCTGACAACTGACTTCCTCTCTTGGAAGTCTGCCAAATAAAAAACGAATCAACTCTCTTCGATCCTCTGATCAATCTTCAGACTTCTTTGGTTGGAAATCTTCTGAGAAGCTGTTCTCCTCCCGCTCTTTGTCAACTTCGCCTAAGCTAAATTTTTCACCGACAGAATTTTAACCCCACCAACAACTATTGAAGGTCTGTAGCACGACTTCTAACACTCTGAATCAGCTAACAACTTTAGGATTGCGTCACCCTGGCTGGCCTCTGCGTGAGTAGACAGTCTCAACACAACTTCTATCTCTTTACCTGCGCGATGGTATGGACTCGGAGGCTGGCGTCGCTACGGCCCAGGACCCAACCATGGGGTTTTGTACCCATTGAGATTTGGGCCAAAACCATGAAGAATTTGAGCATGAGAAATTTGAGGTGATAGAGCTTGGCATGGCGATTCCAATGCTTCAAAGATCACTCAAATCGGAGCTCCAAAAATTAATTTATGAATTTTTGAAGTTGTGGAGTGGGTTTGGTTAAGGTCGGCCTTGTAGTTGGAGACCTTATGACAGTTGGACAAGCCCTCTTCAAGGAATTCGTTGGAGCCCTCCATTAGTGTATATATAGGAGGTGTTGTGGAGTCATTTGAGACATCATCAAGTGCACATTTCATAATGAACTTGCATCTGAAGTGAGCTGCAACCACAGAAGGAGAAACGAGAGTGAGTTTAGGGCATTTGAAGGACTGATTGCAGGGCCGAGGACTTGGGTAAGGTTGCCACAACTTCAAGGAGCAATTCTAGGCATTTTAGGTAATGCATGAAGGCTGTTCAAGCCTCTGTTTGAGGGCTGCTGTAATTTTGTTCTACTGCAGGAAGGCAGAGCTCATGAAGGGAAACTTTATGAGGGCCGTAGTATGTGTTTAGAAAGGCATATTACCCAAATCAAATAGAGAGAGCAAGTTTTAGCTGTTTGAGGGCAGTTTGAGGTGATTGGAAGGGAGAAAAAGAGGTCTGTTTGTGCCCTAACCAGTCAGCCTAATAGACAATAGTATAACTCCAGTTTCAAGGTATGTTCATGTGATTTCTATGATGAATTTGTGCTAGGTGGATAGGCTGTCCAAGTGTGGACAGTTTCGGTAGCCTGTGGAAGTCAAGAGGAGGGGCAGACTTGATGCATAAGATGCCCTAACTAGGTGACAAATTCTACAATGAGGGATCAGTTTGATCAGTTTGATGTGTAGCTTGTGGGAGACGTGTGTTGAGGGTGTCTTGGGTGTGAAGAAGCCTCAACAAGGTGCATATCTCACAGTGAAGAATTGGGTGCCATTGGTCTGGTGGAGGGCAACTTGTTCGCTACCCAAGTAGCCCTTGAAAAGCTATCTTGAAGTGACGAAGAGGAGCTGAAGGTTGGATGAATATTGGTGCCAAAAGTGCAACACTTTGATGGACAAAAGTGATTGCTAGCCTGGCAAATTAGAGCTCAGGAAGTGGCCAACCTAGAGAGCAGATTGATGAGCCTGTGTATATGTAGCAAAAGTGACTTGCAGTAGTGTTAGGTGGCAACCCTCCTGGAGTCTCGATGTGTTTTCCTTTGAAGGACTAAGGGGCAGCTAGTGAGCAGTAAGGAAGCGAAGGACCAACAGGACAAGATACAACATTGAGTCCGATCAACATGTTTGTCATTGTATCTTGTATACCATAGACTGTTGTATTATTCAGATTGGTTTAATATAATGAAGATTGGGTTGTACATTATTGTACAATTTTGTTAAAAATTGTCTATTTTGTGCATGTGTGATTTACTGCTTTATATTTTTCGTTGTGCAAAGTAGTTTTGGTTGAGATTCTTGGTTTGGTAGCGTCAATGATTTTAAGACTCTAACCTAGACACAAGATCGTGGAAACTCAACATGGTATCAGAGCGTGTTTGAGCTACTTTGGAAGTCAGTGAATTAGAGTTGTGCGGAACAAAGTATAGTGTGAGAAGGAGTTGGTCACATTGGAGATGACAATGTTGAAGTTATAGGCAGGTCTTCGATATGAGGACAGGTTGGAGGGGTTGTCCAACTATAGTCCTTGGAAGGAAAGGATCAGGTTGGTCTTGCAGGTCAACAAGATCTGGGAGAATGCTGAGAAAGCCAACAAGAAGCCAATTGACCCTAAGGAGCTGGAAATATATGAAGATGTTGATACGAAGGCGAGATTGATCATCCTAGATGGTGTGAAGGATGCCCTAATACCTCATTTGTCCAGGAAGAACAATGCACATGAGATGTGGATGACTTTTCAGAATTTGTTCCAGAGTAAGAACGAGAACTGGGTACTGGTATTGGAGGATAAGTTAAAGTCCACCAAGATGATAAAGGGTGAAGGAGTGACTTCGTATCTGAAGAGATTGTCTCAGGTCAAAGATGAGCTTGCTACCATCAGTGTGACTATTTCAAATGGAGATATGGTGAGGATTGCCTTGAAAGGGTTCACCGAGTAGTGGAAGCCCTTCATCAAAGGGATCGTTGCCAGAGAGAAGTTGTTAGATTGGAATAGGCTGTGGGACGACTTCATTAAGGAAGATTAGCGAGATGAGGATCTTCATCTAATGAAGAGGGCAGGTGAGGACGTGGCACTTGCAATGCGAATGAAGGGTAAGCAGAAGGACTTGTAGTAAAGTCAAGTGTTTCAACTGTGGCGAGATGGGTCATTTTTCATCGAGATGTCCGATGAAGAAGGGTGATGACAAGAAGAGGAAAGGAAAGCAGGTCGCTGGTGTTGCCACTTCAGCTGAGATAGATGATCTCACTAGGAGTTTGGAGGAGTAGGACTTTGCTATGATCTCTCATTTCTCGCAGGGTATTGTCAATGAGGATGGATGGTATGTGGATAGTGGTGCAATGAAGCATATGACAGGGTCACAAGAGGTTTTTGAGACTCTAGATGAATGGGACTCGAAGTTGCACATGGTGTTGGGCAACAAGAGTCCGTTGGAGATCTGAGGATTGGGAGTTGTGCCATTCAGGATGGAGACATGACAAGTGATGTGGGTCCAGGATGTACTATTTGTACCAAGACTCAGATATAGTGTGATATCTGTCTCGATGATCGAGAAGAAGGGTGTTGAGGTCTTGTTCTAGGATGGGAAGGCAACACTCAGACCTAGATGCTCTAGCCCCGATGGGATTGTGCTTGGAGTTAGAAAGCATGGTCTCTAGAGGTTGATGGGCAAGCCTGAGGATCATGGAAAAAAGAAGCAGGTGGAGCAGGTGCAGGTTCCAGAGAAGCAGGTGCAGGCTTCACAGGGGCAGGTACAAGTTCCAGTGAAGAAAGTCCATTTGCCAGAGGCTCAAAGGGAGTCGATTTCTAGCAGGAGCTTGCAGGTTCATAGGGAGAATTTGCAGCCCAAGAAGAGCGCGTGGTCAGTGGAGAGCAAGGGTGCTCCTACAACTGCCAAGAAGGAATCATGGAGGGATTGGAAGGCGATACAGGAGAAGAAGAAGAAGCAGGATGCTTCTAGCAGTGACGACGACACTTCCGAGAGGCATAGTTCACAGAACAGGGATTGCTGCAATTGTGAGTGCCAAGAGTTGGTCAAGTGTTGTGAGTAGTGATGATGATGATGAGTTACTTCCTAGTCTTGGAAGTTAGCGAGGGAGTGTTGATTTTTGAGTAGCTTGGGAGGTACTCCAAGCCCTAGGGTTTGGAGGGAAAAGCGCCACAAGAATCACTTGTGGGCTTGGAACTCAAGCATGGGGTTTTGCACCCATTGAGATTTGGGCCAAAACCATTAAGAATTTGAGCATGAGAAAATTTGAGGTGATAGAGCTTGGCATGGCGATTCCAATGCGTTGACGATCACTCAAATCATAGCTCTAGAAATTGAAGTATGAATTTTTGAAGTTGTGGAGTGGGTTTGGTTAAGGTCGGCCTTGTAGTTGGAGACCTTATGACAGCTGGACATGCCCTCTTCAAGGAATTCGTTGGAGCCCTCCATTAGTGTATATATAGGAGGTGTTGTGGAGTCATTTGAGAACTCCACAAAGGAACATTTCATAGTAAACTTGCATCTGAAGTGAGCCGTAGCCATAGAACGAGAAACAGGACCCAATTTAGGGCAACTAAAGGATTGATTGCAGGGCCGAGGACTTTGGTAAGGTTGCCGTAGCTTCAAGGAGCAATTCTGGGCATTTTAGGTGATGCATGAAGGCTGTTCAAGCCTTTGTTTGAGGTCTGTTGTAATTCTGTTCTACTGTAGGAAGGCCGAGCTCATGAAAAGCAACTTTATGAGGGCCATAGTATGTGTTTAAAAAGGCAGATTACCCAGATCAAACACAGAGAGCAAGCCGCAACTGTTTGAGGGCAGTTTGAGGTGATCGGAAGGGAGAAAAAGAGGTCTATTTGTGCCCTAACCAATCAGCCTAATAGACAACAATATAACCCCAATTGCAAGGTATGTAGATGTGATTTCTATGATGAATTTGTGCTAGGTGGATAGGATGTCCAAGTGTGGAAAGTTTGGGTAGCTTGTGAAAGTCTAGAGGAGGGGCAGATTTGATGCATTAGATGCCCTAACTAGGTGACAAATTCTACAGTGAGGGATCAATTTGATCAGTTTGATATGCAGCCTGTGGAAGACTTGTGGAGGGTGTCTTGGGTGTGAAGAAGCCTCAACAAGGTGCAAATTTTGCAGTGAAGAATTGGGTGCCATTGGTCTGGTGGAGGGGGCAGTGTGTTGGCTACCCAAAATTAGCCCTAGACAAGCTTTCTTGAAGTGACGAAGAGGAGCTGAAGGTTGGGTGAAGATTGGTACCAAAAGTGCAGCACTTTGATGGACAAAAGTGATTGCTAGCCTGGCAGATTGGAGCTCGGGAAGTGGCCAGCCTAGAGAGCAGATTGATGAGCCCGTGTACATGCAGCAGAAGTGACTTGCAGTAGTGTTAGGTGGAAACCCTCCTGGAGTCTCGATGTGTTGCCCTTTGAAGGACTAAGGGGCAACCAGTGAGTAGTACGGAAGCGAAGGATCGACAGGACAAGATAAGACATGGATTCTGATCAACATGTTTGTCATTGTATCTTGTATACCATAGACTATTGATTATTCAGATTGGTTTAATATAACGAAGATTGGGTTGTACATTATTGTACAATTTTGTTAAAAATTGTCTATCTTGTGCATATGTGATTTATTGCTTTATATTTTCCGCCGTGCAAAGTAGTTTTGGTTGAGATGCACTACCTAAACCCAAGATCGTGGTTTCCGACGTTGAAGTTATTAATAGATTTAAATTCATATAGTAACATACTAGGGTAATTTTACCCTAGGATTTTATCTTGTAGAAATAGTTTTTTTCTCTAGGGTATCTAATGAAATCAATTGCTATTTCTTGAACAACTAGGGTTTTTTATTAAAAAGTCTTCATTCCCATTCACAAGGTACACTTTAGTGCAATTATACTCTTTAACATCCACATTCCATAGTATAACACAACATTACAGGTCAACCAACAGTCTGATAGATCAACCAATCCAATATAAATTCTCAAGTTTGAAATTCAACAAAGGAATTGACCAATATAATCCACACAATGCCTAATGAAATCAATCAATACAATAATGATCCAAGTTGATACTTCAAAAACCAAAATACCTTGACTTGCCTTAGACCTGTTGCTTTAGTCTTGTCCTAGTCATTGTTATTTTCGGGTTTGTTCCAACATAGGATCTTCACACTCCTCCTGTAAACTAAATAAGGGTTTGCACTGCTATGTATCAACTTGACTCAATGCCTCAAGCACTAGCTCCATCTTCTGCGAGGACTCCACACTTTGTTCCATCTCTGCTTGACTTAAGGTATCTTCACTCCTTTAGAAAACCGCTGTGTAGTGCCTTCGAGGTGCTTAAGGTGACTCGACCCTACAAGATGTTGAACAAGATGCTTCTGCAGAGGGTTTCTGATCCTTTTGAATAGTTTTGGCTCATCTTAAAGACCAAGTTCAAATTGATCCAACACGTTTTCCCTCATAACACTTAGATTTGATCCAACGTCCTCGTAAATCCTTTTGTTCTCAAGGCTATGACAGTGTTTATAGATTTCGTTGTTTTAGCTAAGTGGGTTTCTGTGTCCAGAATAGGGGAAACAAGATAGGAAAAATTTGCTGCCTCAAGATGATCGTCTTGTGCCAAAACAAAGAATTAAACATAGGTTCGCCGCCCTTCCAGATTGGTATTCCTATGCCAAAACAAGGATCAAGAAGCAACAAAATATTATTTTCTTTCTAGATAGTCTTTTTGTGCCAAAACAAAGAGAAAAGATAGAATGGTGTCAACTAGGGTGGAATCTTTCACCACCGAAACTGACAAGAAAAAGGGGTCTTAAAACCCTCAGAGCTAATGCTCAAGAAACAAATGAATTGATCCATAATGATGATGCCTCATTTGATCTCAATCCTCTTCTATTTATATATTTTTCATGGGCCCCAACAATGTGAGTTGTCTGTGCAACCCCTAATTTTCCCCTAACCAAACCCAATTTTTGCCCGTTGTTGCCCCAATATTATAGGGAAAATTGTGCTTTTACCCCTTTAACAAGACTATAGCCTACGGGGTCAGATAGGCTATTACGTCGTCCATAAGCCCTCAATTTGGAGAGGTCATTACAATCACCCTTTCTCGAAATTGCTTTCCCTCAAGCAATTGCAGACTTGGGTGCTGTAAAATTTGTTCTCCTTCTTAAGTGGCGTTCTCCTCTGGTAAATTCTTCCATCTAATAAGGTATTCTGGAATTACTCGTCCTCTTAACTTCTCTCGTATGACCATGATTGTTTTTCGAATCAATTCCAACTGTCCCTCCTCGTTTGATGGTGGCAATTCGATAGAGGTGGTTACCTGTTAACCCACAACATTCTCGAGACATGACACATGGAAGACGTTATGGATTCTGTTGTCGCTCGGTAATTCTAACTCATACGCCACTTCGCCAATCTTTCAAAGAACTTTGTAAGGTCCACAAAACCTTGGTTTCAACTTTTTTGCACTGCTTTTCTTGAGTGTAGACTGACTATAGCGATTCAATCTCAAGAAAACGAGGCCTCCCACCTCAAAACTACTTTCTGTTCGATGCTGGCTTGTGTACATCTTTTGTTGATTTTGAGCAGTCTACATGTTTTCCTTGAGTACCTTGAGAATGTCCTCACTCTCTTGTATCCAGTCTTTAGCTATTGGTGCCTTGTCTCCAAAATCCTTGTCTATAAAGGATGGTGCATCAAACCCATATAGTGCTTTGAAAGGCGTCATACCAATGGATTAATTGTAAGTGGTATTGTAGCAATGCTCCCCAAGGTACAACCATTTGATCCATGCTTTTTGCTGACCTGTCACATAATTACGTAAGTACTCCTCCATCCATTTAAACACGACTTCTGTTTGGCCATCTGTGGGTGGTAACTAGTGGTTGGGGTTATTTCTGTTCCCACTAGCCTGAAAAGCTCTTGTCAGAATGCACCCATGAACCTGCTATCTCGATCGCTGACTATATTTTTAGGTAGTCCATGTAGTCCGAGGACTTCTTTGAAGAAAATTTCTACTACTTGTTTGGTTGAATAATCAACTGAGATTGCGAAGAAGTGTGCTTCCCCAAAGAATACAACCATTGAACCCTCAATACCATATTAATATCTACAAGATCTATTACGTAAAAATTACTAAGTGAAAGTATAATTACCAAGTGTTACACTCAAACTTGGGATCATCCATGTGCAATTCCAAGTTATATCCATTCGCTACTATCACATCAAGGCCCTCAAATTCTTCGGTGGGAAGCCCTCTCCTTGTTACTAATGTTGCATCAATGAAGTTGTGTGTAGCTCCTCCGTCAATCAATGCTATGATCCGTTGTCCTTTGATGGCTACCCTATTCCTAAAGGTGTAATATTCAGGGGTTCCTGAAAGAGTAGCAATCTTAACTTGTAGTTGGGTCTTCTTCTCTCCATTGGGCTTCTCCTCCTTTTCAGCTTCCTCTTGCGGTGGTTCTTCCTTTGGACTACTAGGCTCGACATTAGGAGTGGGTTCTTTATCATCTGAAGTGGGTTCTTCTCCATATTCGTCATCACAGACAACTTCAATGTAGTGAGTCTTTCCCTTGCCTAAGCAGTGATGTCTTGGTTCCCATGGTTCCTTGCAATTAAAGCATAGCTTCTTCTGCCTTAGTTTGCTTCGACTTTCCTCATCCAACCTGACTCTTTTGGGCCAATCTCTTTGTAAGGGTTTCTTTTCCTTATCTTTTTGAGGGACGGGAGGCTTGGACGGAGCCTTAGCTTTAGTTTCCGCATTTCCCATGTCTCGAGTCTTTTTGATGGCATCTTGAAGGGTTGTGGGATTGAATGCCTTGACCCAATCTTGTAGGGGCTTGGCTAATGCCTCTGTAAAGAGCACGACTAATCGTTTTTCCGATATGTCTATCACCATAACTGCAATTCGTTTAAATTTTGCAATAAATTCTTTTTGCACTCCGGTTTGTTTGAGTTGTGCCAATTCTCTGAAGTGTATGTTCTGGTTCTTCTGATCAAATCTATCTATCAACCTCTGTGTAAAGTCTACATAAGAAGTGATGCTGCATGTCCCAAAGTGACTAGTCCATGATAGCACCAATCATGTGCGTATCCTTCTAGGTGTAGTGTCACGAATTGGATGGCGTCCACTTGTAACATAGGGTTAAGTCTGAAGTAGGTGCCCAATTTTTGTACCCAAGCACATGCTGAACATTTAGATGATCCATCAAATGAGGGGAGAGAAAGTTTACTTACCTTGCACATTAGATCAGAATTTCGTTGCTCCCTGGATCTATTCTGGAATCTGATATTGCTATACTCTTGGAAAATTAGGGCTGCTAGAGTGTTTTCTTCCAATGCTGCATACTCCCGAAAATAGTCATCAATGAGTCTATTTGGCTCTGCTGCTTTTGGGGCTGTCATTGCTTGATATTTATAAATTGAGGAAGTAACGGTCTTGAGTTTCTGCTGCTGGTTGCCTGGCATTAGTGTGTAAAGGAGGACCAAGATTCTGGTTACTGCTACCTTCAGTGGTGGTCCTGTTGTTGCCAACAATGTTTTGGTTACCTGGGAGTTGGGCCATTAGTTGATTGAACTGTTGTTGTCCTTGAGCTAATACCCGAGCGATCTCCTGCTGGCCTTGAATCAATTCTTGCCCTTGTTGTTGTCTCTGCATTAATATGTCTGTCATTTGCTGCTGCCCTTGGAGTATTGCATATAACAAGATGCCAGGATCCTGTTCTCCTCGCCTGGCTCTTTCCTCCATGGTTGAACACTATGTGTTCCTTTCCTTTCTTACTGTGAGTCTGTGACATTGCTAGTGTCTGCTAGAAGCATACAAGGCTCATGAACTCACAAGCTGGCAAGATGCTTGTGCTGTGATATCTCTGTAACATACTAGGGTAATTTTACCCTACTATTTTATCCTGTAGCAATAGTTTTTCTTCTCTAGGGTATCTAATCAAATCAATTGCTATTTCTTGAACAATTAGGGTTTTTTATTCAACAGTTTTCATTCCCATTCACAAGATACACTCTAGTGCAATTATACACTTTAACATCCACAGTTTGCAATGTAGCACAACATTACAGATCAGCCAATGGTATTCGATAGATCAACCAGTCCAATGTAAATTCTCAAGTTTGAAATTCAACAGGGGAATAGGACCAATGTAATCCACACAATATCTAATGAAATCAATCAATACAACAATGATTTGACTTCATACTTCAAATAACCAAAATACCCTAACTTGCCTTAGACCTGTTGCTTCAGTTCTGCCCTAGTCACTGTAATTTTTGGGTCTGTTCCAGTACATGATCTTTGCACTCCTCCTGTAAACTTAATTAGGGTTTGCACCTAATTCTAGGCTGTGTATCAGCTTGACTGTACGCTTCAAGCCCTAGCTTCACCTTCTGTGAGGGCTCCACATTTTTCTCCTTCCCTGTTCGTCTTAGGGCACCTTCTCTCCTTCAGAAAACCACAGTCCAGTGACTCCCGAGGTCCTTAGGGTGACTCGGCCCTACAGGATATCGAATAGGATGCTTCTGTGGAGGATTTCTGATCCTTCCAAATGGTTCTGGCTCATCCTTAGAGACTGCATTCAACTTGATCCAACTTATTTTCCCTGACAACACCTTGATTTGATCCAATGTCACAACACCGTGATTTGATCCAACGTCACTCATAGAACCCTTTTTGTCCTTCTCCAAGGCCTAAGCCAGGCTGCTATAGATTTCACTGTTTTAGCTAAGTGGGTTTCTGTGTCCAAAATAGGGGCAACAAGATAGGAAAACTTCGCTGCCTCCAGGTGATTGTCCTGTGCCAGAACAAAGAATTAAACTGAGTTTCACTGCTCTTCTAGATTGGTATTCCTGTGCCAAAACAAGGATCAAGAATCAACAAAATTTTGCTGCCCTTCCAGATAGTCTTCCTGTGCCAGAACAGAGAGAAAAGATAGAATGGTGTCAACTAGAGTGGAATCTTTCACCACCGAAACTGACAAGAAAAAGGGCTCTTAAAACCCTTGGAGCTAATTCTCAAGAAACAAATGAACTGATCCACAATGATGATGTCTCATTTGTTCTCAATCCTATTTATTGATTTTCCATGGGTTCTAACAATGTGAGGAGTTGTGTGTGCAACCCCTAATTTTGCCCCAGCCGACCCAATTTTTGCCCAATGTTGCCCCAATATATGAAAAATTGGGTTTTACCCCTTTAACAAGACTATTGCCTACAGGGTCAGATAGGCTGTTACATCCTCCATAAGCCCTCAATTTCGAGTACATTACACATATTTGGTTAATCCATCAATGTACAAACAATTGATAGTTGCCCTCATGCATTTGGCAAAGGCCAGTCCTGATATTAGTTTTGTAATAAACACATTGAGCTATTCTATGGTTGAGCTGAGGTACGTTCACTAGGTTGCTGCAAAGCATGTGCTCCATCACTTGAAGGGCAGAATCTATCAGTTTGAGGTGTAGTTTCCCTCATGTATTTGGTAAATGCCAGATCTGATATTAGTTTTTTTGTAAATGCATTGAGCTAGTATATGGTTGAAGTTTGAACCATGTAGATTCACTGGGTTGCTGCAAAGCATGTGCTCTGTTACTTGAAGGGCACAATCCATCATGGTCTGAAGTATAGTTGCCCTCATGCATTTGGTAAATGCTAGAGCTGATATTAGTTTTGTAGTAAACACATTGAGCTAGTATATGATTGAGCTGAGGTAGATTTACTGGGTCGTTGCAAAGCATGTGCTCCATTACTTGAAGGGCACAATCCATCATGGTCTGAGGTATGGAGGAGGTGGTGATTTGATGTTGCATAGTTTTGTGGATTTAATCGGGCTGGAGATGTAGGTGGCATGAAGAGTACCTTAGGGCTATATCACAAGGTTCACTGAATTTTAACCTCGAGGTTTGAAATTTGATGAACCTAAAAGTATTTTTGAGGTTTGGTGAACTTCATCGAACCTCGTGGCCATTGACCAAGTCCATAGCTCAATCTTATAACCTCATGTCACAGCTTAAGTCTTGCAGTTTCCAAGTCCATGATAGCATTTTTTGTGTTTATTGATGTAGATTCCTTTCTATTTTGAGCTATATTTCATTTTAAAGTAAGTATATATATATATATATATATATATATGAACCTCATTCAAACCTCATAAAAAAATTCAAACTTGAACCAAAGCTAATCATTGCCAAACCTGAACTTGAACGTGAACTGTGTGACTTGGCTTGAGGGTTTGGTTTCAGTTTGGGTTCAGCTATGATATCCTGGTCCAGCTGGAAGCATGCAACAGGAATACATAGTTCGGCAGAAGCAGAGTATATGCAGCCAGTTCTTCTAGTTGTGATATATATATATATATATATATATATATGAACCTCATTCAAACCTCATAAAAAAATTAAAACTTGAACCAAAGCAAATCATTGCCAAACCTGAACTCGAACCTGAACTGTGTGACTTGGCTTGACGGTTTGGTTTCAGTTTGGGTTCAGCTATGATATCCTGGTTCAGCCAGAAGCATGCAACAGGAATACTTGGTTTGGCAGAAGCAGAGTATATGTAGCCAGTTCTGCTAGTTGTGAGGCAATCTTGCTTTGCAAGTTGATTGCAGAATTGACTGATTTAATGTTGGAGCCTCTAGTGATTTACTGTGATAATCAGAGTTACATAAGGCTCTCAGAGAATTCAGTGTTTCGTGATTGTTTCAAGCACATTGATATCCAGTACCATTTTATCAGGGATAGAGTTCAGATGGGTAAGTATATTCCTTCAAATTCACAGGTTGATTACATTTTGATAAAAAATGGAGAGGCTTGGACTAATTGAACTACCAGTTGCTCCGAAAGTTCCTTGTAGCATACCTGTGGCAGCCTCTAGCAGCAACTTACCTGTAGGAGTCTGTAGAAGAAGCTGAAGGATGCAGCAGTGTTTAAGGATCCGACAGTGAAGGCAAATGCACACATGTGCCATCCATAGATAGATCGTAGATTTGTTATTTCTGACTGCAGCTGAGTTCAATTCACTTTTAAAATTAGATTTTCAGTTCAGTTCTAAACTTAAAATCACATACAGATCAGATAAGTTCTATATAATATTGGTTTTATTTTAGCTTGTGCCTACATTTATGGGATGCTTGTCTCACTCTCTCTCTCTCTCTCACACACACACACACGCACATATTTTATTTTAGCCCGTTCGTACATTTATGATTTAGATGTTCATTGTCTCTTTCTACAGGAAGATACCTATGAGCTAAATGATGTGGATAGCGATCAAGAAGATAGCAAACCAGGCCCTGCTGGGGAAGACAGTTCACATGTGTCTACATCTGCTAAACCTAAGAACAAGAAAAAGAAAAAGAAGAAAAATAAAGCAAAGATATCTAGCTTTGAGCCAAAAAAGGATACATCTGCTGACCTGCTCTTGGAGAGATTAAATATCACAGGGACTGAATGTACTTCTGATCACGACTCTTTGGATGCCCATTCAGGAAAAACAGCACCACTTACAAACAATGGGATGGGAGGCAAGTATATTTCAGCAAAATGTACATCCGAAATATTATCAGTAGATCCAAAATTCTTAAGAGCAGAAGATGAGCTTAAACGGATTTTTGGTTCCAAAGTAATTAACGCATGTGAGAATAGCAGTAACAGTGAGAATCAGAGGAGGAAGCAGGGATTAAGGCGTGGACCACGCAACTTCCATGCTAGAAGGACAATTCTTGTTGTTCCTTTAGACTACTGGCCACGCTGGGATGGAAGCTTGTCCATGGAACTTGTAGAAACTAAAGAGGGATTGCATTTTTTCAGGTAACAGATTTTCCTTATAAAAATAATCTGAATTGTGCGTGAGAAGGTCCATTGGCAGGTTCTGAATTCCTATCTTACTGAGAAGCTAAGATTATGTTTTTTGATTGTATTTGAAACATTAATTTACAAAACAACTTAAAACTAAACTGATCTTCAATGGTGATACACAGTGGCATTGACAACCATAACTTGCCTGGATTTAGGAAATTTTAGTTTTCATATGTGCACAATTTGTTTACAAGAGACATCACCAGAACATCTGGCCATAGTTAAATACTAGTTGTCACCTTCCCTATAACCGGTGACTGTTATCAATCATCTCATTCCTGTGGGAGGTGATAGTGGGTTGATCCTGTCTACAAGTATAGAAAGAATCTGAAAAATAGATGAGGTTCGAGTACTTTTGAATGATATATTTTCTGTTGTGAGTTTTAGAGGAATAATCGGGTTATTCCTGGCATAATTGTAAGTACACATTGTGATTTAAGTACTTCAAGTTCTTTAGTGTGCTTTAGAACATACTGTATGTTCTGAATGCATTATTTTAGGCTGCATGTTACTGATATTCTCTCCACTTTGTTTCTGCAACAATCTGTCATTTGCAATATCCGAGTCCTAAGAATTCTACTTTTTGGCACTCGTGTGTTTATTTTTGGCATACATTTTGGTTTGTAACAAGCATTGACCATGTAAAGTGTGCATTCAGCACCTACCAAAACTACCATACTTATAATTTTATCCACTGAACTGTTCATTTATTCATCTCGGTTATGTTTCATAGCTATATCTGTGATGGGCATGTGGTTGTGTATGCGTGTCTTTCATGTATATGCTATACTAGGTAGATATGTTTTTTTTTATAACTATTATGACTATTGTGGGTTCAAGGAATGTTTTGTTTTGTAAAACTATGATTTTTCCCTTTTAATTTTAATGTTAGATTTTCTCTGTTCAATCATTTTTTGTATACTCCTATCTTTTGACATTAACATTTTCATTGGTCAGGTACACTCATCCATCCTCATATTTGGAGGCACAAAAGATGTTTGAAGCAGCAAAGAACTCGTATGATATAAATGGTATTGCCTTAGTATTGGCTATACATCCCTACCATGTGGAATCACTTTTGGCTCTTGCAGAGGCATTCAAGTATGCTGGAGATCACCAGAGGTCTGTTGATGCAATTGATAAATGTTTATATGCCTTGGAATGTGCATGGCATCCACTATTTAACCCAGTGCGTGGTAACTGTAGACTGGACTATAGATGTGATGCCAATAGACCATTATTTTTAGCTCTTCGTCGACATATGCAAAACTTGTACCGGAGAGGTTGTTGTCGGTCTGCTCTTGAAGTTTGTAAAATGTTACTTTCATTGGATTCAGATGATCCTGTTGGGGCCCTTTTCTGCATTGACTATTTTTCTCTAAGGGCACAGCAGTATGAATGGCTAGAGTTGTTTGCTGATCAATATGGAAGTGACAACTCACTTTGGATTCTTCCAAATTTTTCATTTTCTCTGGCAATTGCACGCTTCTACCTTGAGCGTGACGCACCAATAAAGCAAACTCCAACAGACACTGTATCATCCAGTGAACTTCTGAAGCAGGCACTCATGCTTCACCCATTAGCCTTGAAGAAGATAGTTGACAGGGCACCTTTAAAGGATGCAGCATGGAAACAAATTTTAAAGCATCGTCATTTTGCATATGCTGAAGCAGGAAGTCCCTCACTTGAACATCTGATACAAATATATGTGGAAAGAAGTTACTTAATTTGGAGGTTACCAGAATTGCAGAAATGGTTGATAGATGCTGCATTGCAAGTTATTCAAATAGTGAACCAGGATGAAGGTGAAGCCAAAGATTGGGCTTGTGTGAGGAAGGAAGCCTTTCAGTCCGATAAGAATGAGTATGT
The DNA here is from genome assembly GCA_034641835.2 of Pinus albicaulis. NCBI lineage: Eukaryota > Viridiplantae > Streptophyta > Pinopsida > Pinales > Pinaceae > Pinus > Pinus albicaulis. The sequence continues at coordinate 286,060,477 of CM076574.1, read as the reverse complement.
GTGCTATTTATTTTGACATTTTTAATGCATGTTTCCAAATAGAAGACTTCGTAGAAGGTGTGGTCAGGGCATTGTTAAGTGTAGATTTGGATTGCAGCCCATGTTGAGCTTTGTGCAGGTGGAGTTTTGAGACTCTCTTTAACTAGTGTTTAAAAATAACTTGTTTGTATGAACATGAAATTTTTTTACCACTAACCATTAGATAAGAAATACAAGGGAAAACATGCTAGACATTGTATTCAAGGTGCATGAATGAAATAATGCTGTAAAGATATCCTAGTTTTGTTATATCAGCAAGCTTCAGCTATATTGGATATTGCTGGATTGACATTTGGCAGTGCTATAAAATTTGGTGAATTTTCTGTACAGTATGGATACAGTATAGTCAACATATTTTTCGGTCTTCGATAATATAGGTCATGTCCTTGATAACGTTAAATCTTCTCAAAAATCCCGGTAATGTTAAATCTTCTCAAAAATCCCGGTAAATTTAAAATCAAACCTTAAAATGACTATAGATATAAACTACATTGCTAAATTTCCAGGAATGAATTAGTTTTATGATTTATTGCATGTTCATGAGGTGGAAATCTTCTAAAATTTGGAATAAAATGCATGTTTTTCTATCTATGAGATGTATACTTCTGTATTGGAATCGTGTTACCCACCATTTGGTGGGTAACTTTGTTGGGAATTTGGAGAAATTTTGACTTCAGATGACTGTGAGAAGTGTGTCAGCTGTCATCTGACACTTACCTTGAATATACCTACAGCAAAGATGGTATGCTGCTACAGGATTATTTCCTCAGAATGTTGCATGGCCTAGAAATCCTGATCCTTCTGGATCTGGCAGGGCTACTTTAGGTGTTTGTGTGGATGGTGATGAAAAATGGCATTGTACAAGTCCAAGTCACAGGTTTCATTGCAAATGAAGCTTCACTACTCTGCAATTTATACCAAATTTGAGAGACCTGTGCCATACCCTGAGCAGAACTTGAAGTTGCTAAAGCTTCTCACCGCCTTGTAAGATACATTCTAGTGTGGGCTAATTACAGCGTTGACATAATTTCCAAACCTGTGTTGAAGGAGCGCTGCCACAGAAACCTCCATCCCCTAGACCTATAGCAGTAATGATCATAACCTTCAGTGCTCAGGGAGAAAAGGAAACTCTTCAAGCGATTTTGGGAGGCTGCTCCAGTGGATGGGTGAGCTGTAGTTCTATTTGTTCTCGTCTGAGGTTATCAGAGGAGTTTTCACAGAGATTGCATGCTGCTTTGTTCCTGCACCCCACATTTATTTGCTCATTAGTTCACAGGAACGTGGCAGACCTGTGTCAGTATTGTGGTTGAATACTGTGCAGTCAGCAGAGTGTAAACATCAAGCTATGTTGCAGGAAATGCCTATGTAGCCGCTGTACCATTTTGTTTTGTATCTAGAGGAATCAGCAGCTGGGCTGGTCTCGTACTCATATGACAGGGGGTTGATTTTAACTGCTACCACTATAACCTCTAGGTGCCTACGTATGCCCCTTCCATAGGCACAGGTGAATCGAGGGGATTTGAACCTCGAACTTCTTGCACACAACACTTCATTTTCATGGCCATTTCCAATTGAGCTGCCTCTAGGGGGCTTACTAGCTGCCTTACCATTACCTGAAACATTGAAATGGCCCTGAAACAGCCCCAAATGTCACCGGTCGTACCGTACAATGTTTCATGATTTGGAAATGCTGTATGGTACTTCTGGGCCCTGGCAGCGTTTTGGGGCTGTTTTAGGCCATTTCTGCAGCATTTTGGGGTGTTTGATGACTTGTGCGAACCCATTCAAATGGCCAAGAAGGGCATGGGGCTCTTTTCTGGCACATTACCATTTTAATTCATTTTTAGCTGATGTTTTATTTCATTTTTAGCACATATAGCTTTATATATAAAGGCTGATTTTGGGATCTTGAATGTATGGCCTCATCTTTACAGGCTAATTTTGGATTTTGCATCATATAATTATCTGAGAATTAATAACTTAATATAGGCTTGGTTTTCCTTCTTCCACCCCAGCAATCACTGTCACCTCAGCAATCTTCTTCCTGCTATTTAGTGGAATTTCATCACAAGGGAGGCTTCCCTATATTTACACCTATAAGGGTATTCTATCTAGAGGGCTCAAGGTGATGTGAATAGCCTAGGGAAAGATACCTTAAAGCCAAAGCAAACTTAAATCTTCTTTATAAAGGTTCAAGTATTCAAACCCTAGACTAGCTAAAGACTACTACACAGGATTTATTGATATGCAATGAGAAGCAGTATCTCTACATGTAGAAGTCAAATGAAGGATTTGCTCAATGATTTAAGTCAACAAAGGAATATGGGAGCCCTCAGATAGGCTTGAAGCTTGACTAGGGACTAGGGTTTTAATGACATAAGAACTTGGAAATGATGATGTCAGCCCTAATTAGGGAGGTTTCACCACAATTAATGCCAGAGTTTGCTATTAAAAGGCTTATAAAGGGAAACCTTGGAATTTCAACCACATGCATCCACCCAAACTCAACTCTATGGAAAATCAGACCTAGAAAAGCCCTAGTGGCTTGCCTTAAAAAGCCTAGATGTACGAAAAGAGAAAATATTTAGGTTTTGATGGTTTTGATCAACACAACCCTAGCCAATGCCTAATCCTACTCCTGCAAATTTTAAAGGAAGATGAAAATTGATTGGATTAAAGGGGGGGAAATAATTTTCCTCTTGTAAAACCCTAGCTATATTTTTTGTAAGGGGAGAAATTAAATATAGAAGATGCACCCTAGGAGTTCTTCTATAGGTTTCAAGGTATGCAAAATTTCATCAAGATTTCCAATAAACAATATGCATTTAGTCATGGAACATTTAGAAATGCTAGCATAATATCATTCACACGCAATATATATATATATATATATATATATATATATCAGCATTAAACTTACAAAATTCACCATGAAATCCCTCTTTCAATCCCAGAAATGATGCCTCCAATGTAAAAATCAAAATCAATCTCCGATATAAAGATGTTCCAAAAAAATCACATTTTACCAACAACGAAATAGACAAAGGCAATTTGCACTCTCTCTAAAGAGGCCAAATTCATTTTTTGATGATTAAAAGAAGAAATGGAGGGATCCCCTATTTATATGGTTTCTATCCCTTCGCTTTTAGAAAATGACATGCTTACAAGCCCTAAAACAAGTTTAACTGAGTGTTTGACAAGACGAAGTTACAAGCCAAAGTCATAACTCAAAACAATAAAATAATGCCATAAATGCCCACACACACGTCGATATCCTCCATAAGCATGATATCATCTCGTTTTTGAGCAATAAATGCCACCAAAAGGCGTGGAATGGGCTAAGGAGATGCTCCACCATTATCCTATGGGGAAGCCTCAAGAAGTGCCTCAAAGTGCCTCCATGTCAAAAAACCATGCTCTAGGCTCACTATGTCATCCTCTCAAGAGCTAGATGGGTGATGTGGTACCAATCTCTTCAACACTGGGGCTCCAAGAAAGAGTACAAGTCCTCCCTTGTCATCTTGGGCATGACCACCATCATCTGGATCTTGGAACAAGCAATGTCGATCTAATAGCGTTAAGGCTAGCGTTAAGTGCAGTATCAAGTAAATCTAACACAAAGCAAGAGGAGCTTAGCATTTCAACAATTAGAGGTAGTTTGGGGTGTCAATCATCATATGGAACCATCAAAGTGCGGTGCTTAATGCTCTGTTCTAGAGGGGCAATGTTGCATCTGCAAGGTTATCACTTCTCTCTGGAAGGTGCCAACCGACCTGGGAATGCTATGAACTGATGTAATGTGTCCTCAAAGGTTTTTGTTGATGTGTGAAGAACCACCTGACAAAGCCATCTCAATATCAAGTGAAAGCCACCAATCATTACGGACAATGACCACATATGCATCATAGTCGACAATACTTAATTGTTAAGGGCATAATAACACTTCAAGTTGAGGTCACCTTCAAATACCTAACTAGACTAGACCAAGTCCCTCAAAAGTGTTTTCTACTTGTTTTAGGGATGGCTAGATGGTCAACCTTATTAGGTGTTTCCAAGCCCTAAGGGGAGATGACAGGTCTGAAGGCAACCTTTTCAATCCATAATTTCTTGTTATAGTAGGGGCAATGGAGGGGAAGGACTTTGGGGCAAGGTGCCATGGCCATGGAATCAATTGATGGAGGTCGATTATCTTGAGTGTATAAATGTAAGGGGGGAGCAATCTTGGAGGCATAAGCTACCCCTTTCCTTGGCATGTTTTTTACCCCTCTGGTGCGCCTTTTACTTATTTTTGATAATATTTTGATTGGGAGCATAACTTAGGAGTCCAAGCTTGCTTTTAATGATTTAAAATTTATTCACCCTTTAATTATGAGTTGGTTTCTCATTCATTATGGTTGGGACATGCAAGAGATCCTTTATTATCTAATGGAGCATCAAGTGCTCAAGGAATTGGGTGATGGCTAATGAGGAGGTTTTCCCATGCACTAATTAATGTCTCAATCATCTTTTGCATTTTATAATTTATTTTTTCTATCATTGTGGCCATTTTATGCTTTTAACGTTCTTTTAATTGCATCAACATCTTGGGCAAAGTTTTTGGCCCAGACTCGAGGATGAGGATAAGAGGGTGCCAATCCTAATGAACCAATGATCACAAGCCTGTAGAATGGAGACAAAATCTAGGGAATGATGGAAAGTGGTAAGTATGGAATATCATGGACACTCTACTTCAATCCTAGTCTCCCAAGTAGTGCCCCTCCTATAACCCTAAGGCCTTAGAGGAGGTCCCATTGGACTAGGGTCAAAAACTAACCTCCTTGGTAAAGTGAGAGAACAAGTTTACAGTTAGGAATTGGTCAATCAACTAGTTCACCCCTTAATCCATGTTAGAATGCCCAAAACATTAAGTAAAAGTCAATGGTTGTAAGATGGTCAAAGGCCATGTCAGATGATAACCCACCTTCTTTCAAGAGGAATGTCAATGGTGAGAAGTGTTTGATTGATGCAAATGGTGGAGGATCCTTTCATAATGTCATGTACAGAGCAATTTAGGGTTGTTGGCTGGTGGGCTGTCCAAGGAAGGAGAATTTTTTTCCTATGGGTTGGTGGGTAATAGAGTTGACTTGAAGCAACTTATTATTGGAACTGACTTGTTAGATAATTTCAAATTAATTTAGTAAAGGAATTAGGGCTGCCTTATACCACATTAGAGGATGTTTAGAAGACATGGATCATGGACTATTGATTCTTATAGACAAAAGGGGAAATTTTGAAGAGCCTTTGAAGGATGAGTGACCTCGTTTGGGAGTCCATTGATCCAATGAATGGGTACTTATAGGTTGAGTGGTCAATTTAGGAGCCCATTTAACAAGCTTGAAAGGGGTTTTTGGAGCTAGGCGCTTACCTAAAGGTCACCTGCCCACAAATGGGAAGGGTTTGAAGGTGTCCTTAATTAATGAAGGAAATAACTCATTGGAAGGGTTGTCCCCTGTTCAAGGGGTTTCTTTACTTATTATGGTGGGGTGGCTTGCAGTGGAAGAGGCAATATGGAAGAAGCTTGAAGCTGAAGCATGCATTTTGGAGCCCACTTTTCTACATTTTAGGGAGCTTAGGGGCTAGTAAAGTAAGTAAAGTAAATTTATTAATGTCTAACTGATGATGAAAAAGGTAGGTCAATGGGACTGAAGAAGAGGACAATCAATATGACTACAATGTGGGAGTGTAAGCGCATCTCCAAAAAAAATGCTAAAAATAATATATACAGAGAGAAACCGGTGGTAGTGCTGCAACGACATGTACATAAGAGAGGGGAAACCTTGTTTGACTTTGATGGTGCTTTGGATGAAATCAGAAAGATTGTTTGCCATCTTGCGCTGCCCCAAAACTAACTCATATAGTCTCACAATGGCTGATGGGAGCGTCTCAGATATTGCAATGTCGTAGAGGCTTTGGAACAAGGCATTCCTCGGAATTGTGTCAAATGCTTTTCGAAAGTCTACAAAGAAACTGTAGACCTTCGAAGAGGAATGACGAGCCTCCTTAATAATGGCTCAAAGAGTGAAGATGTGAGCAATCGTCTGGTAGTTTGGTCGAAATCTTGCTTGTTGTCGAGCCCTAAGATGACGACTCTCTAGCTCCTCAAAGAGCCATTGGTGTAAGACTGTGGCATAAAGCTTAGAGAATGTATGACTCACCGTTATAGTTCAGTAGTTTGGTAGTAGATGGCATATTCGAATGCTTATGAAAGAAGGTGAGTTGTTTGGTGGCCCTCAAGTCTACCAGGTCGACATTGTAGCAACACTTGTCAATTTTGAAAGAAAATTTTGGAGCCATGTTTATATATATATATATATATTATTCCCATGGATTTATTTACTTTGTTCCAAATATTTTGGACACTCATGATCTGAACTGGATTGGTCTGTCATATAAGGGTATGACTTGATTGCTTGTCATGGAGAAGATAGAGGGAGACTATCGTTTATCTTGTATACTTATATGATGCAAGTGAAGGTGCCAAGTAGAACTTGCTAGTTTGTATGCCTGCCAGTTGTGGATCTTTGATGGAATGACTATTTTTGGTTGGGAGTGATTCCTACCTAGGAAGAGTTGTTGGCTAGGGTTTGCTATTTATGGTGGATGCCTTAGATAGGGTTTGGAGAGCATGACTTGCACCAGTTGTGTTAAGCTATTGGTGTCGGCTTGTAACTTCATCTTATGTATATAGGAAGTGTTTTTTGCTTTTGAAAGTTGGTGTACTTGCAGATCTGATTTTCTGCTCATGTTCTCATGATGATTGACTAGTTACTAGACCAAGTTATGCACACTGATTTTACATGATTGAGAGGAGATTTTGTTAAGTGTTTTGACAAACATGTTCTACATAAAATGTAATTTGATAAACGTATAGAAGATAAAAGGTTCTGATTTATGGCTGTAATATGTATCAGATCTGTTTTGTGTTGGGAAGTGCATTCTAAGGATGGGGAACATTGTTCCTTTGAAGAACAATTGGAAGTGAAATATATAGTATTATAATTTAATAATATTTATATATCAGATTCAGTCCTAAGGCTGAAAACAAATAGGAATCAGATACAGGGAACCTTGAGGTTGAGAAGGAATCACTTAATTTGCAATAAAAGCCATTTTTGAGATATATTTTAAAATAGTATTAGTGCTGATTTGACTAAAATTGCTCTCTTGATAAAGAGGGAGTTGGATGTTTCAAATGTTTTGTACATGGGAGAGGTACTTGAACTAGTTTAGGCTGTTGGGTGTTAAATGCTAGTGTGCTTTGGGAGAAGTGCTTTAACCCTAGAAGGGTCATTCTACTCTATTTTTGTTGATTGTTGTTTTGAAGTTAATTCGGATTTGTAGGGATGACTACTCTGAGCCTTTGAAAGTGTGATAAGTTGGATGTTCTTCCAATTTTACAACTTGGAAGTGTAGGTTGCAAATGCTATTGCGAGAGGGAAAGATTGTTGCACATGTCGACCAAACATTAATGACCGTGCATACTAAGAAACAAAGAGAATCATTCTTGGTTTGGTGAAAGAACATTGGATCATTCACCAAGAAGTAGTTGCATGATACTTTGGTTGTGTTATACAAAGGATCATAGTGTCTCTAGGAAGATGCTCTTAAGAAACAAGCTTTCAACCATTTGCATGAGCAACATAAAGACGATGGTGGGCTACTTTGCCAAGTTCACATAGCTAAGAGATTAGTTGGTTGGGATAAGGACAAGAGTAGAGGATAAGGAGTTGGTGCCTATTGTCTTGAATGGGTTTACAACATTTTGGAGACCCTTTATTCAAGTTGTTTGTGCTTGCGATACCTTACCTATTTATGATAAGATTTTGGATGATTTTATGTAGGAAGAGATAAGGTTAGACTCTTGTTTAACAAAGGAAGAATTAAGTGAAGGTAAGAAAGATTCAAGTAATGTGAAATGCTTTAGGTGTCACTAGAAGTGACATTATGCCATCCATTGTCTGAAGAAGAAGGATGGGAAGGCCAAGTAGTAGAATTAGGTTGGAGGAAGTGTGGGTATTCTAGTAGGAGTGGATGAGTTATCATCCCAACTAGAGGCCGCCTTCTCAATGGTCTTTTGTTTATTTTCCAACGTTGTGTCGAGTGCTAGTGTGTTGTTCCTTCTTCTGGTGTTCCTTATGACATGGTTAGGATGGACTTTCAGGGTTGGAGGCAGACAGGTCACAGGTGCAGGTTTACTTCATCAGTGGGCCCAGGGGCTTTTGGAGATGTTTCTTGCGGTTTTTATGGGATCCGATGGCATTCGCTTGGCATATTCCACCATCTGCACAACGTGCCTTTTGTTTTGTTGCATTCTGACAATTTTCCCAAAACAGGGTTATTATTGGGCCTAACTCAATTAATTACACTGAAGGTGGCATTACAAGAGGAATACTTGATGGAACACCTTAGTGTAATAGCTCGTTGGAACCAGAACAAGAAGATCTACATGATGGGATGGTTAGAAGCAATGTTCCACCAAGTACCCTGGAGGTGGGGGTGAGGGAGTGGGGATACGCGAGAGTGGCCTATGCAAAAGCTCTCCACCAATTTTCAGGAAACGTGGGGGGACGTCGGGGTCTTAAAAACTTACAAATATAAAAAATATGATATATCATTGAAATTTTAATATTTATAGTGTAACTTTCTTTATCATTATATAGTATATAACACTTACATCATGAAGGATATCATACATATAAGTTTGCAACTGTGATCATTTAAAAAACTAGAGACCATGGCCTTTATGTCAAATAATAGAAGATAAGAAGGGAATAAAAATACACTATATTCTTTCGAATTTTGACAATGGTTTCCTTTCTCATAACTAAAGGTGGCAGAAACTTAAAAGAATCTACTTCTCAGCAAAACAGTTTCGTGTTTAGATTTTGTTATGAATATAATTCATAACAAATATAATAAATATAATTATTAATAGTCAAATAAGGATTATGTAAGTTGTCATTAAGTTAGTAAAAGGGCATGTCTAAAAGACATGCCCATTCATGAAAGGCCACTTGCGTAGGTATATAAGCAGGGCCTCATTGTAACATTTTATTATCTCTTATACATTTTATATATAATATATTATTATTACGAATACCTCCTGTGTATTTTACAATTAAGTCAACAAGCCTACAACTTTGTTGCTCCATTTGGTATCAGAGCAGCGATCTTCTCGTTTGGAAGGAAGCACCTACGCCAGTGCTGGCTGCCTTCAGCTGTTACATGCGGTGCCTCGAAATTGCTGCCGCTTGATGTCTTCATCAATGATGATGGACAATTTCAAAAAAAAGTTGATCGATCTTGAGAGTAAGATCAATAATAATTCCGATAAATTCACTAAAAGATTAGTCAATCTTGAGGATAAGGTTACAAGAAATTCTGACGACATCAAAAGACTTCAAGACACAATAGATCGGATAGAAAGACAAATTTGGCAAAACCATAGCGAGTCCACAGACAATCATAACAAAGCAATGCAGAAAATAAACGCCATTTGGGAGAAGTTAAATTTGACGCAAGAACCAATATTCCCGAATATTGGACATAATCAACAAAACAATTCAGCCGATTCAGAGAATTCAGGAAATAATCATGAAGAATCACTATACTCTGCAGAAGATCAAGTTATGAAAATTTTAGATTCATATGAAGATGATGTGAAGGAAGAAAACCATGATCAAAATGATGAGAATAATGCACAAAACATTACATTTAATAAAGAAGGAGTTGACATTAAACTAGAGGGACTGGGTCAAACCTCTATTGCCAAAACAATTAATTATATATACGAGGATATTATCTATGTCGGATCCGAGGAAGGAGATTCACAGGTCATAAAATTGAACAACATGAACAATCTACAATCAGATCTTATGATTGAAATCTTACATACATATGTTAATATTGGTCTAATTCTAGACATGTGCATGATTGATCCTGATGTATGCGAAGATCATAAGCATATTGTGACTTGCTCTGGGGCATCCAAGGATGGATCTCTTTGCATTCTTTGGCATGGCATTAATGTGAATGAGTAGGTATCGATACAAATAAAAGGAATTACAGGAATTACAGGCTCTTACTTCTCCCTTCTTATACTTTGCTAACTCTTGAGTCTTATCTTTGCTAGGTTCAACTACTTCTCCAAGGACATACTCCATGACTTCATTCTCTGAGAGTGCCAAGTCAATCCTTTTCATCCACGCTAGGAAGTTTGCTGACCCAACAAGCTTGTTGCTTTCCTTGCAAAATATAGCCATGTTATCTGTAGATTGAGAGATAGAATACAATATACTACTTTGTTAACCAAGAGTCCTCTTTCTTGATGATGGATCCAACTATCTTGAAGTTTTCAATACCTCCAAGGAGACTTTCAAGATGCCCTAGATGTCTTCTAGGATATCTTCAACAATGAGTTCTTTCAAACAACTTCAAAGAGTGAATGGCGATCCCAAGACTCCTTGCTTCCTTCCTTTATCAAAATGATGAAGTATATAGGTCAATAGGTCTTCTACGTCTTTTCTTGTGTCCTTCTACGAATGATTCCCCTTGACAATCAACCTCTTCTCGTCTCCTTCCAACCGCATTCTCTTGTTCACCTTAGCACTGATACCATGTTGGAGAATGTAGTAGGGCAACTATTAATTCAATTTCTCCTATGTCTTTAATATTTGTATGAACTTTATTTATATTCTTGATTTTCTTTATTAGATCTTTTTCATCATTAAATATCAGAAAGCTTGATAAAGAGCAGTGGACATAGAAATCAAGCTCAAGCTAGGGCAAAACCCCTCAGTGAAACTGTTAATTTCTGCTCTTGTTCTATGCCATTTCAGATTAGGGCACAATACTGAAGAAGATAGAACATACTAATAGATCGATAGAAGACAAGCCAAAACAGAGATAGGAAATGGTGACGTTACGGCGATCAGCAGGATGCTTCTACCAGCAAAGTCTTCAATAGGTCATTCAGCCAAGTGTGTCACACATAACCCCAGAACAATCCAAACAAAGAATGTGCAGCTCCAATGCTATCCAGAGAGAGAATTCCTCCACATCGATGTGTCAAATGAACTCCAAGTCTCTCCAATATATAGGAATCTTTGGGGGTGTGTGACACGTCCTTTAAGACATTTAAGTCAATATTTTATTCCAGGCCGACCCAGCACATAAGTGGAATAAATTCAAAGTACATGTTCTGCTCATTCGATCGAGATGATCTTTAGATCAATCTTACACCTCTCCGAAAGAGGAATCCAATAAAAATATTGCGATCATCATCTGAGCAGCACAACCCGGAGTTTGGACCTAGTTGTCCAATTTTAACACTCCCTCTCAACTGGGGAGAACTCCGTCCACTAGTGCAATCCAAACATCGTGCGATCATCCGTAAATAACACTTTCTTTGGCCTCTTTATTTAAGAACCGAAGTGGGTCGATCCTGAACTATCCATGCAGAGGTGTGAGATTGACTGAAGGTCACCGGAAACCTCTATCGGACTCACAGAGTCTCCAACAACCCAGTTGGTTCATGGCCAGTGGGGGCGAGGTCCAGGACCTTCACTATCAAACTCACAAAGAGTCTCCAACCAACCCGAAGTTGGTTCATCTGACCCGAAGTCAGGCAGAGGTCCCAGACCTCACTAAACTTGATCCCAGATCAAGTGGTTGGACCGTGCCATCCTAGATAGAGAGTATGGCAAATTCTGATGCGTCCATCAGTGTTTGCTACTAGTCTCTAGCCTTTCCCATCTCATTGGCCAAATGAGAGGTACTTCCCATGAGCCCTTAACTCAATGGGTAGGATGCATACGGGGCACAGATAAATGAGAGGCGAACCAACTCAATAATCACAACGGTGGGGCAGAAGCACCATAAGTGCTTATAGCTCCGAGAAGCTATCCCCAAAACCCCCTTTGAGCTCCCATAGCTCATTGTCCAATAGGACCCTCAGAATAGGGTCGTTCCATGATTCCAAGATTCTCACAGAAGGTTAGGAACACGACCTTCCCTAAGGGCATTGTGAGAATATCCGTGACCTGCTCATCAGTTCCTATATGATCGAGCCTTACGGCGCCTCGCTGTACCATATCCCAGATAAAGTGGTACCAGCCATCAACATGCTTGGATCAATCGTGGAACACAGGATTCTCATTCATACGAATCCCACTCTGGTTATCACAGAGTATCACAGTGGTATCTAGCACATGTCCAAACAGCTCACTAAAGAGCTTTCGCAACCAAACTGCTTCACAACAGGCCATACTAGCTGCAATGTATTCGGCCTCAGTGGTGCTCAAAGCCACCGACTTCTGCTACCTGCTCATCCATGAGATCGAAGCAGAACCAAGATTGAAGCAGCATCCCGATGTGCTCTTACGATCCACCACACTGCCAGCCCAATCGGCATCAGTATATCCACGGAGTGTCATACTCTCGGCAGTGTATCTCAGCCCATGGTCTGTCGTGCCTCAGAGATATCTCAAGAGTTTCTTGGCACCAACCCAGTGAATGTTATGATCAACCATGTGTTGACTCAAAGTGTTCACTGCACAGCATATGTTCGAACAAGTGTTCATTAAGAACATCAGGGTCCTTATGAGTTAACGATACTTAGTAGGACAGGCCCAGCAACGCTGCTACTCGACTTCTTAAAGTTGAGTTCCATGGATTTACAGTCCATCATACCAGAAAATTCATAACGTATTTTCCTTGAGAAAGGAAAATCTCACCAGGTCTCTGCTAGACCTTCAGGCCTAGACATCAGTCCTAGGTCCTTCATCTCGAACACCGCAGCGAGCTCCCTCTTGCACTGATGAATAAGAGGGTCAGCACCTGTCAGGAAGAGGTCATCCACATATAGCACTAGAATGAGAGGATTTCCCTTGACAACCTTGAAGTAAGGGTTCGGATCAGCATTACTTCGAGTGAAGCCCAGCTTCATCAAGTAGCTATCTATCCTCTTGTACCAATCTTAGGGTGCTTGTTTCAGCTTATAGAGGGCTTTCTTCAACCTGCAGACATGGGTGTCCAGATCCTGGACTTCCAACCCCAAAGGTTGCTCCACATATATCTCTTCCTTTATCACATCATGCAGAAAAAAAATGCGGTCTTCACATCATCTGATGAAGACTCCATCCTTGCGTAACAGCAAGGGCTATAATAGATCGAATGGTGGTATCTCGAGCCACAGGTGCAAATATGTCATCATAGTCTATATCTTCCTCACAGGCAACGAATCTTGCCTTGAACTTTTCAGCACTTCCAACAGATCCATACTTGATCTTGCAGAGCCATTTCGAGGTGACAACTGCTTTGTCCTATGGTCTTGGGACCACAGCATAGCATCCTTCCAGACTTGATGCTTTACGACTTCCTCAAAGGTATCCAAGGTCAGATTGTACAAAAGTACTCATGGCTGCTAGATATCCTGTTATTAATATGGCTTCTTGGTTTTCCTTCGAAATTTCCCCCTCTGAAGCCATATGTCCCTGAGCCATGAGGACCTTCTTTCGTTTGAACAAAGACATCCACTCAGGAGCATATACAGATATATCTCCCTCTTAATGTCAGCTTCTCTCTCGAGAGAAGACATCTGTTTTAAATGAGGGCATCCCAGACACCATCTTGGAATTGGGACCTGATCTCCCACAGTCAAAGCCATCCAACAGACTTTGCTGATCATAATTCAAGATTCCAACCATGTGACCAAAAGCTGCATAAACTTCCCAATTCACATTTTAAGTTTACCATAACGCTCCAATGTAGGACTGATACAGTCACATGCTGCTGCTACATAGGTGTCTATCTATGTCACTGACATACAGGGGGAACATATCAACAAGCCTCAGCTTGTGTTAGAAGTCCTTTCAGCCACTACCTGTTATTCTGTGAGTAGCTCCTTCAAACAGCCTTCTAAGACTGCAGCTTACAAAAAACAAGGGATCCAATCTACCTTGGTTTATCCTGCACTTGAGGCATTGCACCTTGAGTTGCTTCCAGATCTGCCCATTTCTGGTTATTTCAGCAGACTGCTCCTAGGGCTGTAAAAAAATTTTGACCACTACATAGAATTTCCCCAAGGACTTCAGCAGTCAACCCTTAAAACTTCCAGCTTCAACATGGGTGTCTGTTTATGTCACTGTCATGATGACAGTGACATAGAATCACAGATTTTGAACTATCACACTCATCACTGCTTGCTGAATCACTGATCTGGCCAAGATTGCAGATCTCAGTTCTGCGATTTTTTCCCTGAATTTCACTGATTTAGGAACCAATCATACAGACTTTATACCCTTCTACATGTCAGTCCATGCAGATCCGGCACAGACATAGTGGCACCCCTGCTCATCAATGTTACAGCCCCAACCATCCAACAGGAAAAAAATTAGGACAAGGCACTTCACTGCTCTTAAAGACCCTGTCAAGTACATCAAAACAATTTCTTTGTCTTCACTTGAGATCCAGTCTATGCCATGTGCACAGATCTGGGAATTATGTGATTAGTCTGCATCCAACTTAGGCTTGAATTTGTGGCTGCCGCAAATCACACAGTCAAAAACTCATGTGATAACCACACGGCTTGCTGTTGTGGTATGGCTTGCGGCCTGCCACAACACTCATCATACGGCCTTCAAACAAGATTTAACAAGTCTGCATTATTTCTAAAGGTTCCGAGTAGATTAGCAGTAAATGAAAATGGATCACTGCGCTGTGTGCAACTCTCAATTCGATCATTCTTTCATAGCAAAAGCCTTGCATACACACATGCTGTATGAAGGTTCATATTCTGCATAGCTTCAATTTCATCATGGTCACCTCTCAGATTGGGACTGGAGTACTCCTCCATTGAATCTTTCACTGTTTTCAAACTTGAAGTAAAGGCATTGTCCAAAACTACGTGAACAACCTTGCAAGATGAATAAACCCACAATAGCTTAGCCACAAATGCTTTAACAGTTTCCCCATTTAAATGACAGTGGGTTGCAGTAATTCTTAAACCATGTAGCATATCCTCCAATACATTTCTCTTTAGGAGAGATACTTGCAAGGAGTTCAGCAGCCTCTTCGTGCTTAAGATAAGGTACTAATTTCATGACTTCTCTCTTCCGCTATGGCGCAGCCTCTAAGAACCGAACACCATAACAGCGGCTCCAATCTGCAGCAAGAACATATTACCAAACAGGTCTTCTAGATTTTCAGGCCTGTGGCATCCTCAACACCACACTGTCCCTTCTTCTTGCCTTAATCACTTCAAAGTAACCCAGAAATCGCCTCAAGTTGCTGGCTATGGCCTGCGGCCTAGCACAACAACTTGCTGAAGCCTTCAGAGAATATACGTTGCCTTACCCATAGGACAACGATAGAAAAAACGACTACTACTCAATCTCCTAAGGAAGCTCAATCCTAGATCAACTAATGCGGTGATCTTTGCTGATGATTTTGAACCAAAAATAGTTCAATTCTTAGAAGATTGTAGTTCTGGTTAGGGCATACTTCAATCCGGCATATAGCAGCAAAAACCATGTAATTAACCCCAAAAGAGCTCATGCTACCTTGCAGAGATTTCAGCTTAGGATGGACTGATATTTAGGCTGTACAAACTTCACCAAACATGGGTCCTAGTCCAGTAATCTCCATAGAACATATGCGGCCTGCACGTGAAGACAAACCCAACTGAGAACGGTCCTCAAATGCCCATGAAATATGCTCAGCCTTGCTTCATCAACCTCGGCCTCGTGTCTATGGTTCTCGACCCATCAAACAAGAGAATAGGCTACGACCTAACTGAGGTAGCCTTCCAAGTGCAGCGGCTTACCAATAGCAGTATACGCTGCTATTCCTCACATCCACGATACTTCCATGCACGCTGCATAGGAATCAGACCACCAATCTTCACTGTGGAAACTGCCCACGAGTGTAGGGCATCTAATCTTCAGATCTGCCCCTCCTCCTTGATTTCCACACGCTGCCCAATTCGATCAAAGCTGATCGTTTAAACTAGGATCCAATACGTGCAAACATTCATTAAAACATGTAACCCGGTCGACTGTTTGAAAACTGCTTCCACCGCTTGAAACTAGGGCACCATGACAGTCCGCTCTTCAGCCCTTATCTCTGCCCAGAATTGCCCCTAAAGGCTGCGGTTGTCCTTTAGGGAAGGGATCTCCGTCCTCGCTGTAATTTATGGGCAGTTTCGGACCCTAAACATGGACTGTTCTTTCTTGTGATTATAGCGGCTCTCATTCAGCCCTTCAAACAGTCTGCGTTAGTTTATTTTGAGGACGGTCGACCTTCAAAAAGAACCCTCAAACAAATCCTCCCTGTCTCGGCCTTCAGACAGCAACTTCGGCCTCCCTGTCTCGGCCTTCAGACAGCAACTCGGATCTGATTTGCCCCTGAAGCAGTTCTTCATCCAAGACGTCATGCCCTACAGAATTTTGGCCTTTCTCCTCGCTGTCTTAAGGTGGACTCACTTCCACGCTATCTTGATTAGACTTGCTCACGCTGATTCAAAACAAGGGCATTGTCTTCAACCTTGCTCTGATACCATGTTAATTTCTGGTCTTGTTCTATGCCATTTCAGATTAGGGCACAACACTGAAGAAGATAGAACATACTAATAGATCGATAGAAGACAAGCCAAAACATAGATAGGAAATGGTGACGTTACGGCGATCAGCAGGATGCTTCTACTAGCAAAGTCTTCAATAGGTCATTCAGCCAAGCGTGTCACACATAACCCCAGAACAACCCAAACAGAGAAAGCTCCATATATATATATCACAGCTCCAACGCTATCCAGAGAGAGAATTCCTCCACATCGATGTGTGTCAAATGAACTCCAAGTCTCTCCAATATATAGGAATCTTTGGGGGTGTGTGACACGTCCTTTAAGACATTTAAGTCAATATTTTGTTCCAGGCCGACCCAGCACATAAGTGGAATAAATTCAAAGTACATGTTCTGCTCATCCGATCGAGATGATCTTTAGATCAATCTTACACTCCTCCTAAAGAGGAATCCAACAAAATATCAAGGAATACATCTCAGTATCACAACCCGAGTTTGGACCTAGGCTGTCCAATTTGACAAAAACGCAAAAGAACTCTTCTCGTCTTATAAAATCTGCTTCAAATGAGACAATCAAGACCCAAACCCTAGACCAAGTCCTCCTCCAAGTACCATGTTAGCCCTCCAAGAAGTCCTTCTAAGTAGATCAAATCAACAAGGCTCAGTCCTCTTTAACCAACTTCCAGCTTCAACTTCGACCCTGTAGCTGCTGCAAAAGCCTTAATTTTAGCATGAAACAATTCTTCAAGGATTCCTCCTTTGAGCTGGACAATCAACTAGGTCAAATCAAAATATGTGACCTTTCAAAAACTTGATACTGCAACATGATCTCTTGCGATTCAGACCCACAATTTCGACCTTCCTTGAAACTGCAAAAACCCTAATTCTTCGCACGCGTGAGAGAGATAAAACCCAAAAACAAATCTCCAGGGCATCCTCTTGCTTCCTTGATCTTCGCTCTAGCCTTCTAGGTCTTCCCAACTTCAGATTGAAGTATTTCTTGAGAGATCGAACCTGTGAGTGAGTGAGTGCCAAATGAGGTCGAATCTACTTCTATTTATACATATTTGAGGGGTTTGAGTACCTTCCTTTAGGCCGACTTGTAGCTGCCAGAGCCGGCTTGTACTTTGGTGGTTTCAAGGACTTTCTAAACTCAAAATAAACATTTTTACAAGATACATCTTGCTTGGAAGAGTCTTATAATCATGACGTTGACTCTCTTGACTCATGACAATAAATCCTATGACCTAACAAACCCTAGAAGCATGAAGAACATGCTTTTACCTAGAAGACCATCATAGAGAAGCATGAAACCCATGCTCTGAAATAATAATTTTTCTTTCTTCTTTTGTTTGTTACATAAGATATACATATTGACATGAGTACAATAACAACTATGAAGACCAAAACTAGTTACATTTTCCAATTGTAAGCAGGTGCATTTTTGATTGAAGCCAACACCATTTCAAAGTTGATTGCAAGGGTTTTTCATGGTTTGAGAAAATGGTCAGACTTGATGGAGTATTAGACTTATTGAATACATTGATACTATCTACTGCGCATGACATAGTGAAAAGCCAATATTGTTGATATTAAAATTTGTCTTCAACATGCACTAGAAAAGATTGAGTTTCTCCAACTTGAGTCACAACTATAGCAATATGAGCTACAACAGAAGAGTCATCATTTTGAACTGGTTTTTGTTAATAACAATTATTTGTTTGAGTTTGAGACAAACTCCCATCAGCAACCATAAATTGATCAAAGCACTGAGGTTGAGGTTGATAACCATCAAGTGCCCATTTTAGGAGCAAATTTGCATGAATATGTAGAGGTTTAGCTTGTGCTTCCAAAGGCCATCATCATACCTTGGGATGAACTTATCAACATGTAGCATCGTCTATAAATTAAGGATGAATGGGACGAAGTAGCCTATCAATCCCCATAGGCTATAGTCCTCCATAAAAGGGAAAGGCACCAAAAATTCCCACTATTGGGCAAGTTTTGGGGGCAACTGGGCGAAGAAACCCAAAATTGGGGCTTGGATTAAAATTTAATCAATCATTTTAGATGAAGAGACCCCTCTAGGAAATCTATAAATATGAGAGGGATGAATTCATTTTTGG
Source organism: Pinus albicaulis (assembly GCA_034641835.2). NCBI lineage: Eukaryota > Viridiplantae > Streptophyta > Pinopsida > Pinales > Pinaceae > Pinus > Pinus albicaulis. The sequence continues at coordinate 286,041,695 of CM076574.1, read as the reverse complement.
ATCATTAAGTGTGGATCAATTCATTTGTTCTTAAGCATTAGCTCTGAGGGTTTAGACCCTTTTTCTCTTTCTCTTTTAATTTTGGTGGTGAAAGATTCCACCCTAGTTCACATCTCTCCATTTCCTGTCTCTGTTTGGGCATAAGAACACTTTAAACGTGCGAAATTATCCTAGATCAATTTCTCTGTGTTTTAGGCACATGAATTTTATTTTGGGCAACGAGACCTCTGGACGTTTGTTAAAGGGTTGCAAAGAATCTCTTTGAAGGATTGCGAAGACCTTTTTGAAGGTAGTAGAGGTTATCACTCTTCTTGTCGGGCACAAGGACGAATTTGGAGAACAACGAAGTCACCTTGCATTTTGACTGGCACATAATTATTATTTGAAGATGAGTGAGATTCTCTGAGCACAAGATTCTTATTGGAAGTCATGCACATTTCTTTTAGGGTTTGATCATCGACAGGTAGCAACTCAAGATGTATGTTTGATAATTCAACCCTGTTTTGGCTCAGGACCTCAAGGAGGGTTGATGCAAAATTCTTCCTAAGGGAATTTTGGCTATGTGGACACCCAAACTATATGCAGGTTTGAACCCTAACCCTGCGATTAGGGCATTTTTTATAATAATTATGGTCCTAGGTTCTGGAGTGATCATCCGAAGTTTTTTACAAATTGTGTGGTGACTGGGTTGTTGGAAACTCACGGGTTAGCCGCTCTTGAGAAAAGTAAATTACATAGTCATCAATGGTTCTTGTCTGCAGGAGTTTGGAACAGTAAGGGAATTGGGAATTATATAGGTCTCAAAATCTGCGTGGAATTGAATTTTGGCAAGGATTTGTGGAACATGTATTTGGAATCATAAATTGATTGTTGTGAACTGCTATTAAATATTGTCAATAGTTACATTGTGGCATAATTTATGAATGGTTATTGTGGACTGGTTTTCTGAACTAATGAAATTTTAGTAAACGCTATTTAGCATTGTTATCACAATAGTGCCTTTATAGTTGCATTAGAAATGCCAAATTTATATTATGAATAAACATTGCAATATTGATGATATCCTGAATGGATATTTTATTAGAAAACAACTTGCTCAACTAATTTCTCATCTCACTTTGCTGGCAATAATTGAACTACCACTGAAGGTAGTGGTAACCATAATCCTGGTCCACCCAATAATTGAGCAAGCAACAAAAGAAATCACTAACCATTACTTCCACAATTCACAAATAACCAAGCAATGGCAGCTCAAGAAGCAATTGAGCCAAATCAACTTCTTAATGAATATGTTTGGGATTACGCAAAATTGGAGGAAAACACTCGAGCAACCATGTCCTTCAATGAATACAACAATTTCAGATACAAAAATATACCCAGGGGACAACGAACTACTCAGGCACGCAAGGAGAGTATCCTTCCTCTACCCTCACTTGATGGATCATTTAAATGTACATCAAGGGCTTGAGTGCAAACATTAGACACCTACTTCAGGTTCAATTCCATGGCAGAAGCAAACACTACAATTTTCCATGTTACATCTAGAAGGGGAAGCGCCTGAATGGTGGTAACATGGTCTAGTAACATTGGGGCATGCCAACATCACTTCTTATGAAGATTTTACATAAAGGCTGCTAGAAAGATTTGATTGAAATAACCTATTCATCCACTTCAGAGAATTGGCACTTCTCAAACATATGGGATCACATGAAGAATTTATTGCAAAATTTGAACGAATTGTAGTCATGGTAATAGATATATTTGAAGAGCAATTTGTCATGCTTTTCACTGAGGCATTAGCTAAACCCCTACAAGGTTGGGTCAAGGCATTCAACCCTGTCACCCTTCATGAGGTTATCAAGAGGACTCAGGACATGGGAAATGCAACCACTAAGCCTAGGGCTCCATCCAAGCCTTTCATTCCTGCAAAAGATAAGGAGAAGAAGCCCTTTCAACGATATTGCCGAGAAAGGACAGGCTAGATGAAGAAACACGAAGTAAACTTAGGAAAAAGAAGCCATGTTTCAGTTGCAAGGAATCATGGGAACCACGACATCACTGTTTAGGTAAGGGAAAGATTCACTACATCGAGGTAGTCTTTGATGATGAGGAGAAAGGAGTAGAGGCCACACCAAGTACGAAAGAAGAACCACCACAGAAGGAAGAAAAACAAGAAAAGCCTAGTAGTTCCAAGGAAGAACCACTAGAAGAAGCGAAAAGTGAATAAAAGGCCAATGGAGTAAAAAAAGTCTTGTCCCCATGTCAAGATTGCATCTCTTTTAGGTACACCCAAGTATTACACTTTTAGGGTTAGGTAGGTTATCAAGGGGCAACACATCACAACACTAATTGATGGGGGATCCACTCACAAATTCTTTGATGCGACACTGTTGGCCAAAAGAGGACTTCCCACCAAAGAGTTTGAAGGCCTAGATTTAATTGTTGCAGATGGATATAACTTGGATTTTGCTCGAATGATACCAAGTTTGAACGTAACACTCGATAATTATACTTTACTAGTGATTTTTATGTGATAGATTTGGTCGACATCAATATGGTATTGGGGGTTCATTGGTTGTATTCGTTGGGAAAGCACATTATGGACTACTATGCATTGGAAATGGAGTTTAAAGCTCCTAATGGTAGAAAAGTAGTTTTGAGAGGCATGGAAAATGGTGGGCCACAGGTCATTTTAGTCGGAAGAATGGAAGCTATCTTTAGGCATGGAGATCTCGCATACGCAACAAACTGCAGGATAATGAGCCAAAAGGTCCCTGACAACGATAAACCGTAGTACAGACAAATATTCAACAAATAATAAACAAGCATGCTTTAGTGTTTGGTGACATTCTCCCAGGATTGCCTCGTAAGAGAGGATTCAAGCACACTATAGAACTAGAAGAGGGAGCTAAGCCTGTGATCACCACACCCTACCAACATCTGAAGAAATTCAAGGACGAAATAGGAAAGATCATCTGCGAACTGTTACAAATGGGCCACATCAGACCTAGATCAAATCCCTTCTCCTCATCCATGGTCTTGGTAAAGAAGAAGGATGTTACATGGAGAATGTGCATTGATTACCGAGTTTTCAACAAAAAAACTATAAAAAACAGGTACCCTATCCTCAGGATCAATGAATAATTGGATGAACTTCATGGAGCATTTTACTTTTCAAAAGTTGATTTATGATCAAGGTACCACCAAATCCGAGTTTGAGAAGAGGATGTGCCAAAAACAACATTTCGATGCCATTATGGACACTTTGAATTTTTGGTCATGCTATTTCGGCTAACCAATGCCCTCACCACTTTCCAATCTTGTATGAACAATATCTTCAACAAACAATAAGGAAATTTTTATTGGTATGATGACATTCTTATTTACAGTAAAACATGGGATGATCATTTGGGGCATTTGCATACATTTTTGAGCATTATGCAGAAGCAATTCCTCTATGCCAAAGCATCAAAGTACGAGTTTGGGTTGACAGATATTCTTTACTTGGGATACATAATTAACGCAAAGGGAGTACAGGTTCATCAAGAAACGATTCAAGCAATATTGGATTGGCCCATAGCCAAGCACCTAACATAATTGTGAGGATTCTTCGGAAGTTGTAGTTACTATCGATGGTTTGTCAAAGGCTTCTCTCAGCTAAGCATGCTCTTGACAAATTTTACTAAAATGGGGGCATTCGAGTGGACAAATGAATTCGACAAGACATTTATCAAGCTCGAAGAAGTGATGAGCTCATGTCTTGTGTTGGCCCTCAACTTTAATCAACCATTTATATTGGAGTGCAGTGCATCAGGTGAAGGCATAAGAGTCGTCTTGATGCAAAAGGGTAACCTTATCACATTCGAAAGTCGAAAGCTTCAGGACATAGTGAAGCTTTATTCCATAAACGATAAGGAGATGTTGGCTATCATATATGCATTGGCAAAGTTCAGGAAATATTTGGTAGGAAACAGGTTCATAGTTAGGAGAGACCACAACCTGCGTCATTTCTTGGGACAAAAGGACTTGAACAAGCGATAACAAAAATGGGTAAGCATGATCCAAGCTTATGATTTTGATATTGAGTATGTGAAGGGAAAGAAGAATGTTGTGGTTGATTCACTTTCCAGGAAACCAACAACATGTGCCCTCATAGAACTTACTAAAGATTGGAAGTCTCACCTCTCAGTAGAGTATGCTAAGAACCAGTTTGCTTGCGTAATTATCGACTCGATCATCCAAGACGATAGGTACAAACTAGCTGATGGGGTTATTTATTATAAGGACATAATATACTTGGTTCTGACTCTGCGCTCAAGGAGAAGATTTTGAAGATCATACATGAGATTCCATTGATTGGACATTAGGGTTTTTTCAAGACGTACTGACAAATTCGGGAATGATTTTCTTGGATGGGACTGAAGAAAGATGTAATGAAATACATCAAAGAATGCATGACATGCCAACAGAATAAGGTCGCGCACACGCATCCTAGTCTTCTCAAACCTCTACCTATTTCGGAATAGAAATGGGAGAGCATCTTGATGGACTTCTTTACAGGGTTGCCCAAAGCGTAGGGTAAATATTGCATTTACACCGTGGTGGATAGGTTGACCAAATTGACACGTTTCTTTGCCATCTCATTAGACTATTCGGCTAAACAAGTAGCGACACTGTTTTTCCGAGAAGTCTTCAGACTGCATGGACTGCCAAAGAATATAGTTTGTGATTGCGACAACAAGTTTATAGGTTCTTTTTGGCAAGAACTCTTCAGACTGGTGGGGACTAAGTTAACCCCTAGCACTAGCTATCATCCGCATACAGATAGTGAGACAAAAATCATGAATAAGTGGATTTAAGGGTACCTACACATCTATGTGACAGGTCAGCATAAAGCATGGATTAAGTGGTTGTTCCTTGGGGAGCGTTGTTTTAACACCACCTATCACTTATCTATTGGGATGTCACCATTTAGGGCTCTATATGATGCACCATCCTTTATCGGTAGGATTTTTGGAGACACCAAGGCACCTATTGCTAAGGATTGGATACAGGAAAGTTAGGACATCCTCAGAGTACTGAAGGAAAACATGCATGTTGCTCAAAATCGACAGAAGTACGTAGATCAACATTGAACAAAATGCAGCTTTGAGGTAGGAGACCTCGTCTTCTTGAGATTGCAGCCTTATCAACAGTTTACCCTTAAGAAGAGAGGCGCTGAAAAGCTGAAACCTAGGTTTTATGGGCCGTACAAAGTCCTTCGAAAGGTTGGCAAAGTGGCGTATGAGTTAGAATTTTTGAGAGATAGCAGAATCCATAATATATTTCATGTGTCATGCCTCAAGAAGGCCATGGGGCAACAATTCACCACATTTGTTGAACTGCTGCCCTTAGACGAAGAAGGGCAACTAGAGTTGATTCCAAATATGATCATGGCCATGCAGGAAAAGAAGTTAAGAGGAAGAGTAATTCCAAAATACCTTATCGGGTGAAAGAATTGCCAGAGGAGGATGCGACATGGGAAGGGGAGCGTAATTTGCAACACCCGAATTTGTAATTGCTTGAGGGCAAACAATTTCGAGTAGGGGGGACTGTAATGTCCTCTACAAATTAAGGATGAATGGGACAGAGTAGCCTATCAATCCCAGTAGGCTATAGTCCTCCATAAAGGGGGAAAACCCCAAAAATTCCCACTGTTGGGCAAATTTTGGGGGTAGCTGGGCGAAGAAACCAAAATTGGAGTTTGGAGTAAAATTTACTCAATCATTTTAGAAGATACCCCTCTAGAAAATCTATAAATATGAGAGGGATGAATTCATTTTTGGATCATCAAGTGTGGATCAATTCATTTGTTCTTGAGCATTAGCTCTGAGGGTTTAGACTCCCTTTCTCTTGTTGGAAAATAAAAAAGGCATAAATATTTTCTCTTGTTGATAATTACTTGTGATTTCCTTGAGTTATTATTATCTTTCTTATGTTCTTTATATCTTAGTTCATCAAGCAATCGCCGAAACGAAAACATGAAGATCAAGGACACTAGATGTAGGCGCACAACCAAGGCAAAACCCGTAAATAGGGGAAAACCCAATCAAGAACTCTTCCTTCAGTAATTCAAATTAGATAGACAAAGACCCTAGACCAACAAACCTTCCTCCTCCACCAAGTCAACCCTTAAATCGTTCTTTCAACTTTTAAAGATCAATTGCAATGATACTGCATCAACCCTGCTTCAACACTGGATCAATACTGCATCAAGGACAAATTTTCGACCCCACTATATCAAAACTTCGCTCCTACTTCAAGATTGAATTTCGGCCCTCCAACAACGTTAGTTTCTTCGCATGTGTGGGACAAGAGAGGGAGAATTTCGACTTCTTTAGCAAATAATGACCTTCTTCTCCTTCACTTTCCCTTTCCTTCTTCCTTCTTGAATTTCACACTTTTACTGCTTACAACTACTGCAATTCGAACTTGTATGTGTTCTCCTTCAAATGAATCAAGTTGCTGCTTATATATAGTCCTTTTAGGTGATCAAATTCGTCCCTTGAGGAGGACTTGTCCTTACTTGAGGCCGACTTGTTGGAGGCCTAATTGACCTAATTTACATTAAAATAATTTTATTTCCTGAGAAATAATTCCCAAGAAGGGTTCTTTACATTATGACATGGACAAGGACACTTGACATAAACCCTAGAAGTCTTCAATGGAGACTTTATTCTAAAAACAATTGACCCAAGCATGAAACCCATGCTTTAATAAGTCAATTTCTTTAATAATAAAATTTCTTTTTGTTTCTTTTGATAAATACATTTCATTATGACTCAAGTACAATTATGAAGACTGACATTAGTTACATTCTTCAACACTCTATCTTAACTAGGGGGGGTATTCATAATTGCCTATATCTATAGAGGTACATGGAAGATTTAAAAATGAACTACAAAGAGTTCAACGCACCCAGTGCTACGGACTAGATTCTTGACCATGGTAATCTATTCGGGTGGGACTAAGATGGACTAAAGCTTTCAGCCAGTCTAGGTACCGTCAAGCTTACTTACTAATCATCAACCTAGGGATCTAGATGCGTATCAAAGGTTAAAGATCCAAGACCAGTGCCACCCTCCCTCTTCGGGATCTAGACATCAACACATAGGCCGACCTGATGTCCTCCCAAGCATCTACCATTTGATGCTTCATCTCTCCCTAATAAACTAGATATATCCATTTGTCCAAGCATGCTTCCAGAGTGTTCGTCCTTCTTATGGAGAGATTTATCTGTACAAACACAAACCCCAATCAACAATAAATTATTATATATACATATACAAGTAAACACAAACCTTCGGGGTCCTCAATCATCCTGATGCCACTTATATCAAGTTATTCATATGCAACTAGTCAGAAGCTTTTCTTGTTTCATTTCTTCAGCAACATCAAGACATCCTCAAAGCATTATAGTACTTCATTCATTCACCAATTTCTTCTTTAAGGTATCCATCATGACTATCATAATATATCGTCCCTCTTAATTTTGGAGATGTACTCTTTGTTGAAGAATGTAACTAGGTTTGGTCTTCATGATTGTACTTTAGTTATAATGCAATGTATTTATCAAAAGAAAGAAAAAGAAATTTTATTATTATAGAAATTGACTTATTAAAGCATGGGTTTCATGCTTGGGTCAATTGTTTTAGGTCAAGGTCTCCATTGTAGACCTCTATGGTTTATGTCAAGTGTCCTTGTCCATGTCATAGTGTAAAGAACCCTTCTTGGGAATTATCTGTCTAGGAAGAAAATTATTTTAATGTAAAATAGGTCAATTAGGCCTCCTCCACCAAGTTGGCCTCAAAGAAGACAAAGTCGGCCTCAAGGAGATCAAGTCGGCCTTAAACAAGGTAATTCGACCTCACCAAAAGCCTATATATTGGAGCAACTCAACCTCATTTGACACACTCTCTCATCAAGTTCGATTTGCAGTAAAAAGTGCTTAAACTGGTTGCAGAAAAGAGTGCGAAGTTGCAGGAGAAGAAGGAAAGAAGTTGGAAGAAGAAAAATGAGTTTTTGGTCTACCTTTCTCTCACATGTGCGAAGTTATCAAGCTGAAGCTGGGACCGAAATTCCATCTCTATTGCAAGATAGAAGTTCTGAAGCTGGGGGTCGAATATTTTGCAGAAGTTGCAGTAACTAAGATCGAAGTTTTTGTTGGGCTGAAGTTGCTGAACAAGAAAATAAGATTCAAGGTTGCTGCATCATAGAAGGTTAACTTGGTAGAGGAAGTTCAATTGGTCTAGGGTCTTGGTTGTCTCACTGTCATATGAATCTACTGAAGGAAGAGTTCTTGACTGGGTTTTCCCCTATGTAGGGGTTTTGCATTGGTTGTCCGCCTACATCTAGTGCCCTTGATCTTCATGTTTTGTATTTGATAATTGCTTGATGAAAGAAGATAAAAGAATAACATAAGAAGTTTAAAAAGAACACAAGAATATCACAAGTAATTATCATCATAAGAAAATCTTTCTTCCTTTTTTATTTTCCAACATGGTATTAGAGCTAAGGTGAAGAAGAATAAAAAGGCAAGCTTGAAGATCTACTGAAAGGAGAACAAGGAGTCTTAAGAAGTTGAATAAGGGTCATCAAGAAAAAGGGATCATATAAGGGGATAAGCCTACTATCTTCAAGAACCATGTCTAACTCATTGAAGGGAGAAAAACAAACTAGAAGGAGCCTCCAACTACAGGGCATGGAAAAAGAGGATAGATCTCATTCTTGAGAAGAATAAAGTTTTGGATCTAGTCAAAGGAAAAGTCAAGAAGCCTACAAATGAATCAAGTGTAGCAGAGAAAGCAAAGTTTAGAGAAAAAATATATTGGCCATGAATCTAATAGTGGATGGAATAAAGGACAACCTCATTCCATATATATCCGACATAGATTCCGCTCAAGAAATATATGAGGCCCTATCCAAATTATTCACAATCAAGAACATTGGTCAAATTGCAAGCCTCAAGAATGAACTAGAAGGAGCCTCCAACTACAGGGCATGGAAAAAGAGGATAGATCTCATTCCATATATATCCGACATAGATTCCGCTCAAGAAATATATGAGGCCCTATCCAAATTATTCACAATCAAGAACATTGGTCAAATTGCAAGCCTCAAGAATGAACTAGAAGGAGCCTCCAACTACAGGGCATGGAAAAAGAGGATAGATCTCATTCTTGAGAAGAATAAAGTTTTGGATCTAGTCAAAGGAAAAGTCAAGAAGCCTACAAATGAATCAAGTGTAGCAGAGAAAGCAAAATTTAGAGAAAAAATATATTGGCCATGAATCTAATAGTGGATGCAATAAAGGACAACCTCATTCCATATATATCCGACATAGATTCCGCTCAAGAAATATATGAGGCCCTATCCAAATTATTCACAGTCAAGAACATTGGTCAAATTGCAAGCCTCAAGAATGAACTAAGAACTATGAAGATGACAAAAGGTGATAGTGTGGCATCCTTCTTTGTAAAGATAGCTAGAATCATACCTGAACTCCAGGTAATAGATGAAATAATACCTGAAAGAAGACCAAGTTGGCCTCAAAGAAGACCAAGTCGGCCTCAGGGAGATCAAGTCGACCTTAAATAGGGTAATTCAACCTCACCAGAAGCCTATATATTGGAGCAACTCAACCTCATTTGACACACTCTCTCATCAAGTTCGATTTGTAGTAAAAAGTGCATTAAACTGGTTGTAGAAAAGAGTGCGAAATTGCAGGAGAATAAGGAAAGAAGTTGGAAGAAGAAAAACGAGTTTTTGGTCTACCTTTCTCTCACACGTGCTAAGTTATCAAGCTGAAGCTGGGACCGAAATTCCATCTCTATTGCAAGATCAAAGTTCTGAAGCTAAGGGTCGAATTTTTTGCAGAAGTTGCAGTAACTAAGATCGAAGTTTTTGCTGGGCTGAAGCTGCTGAACAAGAAAATAAGATTCAAGGTTGTCGCATCATAGAAGGCTGACTTGGTGGAGGAAGTTCAGTTCGTCTAGGGTCTTGGTTGTCTCACTGTCATATGAATCTACTGAAGGAAGAGTTCTTGACTGGGTTTTCCCCTATGTAGGGGTTTTTCCTTTATTGTCCGCCTACATCTGGTGCCCTTGATCTTCATGTTTTGTATTTGATAATTGCTTGATGAAAGAAGATAAAAGAATAACATAAGAAAGTTAAAAAGAACACAAGAATCTCACAAGTAATTATCATCATAAGAAAACCTTTCTACCTTTTTTATTTTCCAACATGGTATCAGAGCTAAGGTGAAGAAGAAGAAAAAGGCAAGCCTGAAGATCTATTGAAAGGAGAATAAGGAGTCTTAAGAAGTTGAATAAGGGTCATCAAGAAAAAGGGCTCATATAAGGGGATAAGCCTACTATCTTCAAGAACCATGTCTAACTCATTGAAGGGAGAAAACAAACTAGAAGGCGTCGCCAACTAAAGGGCATGGAAAAAGAGGATAGATCTCATTCTTGAGAAGAATAAAATTTTGGATCTAGTCAAAGGAAAAGTCAAGAAGCCTACAAATGAATCAAGTGAAGCAGAGAAAGCAAAGTTTAGAGAAAAAAATATATTGGCCATGAATCTAATAGTGGATGGAATAAAGGACAACCTCATTCCATATGTATCCAACATAGATTCTGCTCAAGAAATATATGTGGCCCTATCCAAATTATTCACAATCAAGAACATTGGTCAAATTGCAAGCCTCAAGAATGAACTAAGAACTATGAAGATGACAAAAGATGATATTGTGGCATCCTTCTTTGTAAAGATAGCTAGAATCATACTAGAACTCGAGGTAATAGATTAAATAATACCTGAAAGAAGACCAAGTTGGCCTCAAAGAAGACCAAGTCGACCTCAAAGAGATCAAGTCGGCCTCAAACAGGGTAATTCGACCTCACCAGAAGCCTATATATTGGAGCAACTCAACCTCATTTGACACACTCCCTCATCAAGTTCAATTTGCAGTAAAAGGTGCATTAAATTGGTTGTAGAATAGAGTGCGAAGTTGTAGGAGAAGAAGGAAAGAAGTTGGAAGACGAAAAACGAGTTTTGGTCTACCTTTCTCTCACACGTGCGAAGTTATCAAGCTGAAGCTAGGACCGAAATTCCATCTCTATTGCAAGATCGAAGTTTTGAAGCTGGGGGTCGAATATTTTGCAGAAGTTGCAGTAACTAAGATCGAAGTTTTTGCTGGGATGAAGCTACTGAACAAGAAAATAAGATTCAAGGTTGCTGCATCATAGAAGGCTGACTTGGTGGAGGAAGTTCAGTTGGTATACGATCTTGGTTGTCTCACTGTCATATGAATATACTGAAGGAAGAGTTCTTGACTGGGTTTTCCCCTATGTAGGGGTTTTGCCTTGGTTGTCCGCCTACATCTGGTGCCCTTGGTCTTCATGTTTTGTATTTGATAATTGCTTGATGAAAGAAGATAAAAGAATAACATAAGAAAGTTAAAAAGAACACAAGAATATCACAAGTAATTATCATCAAATGAAAATCTTTCTGCCTTTTTTATTTTCCAACATGGTATCAGAGCTAAGGTGAAGAAGAAGAAAAAGGCAAGCCTGAAGATCTATTGAAAGGAGAATAAGGAGTCTTAAGAAGTTGAATAAGGGTCATTAAGAAAAAGGGATCATATAAGGGGATAAGCCTACTATCTTCAAGAACCATGTCTAACTCATTGAAGGGAGAAAAAAATCTAGAAGGAGCCTTCAACTACAGGGCATGGAAAAAGAGGAAAGATCTCATTCTTGAGAAGAATAAAGTTTTGGATCTAGTCAAAGGAAAAGTCAAGAAGCCTACAAATGAATCAAGTGAAGCAGAGAAAGCAAAGTTTAGAGAAAAAATATATTGGCCATGAATCTAATAGTGGATGGAATAAAGGACAACCTCATTCCATATATATCCAACATAGATTCCGCTTAAGAAATACATGAGGCCCTATCGAAATTATTCACAATCAAGAACATTGGTCAAATTTCAAGCCTCAAGAATGAACTAAGAACTATGAAGATGACAGAAGATGATATTGTGGCATCCTTCTTTGTAAAGATAGCTAGAATCATACCTGAAATCCAAGTAATAGATGAAATAATACCTGAAAAGGAGCTCGTGATTACTGCTCTTCTAGGATTACCAACATCTTGGAGTGCCTTTGCATTAGGGATCAACAGTTGGAAGGGTACTCCTACATTCGAACAATTATGGAATGCTTGTAGTCAACAAGAAGTTCAAATATCATTAGTAAGCAACAAGGAGAATGAAGAGGAGAACATCTCAAAAGCCTATTCTGTTCATCACAAGGATAAGGGAAGCTTTAAGAAGTTCAAAGAACCAAGGAAGCAAATAGACCTATCTAAGATTGAATGATACAATTGTCACAAAATGGGTCATTATAGAAACAATATCCTGAGAATCCATGGAATAAAAGGAGAGATAGGGATCAAGCAAACATTGCCGATGAAGGTTCACCAAAGAAGAACAAGATGGAAGAATCTGAAGTCAAAAACCTATTTGCTAGGGACTCTATCCCTTGCATATCCTTCTACTAAGTTTTGAATTGTTTTCCTTTATGCTTTTATTTCTAGTTCTTATATGTCTAACATGCTTTGGTAGAACTTTTAAAAATTATGATAAGGTTATAGGTATCCCTCGAGATTGGATTAAGAGGGAGCCCTCGCCATTTTACCAAAGATAAGTATCTTACTCCTTGCATTATCTTTATATATTTGGTTTACTCTCTTATGAAGATGTGCTTATATTATATGCTAATAACATTTCTTTTATATTTTCCTTGTTTAGGAAAACTTGCCGAAGACTCAAGAGTTATGGATGAGATGTCACAAGACAAAGCATGATAGAAGTTATGTTGCAAAGGAAGCTCTTCAAAAATTGATGTCCTACAAGGTTTGTTAAGAAACAACTCAAAGGTATGTCTTAGACCATAAGCTTTGTTTTCTTCATAATAAAGGTATATTCATTCCTTTTTAAATTTGCTTTACATTACTAACATCCTTATGTCTAGGACTTTGAATCACAAAGATTCTTGTTAGGGTGATTAATCATTAGATTAAATCTACCCTCAGTAAATCATCATTGTGGAACCCTAAAAGGTTCACTGTAAAACCCTAACCTAAGGGTATATTGAGTATGAAACCCTAATCTACTTAGGGTTATTGATGAAATATAGAAAATACTATTTTTTGATGTTTAGGGTTTTGGTACTATTATAGAAACCCTAGTCCTTTAGGGTTTGCTGTGTATTGAAATGCTAAACCTTTAAGGTTTCGAAAAATTAGGGTTTATGAGCAAAACCCTTATAATATCTAGAGTAAGCTCTTAGGAATGAATCTCCAGGTGTATCTCTGTTTCTCTGATCGAAACCCTAGCCTGATCAAAATTGTTGGATGTCTAATATATTGATATTTGTGTCTTGGGTTTACCTGATAGATGTTGTGATAGGCTTATGCAGGGTTATGAAATCCTAGATGTGTATAAGTCACCTGACATGGGGACACGTGACACGCAGGACAAGAGGATTCGAGTGTTCAACATGGGCATGTTGACCCCTGGGAACATGACATGTTATATATATTAAAAATAAGATATTTCTTACAGAAATTCTCATTCGTGATACAAATTCAAACATAGATCTAAATGTAAATTTTACAAAGTAACATTATGCATACAAATACAATTGTGACAGATTCATCAATGATCCAATAGGAGAAAGACAAGAAACTGCAGTTTTCTCATTAAGTCATCAAAATCAAAATGTGTTACATAGGTAGTAGCAATTCCAATGGCAAATAGAAATAGCAAATACAAAACAACCTCAAGCCTCAAGGCAGTAGGTAGCTCATGTGCCATCAATCATCATCATCAAAATCAACGTCACTGTCATCATGATGGTCACCATTGCTGTCCTCTACTGCATCCTCCTCCTTTGTATCCAATGTTATCCTTGCATCTGTTGGTGTGGAGGATGACCCCTCAACAATATCACCATCATTAAAAGTGACAGGCTCTAGCACTAGCTCATTAAGTTCCAAGTTGGCCAATGCCAACTTAATGCTGTTTTCCAAACCTATATCATCAAGAAAAACATCCCACATCATTGTCTTTCCTTTCAACCACTCATCGCTTTGCCTGTAAATAAGATGAAGGTTGGTGTGCACATACACCATTGTCTCTGCCCTGGACTGCTCAAGCATGCTCTTCTTGACACTACAAATTCCCATATGTGCTCAAATTCCTCTTTCAAAAAGAGGATGAAGTCACTTGAGAGATGAGCCTCATGGTTAACTGCTGTAGAGGAGGGCTTGTTGCCCCATGAGTTGCCCACCAAGAATAGGGATTCTTAGCCCCCCTGTCTCTAATCACATCATAGCCTGCAAATCAACCAGTGCCAGTGGAAAAATTTACAAAGGCATCCTCCACCTCGTCAAGGGATGCTCTATCTTGAAAAATCCACCTCAATGCATCCTTCATCCCCTGTGAAATTTCACCATCCATGTGAGGAGGGAATCTACGGGAAGATCCACCATTCAACCACTCATGGCTGTAGTATTTTGGGTTCAATGAGTGAGCCAAACAATACAAAAGTGTGCAATTGTTGTCCCATTTGCTGACAATAATACCCTGTATGGTGGTGGAGAAGGCCTCTTATGATGTGTCATACTCGATGCACTCACTCTGTAAAATAATGGTCCTCACAGACTCGATCATGGAATCCCATCCCTCATAAACCTCTCGTAGGATGGGTTGGTCTGTATCTGCAAATCGTAGCAAAACAATGATAGGGTCCATGATCTTAATAAGTAGATCTACCCTCTCCCACCAAGCATCATCTAACACCGTGTCCTTCACGCCTTTTGAGGTTGCTTCATCTATCTTCCTCCAAAAAGACCAAAAATTTGAAATAACCATGGCTCCAAGAGCAGTCTGGACCTCCCTCAACTTCTTCAACATGATAAATGAAGAGGCAAATCATGTATCTACAATGTTTGACAATGATAGATTGGTGTACTTGTAGATTGTGAGGGCATTTGTATGATTTTGTACAAAGTCGCGGATATGCCATGCATCCTCAATAATACTTCCAATCGAAAGCACATTAGAAGCAATAGATTTAAGTGATAAATTCAAGAAATGGACAATGCAAGGTGTCCAAAATACTTGTGGATATTTAGGTTCCACAAACATGCCAACAACCTTGCAAATAGGTGCATTATTTGTAATGATTTGCGCACAAGAATCAACACCTACATCTTCAATAACTTTAATGAACAACTCACCCATATATTGTGCATCCTTGTATTGTCCAAGTGCATCCACTGATTTCAAGAAAACTGGACCATTAAAGGAAGACACCATTAAGTTGATGAGTGGGTGGCGTGCTGGATCTGCCCATCCATCAGAAACAATAATAACCCCAGATGTTGGCCATGTTGATTTAATAGGCTCAAGCATTTTGTCCACCTCTTTCTTTGCCGTAGTCAACAATGTGGTTCTAAGCTTCTTTGACCCAGGAGGCACATACCCTATGGAGCCCCTTGAGTTAGAGCTTGACACATCTGAATAAATAAAGGTGAACATGCAACATTAAAGGATATGAAGTTTTGATAGAAAAATAATGCAATGGTGAGATCAAGCTCTTCCCATTTCTCTTTTTGAAAAATCTTCTCCATTGGACTAAGTGCCACTGCCTTTCTTTTTGTTGCTTGTCCCCCACCAAAACTCTCAAATGGAAATTTGTTGCTACTTTTCCTCAAGAATGGAAGGGGATTATCATTTTTGTTTTTTTTAGATTTTGCAACCACCTTTGCCACACCAACACTTGCCTCTTTTTCCATTTCTTTCCTCTTAGCTAAAGACACCTGTTTACATGCTCCAATTCCACAACCTGGTAAAGCCAACAAATGAGCTTTCACGCGGTAATAAGTGCTCATGAAATGATTGTTGCAATAGTTGCATTTCCAAGCAACATTGCCTCCTCCCTTCAACTTGTTGCTTGGCCCTTGCTCTCTTGTGACATACTTCCACATGGTATATTTGTTTTCTCGAGCCTGTTGTCGTTCTAAATTAATTCTTCCCTCAACATTTGAAGCTGCTGTTGCAGCCCCACTTCCAATAGAGAGGGAACACTTGCAAACCCTGATGAAATCGGAACAGGAGGGGCATCTCCAATGGGGACATTCTTCCCCTTCCTTTGCTCCTTCCCTATTGCCCTTGATTGAGCCATGAATGCTGTAAAAAAATAAAGAAAAAATGCACAAAGTTGTAAAAGAAATGCACATGCAAATTGATGTAATAAAAATGCTTTAGTCCATCTTAGTCCCACCCGGATAGATTGCTTTCGTCAGGGATCTAGTCCATGGCACTGTATGTGCCTAAACTCTTCGTAGTTCATGTGTTTTGAGATCTTCCACGTACATGTATATATGTAAATTATGAATTCCTCCCTAGTTAAGAGGGAGTGTTGAAGAATGTAAGTAGGTTCGGTCCTCATAATTGTACTTGAGTTATAATGAAAGGTATTTATCAAAAGAAAGAAAAAGAAATTTTATTATTATATAAATTGACTTATTAAAGCATGGATTTCATGCTTGTTTTGTTTTTTTTTAAGGTCAAGGTCTCCATTGTAGACCTCTATGGTTTATGTTAAGTATCCTTGTCCATTTCATATTGTAAAGAACCTTTCTTGGGAATTATCTGTCAAGAAAGAAAATTATTCTAATGTAAAATAGGTCAATTAGGTCTCCTTCACCAAGTCGACCTCAAAGAAGACCAAGTCGGCCTCAAGGAGATCAAGTCGGCCTCAAACAGGGTAATTCAACCTCACCGGAAGCCTATATATTGGAGCAACTCGACATCATTTGACACTCTCTCATCAAGTTCGATTTGCAGTAAAACATGTAGTAAACTAGTTGCAGAAAAGAGTGCGAAGTTGTAGGAGAAGAAGGAAAGAAGCTAGAAGAAGAAAAACGAGTGTTTGGGCTACCTTTCTCTCACACGTGCAAAGTTATCAAGCTGAAGCTGTGACCAAAATTCCATCTCTATTGCATGATCGAAGTTCTGAAGCTAGGGTTTCATGAATATTGACATACCCTTAGGTTAGTGTTTTACAGTCAACCTTTTAGGGTTCCACAAGAATGATAATGTAACAAGGGTGGATTTAATCTAATGATTAATCACCCTAACAAGAATCTTTATGATTCAAAACCCTAGACATGACGATCTTAGTAATGTAAAGCAAATTTTAAAAGAAGAATGATCATACCTTTTATATGAAGAGAACTTTATAACAAAGCTTATAGTTTGAGACATACCTTGAGTTGTTTCTTAACAAACCTTGTAGGACATCAATTTTGAAGGACTTCCTTTGCAATAGATTTTCTCTCACATTCAAGTCTAACCTTTGAAGTTTCCTCCATAGCCTTTGAGCATTAAACAAGCTTTTCCTAACCAAGGAAAGTATAAAGATAAAGGTTATTAGCATACCATACAAACAAATTGTGAAAAGGAAACCAAACACGAAAGTATGAACAACAAAGAACAAAATACTTATCTTTTTGGTAAAATGGTGGAGGCTCCTCATTAATCCAATCTTGAGGGAAACCTACAACATATCAAAATAAAAGGTGTTCTAACAAGACTTGTCGGACCTACAAGTTCTAGATATCAAAACATAAAGGAAAACAATTCAAAACTTAAACATAAGACTAAGAGGGATAAGAGAGAGAGGACTTAGTAGTATAAGTCCTTGACATCCAATTCTTCACTCTTGCTCTTCTTAGGTGGTGCTTCATCAACAATATTTGATTGATCCCTATCTCTCCTTTTTTTCCTTGGATTCTCAGGAGAATGGCTTTTATAATGACCCATCTTATGGAAATTATAAAATTCGATCTTGGATAGGTCAACCTTCTTTGGTCCTTTGAATTTCTTGAAGGTTCCCTTCTTCTTGTGATGATTAGAATAGGCATTTGAGATGTTTTCTTTTTCATCCTCCTCCTTTTTGTTAGTTAGCAATACTCGAGCTTCTTCTTGACCGCATGCATTCCACATTTGCTCAAATGTTGGTGTATCCTTCCAATTGTTAAGTCTTGATGAAAAGGAACTCCAAGATTTTGGTAGTCCTAGAAGAGCAGTAATTACGAGATCCTTTTCTGGGACAACTTCATCTATTGCTTGGAGTTCATCTCTGATTCTAGATATCCTTATAAAGTAGGATACCATAGTATTGTCTTTCGCCCTCTTGATGGTTCTTAATTCATTCTTGAAACTTCCTATTTGACCATAATTCTTGATGGTGAATAATTTAGATAGAGCCTCAGACATTTCTTGAGCAAAATCTATGTTGGATATATATGGAATGAGGTTGTCTTTTACTCCATCTACTATTATTAGGTTCATTGCCAATATTTCGGTTTCTCCGAACTTTGCTTTCTCTGATTCATCTATTGGTTTCTTGACTTTTCCTAGAACTAGATCCAAAACTTTTTTTTCTTTCAAGGATGAGATCTACTCTCTTTTTCCAGGCTCTGTGGTTGGAGGCTTCTTCTAATTTGTTTTCTCCCTTCATTGAGTTTGACATAGTTCCTGTAGATAGTAGGATTATCTCCTTATATGATCCCTTTTAATTACCTTCCTTCAATCTCCTTTTCTTCAATAGATCTTTAGATTGCCTTTTTCTTCCTTCTTCACCTTAGCTTTGATTCCATGTTTGAAAATCAGAAAGGCAGAAAGATTTTCTCTTGTTGATAATTACTTGTGATTTCCTTGAGTTCATCAAGCAATTACCAAAATGAAAACACGAAGATCAAGGACACCAGATGTAGGCGCACAACCAGGGCAAAGCTCCTATATAGGGGAAAACCCGGTCAAGAACTCTTTCTTCAGTAATTTAAATTAGATAGACAAAGACCCTAGACCAACTAACCTTTCTCCTCTACCAAGTCAACCCTTAAATTGTTCTTTCAACCTTCAAAGATCAACTGCAATGATACTGCATCAACCTTGCTTCAATACTGCATCAATGCGACATCAAGGACAAATTTTCGACCCTACTGTCTTAGAATTTCGGCCCAGCTTCAAGAATGCAATTTCAACCCTCTAGGAGCTTCAGTTTCTTCGCACGTGAGACAAGAGAGGGAGAATTTTGGCTTCTTTAGCAAAATTTCGTCTCCTTCGCTAGACCTTTCCTTCTTCCTTATTGAATTTCGCACTTTCACTGCTTCTAGCTACTGCAATTTGAACTTGTGTCTGTTCTCCTTCAAATGAGTCGAGTTGCTGCTTATATATAGTCCTTCTAGGTGATCGAATTCTTCCCTTGAGGCCGACTTGGTTGGAGGAAGCCTAATTGACCTAATTTACAGTAAAATAATTTTCTTTCTTGAAAAATAATTCCCAAGAAGGGTTCTTTACATTGTGACATGGAGAGGGACACTTTACATAAACCCCTAGATGTCTTCAATGGAGACTTTGACCTAAAAACAATTGACCCAAGCGTGAAACCCATGCTTTAATAAGTCAATTTTTTTTTCTTTCTTTTGTTAAATACATTTCATTATGACTCAAGTACAATTATGAAGGCCAACACTAGTTGCTTTCTTCAACATCTCTCTCTTTGTCAATTTTAGTGGTGAAAGATTCCACCCTAGTTGACATCTCTCCATTTCCTCTGAGTTTTGGCATAGGAACACTTTTGAAAGAGTGAAATTCTGTTGGATCAGTTTCTCTGTTTTTTGGGCACATGAATTTTATTTTGGGCAATGAGGCCTCTGAAAGTCTGTTAAAGGGTTGCGAAGATATCTTTGAAGGATTGCGAAGATCCTTTTGAAGGTAGCGAAGGTCATCACCCTTCTTGTCAAGCACAAGGACGAATTTGGAAAACAACGAAGTCACCTTGCATTTTGACTGACACAAAATTATTATTTGAAAAGCGAGATTCCGTGAGCACAAGATTGTTATTGGAAGTCATGCACATTTCTGTTAGGGTTTGATCATCGACAAGAAGCAACTCAAGAAATACGTTTGATAATTAAACCCTGTTCTGGCTCAGGACCTCAAGGAGGGTTGATGCGAAATTATTCCTGAGGGAATTTCGGTTCTGTGGAACTGAGCAGGTCTGCACCCTAACCATGCAATTAGAGCATTTTTTACAGTAATTCTGGTCCTAGGTTCTAAAGTGACATCTGAAGTTTTTTATAAATTGCATGGTGACTGGGTTGTTGGAATCTCACGGGTTAGCCACTCTTGAGAAAAGGAAATTACAGTCATCAAGGGTTCCTATTTAGAGGAGTTTGGAACAATAAGGGAATTAGGAATTATATAGGTCTCAAAATTTGTGTGGAATCAAAGTTTGCCAAAGATTTGTGGAATGTGTATTTGGGAGCATAAATTGATTGTTGTGAACTGTTGTTAAATGTTGTCAATAATTATGATGTGGCATAATTTGTGATTTGTTATTGTGCATTGGTTTTCTGAACTAATGAAATTTCAATAAATGTTGTTTAGCATTGTTACCACAGTATTGCCTTTACAGTTGCATTAGAAATGCAAAAAGTACAGCATGAATAAACATTGCAATATTGATTGATATCCTGATTGCATATTTTATTAAAAAAACACGAGGGTAAGTTAGGGAAAAATTTCACTACTCCACTACACAACAACAAGAACAAAAGTGATATGACAAGGATGTTTCCTTTCACATTCCAGACAATTCCAAATCCATCTAGTTTCAAAGTGTTGGATTTTTTTAGGATAACTCATCCTCGCTCCTATTCCACAACCACAACAAATTTGCAAATGGCAACATTGTGATTGAGTTGGCCATGTGAAAGATTAATGATTTGATCTTCACCCTGGTAAGCATTGTGGAATACCCACTCATCATTTAGACAGATGCTCTAGACATAAGACTCCTTTAAGAACAAATATTCTCCTTGGATGGAATACATTGCTTCTTGGCATTAGTATTCAATAGCCAAGAAGATATATTAGTCATATATTAGAGTTCATTCACGAGTATTGACACATCTTGCAGTGGAGATATTTTCATCTTCTCATCTTGTATCTGACAAGGGGGGAATTGATGGTCAACTACTTGCTTTGAAGATATATCAAGTGAGCTTGAGGCACATCCTGAACCAGACCTTGCTGCTAGAGCCTAGAGCCAGAGTCAGCCATAGCCAGATTCAAAGTTGTAGCTAGAGACAGAGTCATACTCCATGAACATGTTTTGGTTTTCTGTTGTGAGGGCTTCCTCATAGGAGAATGAAAACTGACATCAATGACAATGAGAGTGTCGAAGGGAGAGATGTATGTAAAACGGTGATTGGACTACTTAACAATGCAAGAGAATAAGGAAATGGAACCAAACTCAAGGACCTTGATGGCCATCAGTTTTAGGTGTCAAATGGTTTGTAGTCATCTTCAAAATCTCTCATGACTGTCCTTCATTGCTTACAAACGTGTTGAATAGAGATAGAGAGAGAGATCTTCCCTTTGGATCTTTCTTGTGAATGCAATGTGAAATAGAGTGGTCCAATGCAGGGTACAATCAAGCGCGTTAGGTCTTGAGTGTGAAAAAGGGGTTCAAGTGAAGATTAGAACTCCACCATTGGTCTATGAGAGCTGAGATCTAATCTTAGCAATAGATCAAAGGGTTAGGGTTCTCTCATCATAACGAGGCTAAAAAGGAGGAAAAAGGCTAGAGAGCTCATTCATTCTTCATGAGAAGCATTGGAGAAGAGGATCAAGGACGAAGAGAAGGAGAGTTTGTTGAAGGAGAGGGAGGTTGAGATAGCACCCATAGCAGCAAGAGAAACCTCATAACAGTGCAGGTTCCAAGGCCGGAAGAGACACATAGTCTAAGGAGGAAGACTGCAGCGCTGGCACATAAATCAAGGAATATTTCCTGAGTTATACAACACAGGTTTTGAGGCAGGAAGAGAGGTTTTCCAGCACAGTTTTTCCCAGGTTTGACAGCAGCCCAAAAACCCAGGAAGCAAGCTCGATTTTCAAGGAATCTCAGCATAGAAACTAAGGCAGTGGCTGCAAGTCTGTAGCATGGGTGGTTCCAAGGCAGTCTGACAATGTGATTTTCAAGTAAGGAAGAGGTTGTCAGTGGCATGCATTTCCAGGCAGAGATTGCTGGAATTGTGGCACAGTTTTTGTGGGGGTCAAGTACTGTCAGTGGCACGAATTTCTGTGCAATCCAACTCAGATAGTGGACTAGGAATCAAGACAGTGTAGGGAGAGATAGGTATCTGTGTTTTGTAATTTGTATGCTGTAGAATTTCCTGAGACAAAAGCAATAAAATCCTCCTCTTAGACTGGTTTTCCCCTTGTGGGTTTTTCCAGGGTCAAAGTTGACCAAAAATAAGTGTCTTCAATTTATATGTGTGCTTGTTAAATGTTTCTTATTAGTTGAAAAGTGAAAGAAAAGTAGAGGTAGTCCTGTCAACGTTTCTTTTAAATTTACATTCAGTTTATATATCAACATAACATGTGGGGTTGTGGGCATTAAACTTAGAACTATATGCAAAACAACTGAAACTGGGGAGGGCTACAGAAACCAGTGTTGTGAACATCCCAATCGGGATTAAATTGGCGGGGGTCTGAAATCGGAAAAAATCAGCAAATACAAAAAAAATCATTTTTTTTTTCAATTTTTTTGATATCTAAAGCATCCACAACATAAAATAAATGCATTGATAGATAAATATGAAAAGAGAACTAATATGTAAGATGTGTAATATCATGTCTAGTTCTACATCACCCATAACAATGAATCATGTCCTCAATACTAAGTCCTGAGTCCCGACTCAGCCTCAAAATATCAACAAAATATATAATAATGTATCTCATATCATGAGTCATAATGTCATATACAATGAAATGAACCAAATAACTGATATTACTGATTTCCTCTGCCCCTCTTGTGAGAAAATGTAACAACTTTCTCTCTAGATGAAGAAGGCACTGGAGCTGGCACTAGCAGTGGACTCTGCTGTGCTCTAGAAGATAAAGAACTAGGAGCTATAGGAGGTAGACCACATCCTCTATTGGTGACCATGGTAGGTGGTGTCACCTCCTCCTCGTCTGCAGTTGCTACCAATGTTATCGGAACCTGTTAAATTTGGTCAACTAGGTCCAAACTCCATGTTGTGATGCTCAGATTAAGTGGCTAATATTTTTGTTGGATTCCTCTTTCGGAGAGGTGTAAAATCCATATAAAATATATCTTAATCCGATGAGTAGAACATTTATTTTGAATTTATTATTTATAATAATTATATGTGTGATCGGACCTTTGATAAAAACCCGACGGATGTGTCACACGCCCCAATGATGGATACTCAATACAGGCAAAGTTGGGAGAGCATTTAACAACAACTCAACTACATCTTCTTTTCTCTTGCGATTTAGTACGAGCTCCTTGGAGACGAGTTCGGCCCACACGATCCAGAGGAAGAGGGCAGAAATGTGTCTTGGTGTTGAAGGGCGTTTCTGATTAGGGTTTTTCTGAGAAAGTTTGACCAGCGTTGACTTTGGTCAACACATGGTCCAATGGGCTGAAATTTGGTGAGAAGTTCGATTTTGGAAGGCCGTACTGTTTGGCACAGAAATCGAGGTCAAAGGGTTGACCAATCTGCTGCTGCGTTGACTTTTTCTGGACATCGTTGACTTTTTTGGAGTTGACTTGGGTTGACTCGTTTGCTGATTGGAGGACTGTTGTGACACATTCTGGGTTGGCTGACCAAGGAGACTTTTCTGGTTGAAGCATCCTGTTGACCGCCGTAACGCACCACCACATTTTTCCTGTTTCTGATTTGTCTTCTATAAGATCCACTTATATGTTATATCTGCATTTTACTTAACTATTTGTATGATTGCTGTGAGAAAAGTAAAGTTGCTCCAAGCATAGAACATCTACTAAAATTTACATGGTATCAGAGGTGAGGTGAAGACAAACTCTATCTTTAGCAATCACCACCGGAAGAAATGGGTTCCACTAGTCTTGAATTCAAGGAGAATGACAAGCTGACTGGAAGGGATGACTTCCATGCCTGGAAGATGATATTAGATCTCAAATTGGAAGACCATGATCTCTTGGATCATGTGTTGGGTAAGATTCAAGAACCTCCATCAAATGCTACCGCTGCTGTTAGAAACAAGTATAAGAAGGGAGAGATCAAAGCAAAGCTGATGATTAGGGAATCCATACATAAGAGCCTGGTTGCCTATATATCTGAACTAGGCACATCCAAGGAGATGTATGACAAATTGATCCTTATGTTCAAGGTAAACAATGTGAACCAAGTGCTATTCCTCAAGAACAAGTTGAAGAATATGAAGAAGGGCCGGGATGAGTCTATTCAAACTTACTTTCTGAAGTTGACCGAAACAAGGAACAATCTGCTAGCTATTGGGGAGACAATAGTTGATCGTGAGATGGTTCTCACCGCACTTGGAGGACTTCCATATGAATGGAAAGTATTCACAACTACCATTCTCAACAATAATACCATTCCTAACTTTGATGAGCTTCTGTCTAGATGTATGGAAGAAGAAACCAGGATGAAGGAATTCGATAATGATAGAAATTCTGCCTATGGTGCTCATTATCGAAAGAAGAACTCTGGTGGTCCTAAGGACAAAGGAAGAACGAAGACTCAAGAAAAGAAGGGCAAGTGTTTCACTTGCCATAGGCCTGGTCACTATGCTAGAGAATGCCCCTTCAAGAAGGATTCTCCAGATAGTGATGATAACAACAACAACCGAAGGAATGGGAATCGAAGAAATGACAAATCCAAAGGAAAGAGGAAGGCTCACTTTGGTGGAAACAATCAACCTTCTAAAAGGTCTAGAAATACCGGGTATGAGGAGTCTAATGTTGTTGATAAAAGAAATGAGTATATTCTTGTATCTGCTCTCTCTGCTACATCTCCGCCCGACACTATGGATGTCTGGCTAATCGATAGTGGTGCCTCAAGACACATCACCGGATTCAAGGGAGCACTCTCTGACATGGTTGAAAGAGATACTAATCTAGAAATTATCCTTGGGGATAATGCCACATATCCCGTGAAAGGGACAGGGACTGTGACCCTCCACTTGTCTCAAGGACAAGTCCTACGTTTACAAGATGTACTCTATGTACCTAAATTGAAGAAGAACCTTGTGTCTGTATCTGCCATGGAAGACAAAGGATTCAATGTAACTTTCTCTGATGGAAAGGTGCTCATGTGGAAGAAGAGCTTCAAGGAAGCTATCTCAATTGGTTTTAGAGTTGGTACACTCTACCAGGTTGGAGGGAGTCCGTTGAGAGCTATGACTTGTGATACTATCCGACAAACCGAACTATGGCACCGAAGATTTGGACACCTTCATTACAAGGCCCTTCCCGAAGCAAGGAAGGTGGTGACAGGGATGCCTGACTTTGGAAATAATCATGAAGGTGTATGTAAGGGCTGTGCTGAAGGAAAACATACCAGGGGACCTTTCCCCTCAAGTGTCACAAAGACATCTGATATATTGCAACTGGTCCATTCTGATCTATCTGGTATGTTGCCCGTGACATCCCTGGGGGGTTGTTCTTACTACATGACATTTACTGATGACTTCTCTCGCAAAACTTGGATATACTTCTTGAAGAAGAAGGATGAGGCTTTCATGTGGTTCCGTACCTTCAAAGCCTTTGTGGAAAATATGATCGGAAAGAAGATCAAGATTTTGAGGACCGACAATGGCACTGAATATGAGTCAAATGAGTTCAAAGACTTTTGCAGAGAAGCTGGCATTAAGAGGGAGACTACCACTGCATATACTCCTGAGCAGAATGGTGTTGCTGAACGCAGAATAGGACTATAGTGGAAGCTGCCCGTGCCATGCTATGTGACCAGGGTCTACCAAAGTTTCTGTGGGGAGAAGCTGCAAATACTGCTGTGTACATTCAAAACCGATGCCCTCATTCCGCTTTGGACTCCAAAACTCCCGAAGAGGTTTTCTCTGGTAAGAAACCTGATGTCTCACATTTTAGAATTTTTGGATGTCTTGTCTATTTTCATGTGCCGAAAGAAAAGAGAAGTAAGCTGGATGCTACTGGGAAGAAAGGAATGTTTGTGGGCTACAGTGAGACTTCTAAGGCATATAGAGTCTATGTACCTGGTCAAAGGGAAGTAGAGATAAGCCATGATTTCACTTTTGACGAAGATGCTTCCCTGAAGAAAGTAGTAGATCTTCCTAGATCTGAAGAAAATCATGAAGAAAGACCTGGAAATCTGGAAGAACCCCAGGATGAGACTATGCCTGATATTGAAGGGCCAATGGACCCTATTGATCCATCTCCTTCAGCGGGAAAAAAGAGAGAGACCATCATGGCTCGGGGATACCTCGAGAAGATGCGGGGGTCAAGACAGAGGGGACATTAGAAAACAAGAAGCCGTGTAGATACCAAGAGGGTATCTGACGCCATGATACTATTGTACAAATCGGAACACAGGATCTTTTGAGGAAAGCGTAAAGCATCAAGTTTGGAAGGGATGCTATACACGAAAATATGAGTCCATAATGAAGAATGATGTGCAGGATGTGGTCTGAGACGAAGGACAGAAATGTTGTCTGCTTAAAAATGGCTCTACAAGATCAAACATGGATGCGATGCAGTCTTCAAAAGGTTTGGTTAAAATAAGGTTTATTTGCCGTGGCTTCTCTCAAAAGGAAGGAATAGACTATGATGACATATTTGCACCTGTGGCACGATATACCACCATTCGATCAATCATAGCCCTTGCTGCTACGCAAGGATGGAGTCTTCATCAGATGGATGTCAAGACCGCTTTTCTGCATGGTGCATTAAAGGAAGAGGTGTATGTGGAACAACCTAAAGGATTTGAAGTTCGAGTCGAGACACTCATGCACCGGGTTGAAAGCCCTCTATGGGTTGTGAAGCACCAGGCTTGATGGAAGGATAGATAGCTACTTGATGAAGGCGGGCTTCACTCGAAGTTTGATCCGAACAACAGGGTTGTGCGGCCTCTCATTCTAATGGTCTTTGGCCTGTGGATGACCTCTTCCTGAAAGGTGCTGACCCTCTCATTCATCAATGTAAGAGGGAGCTCGCTGCTGAGTTCGAGATGAAGGACCTAGGACTGATGCACTACTTCCTAGGCCTGGAGGTCTGGCAGAGACCTGAAGAGATTTTCCTTTCTCAAGGAAAATACATTGTGAAGCTTCTGGAAAGATTTGGAATGGTGGACTGTAAGTCCGTGTCGACACCGATGGAACTCAACTTTAAGAAGTTGAGTGGCAGCGCTGCTGGGCCTATCTTGGCCAATCCTACTGAGTATCGTCAGCTCATAGGAGCTTTGATGTTCTTAGTGAACACCCGACCGGATATATGTTTTGCAGTGAACACTTTGAGTCAACAGATGGTTGAGCCTCATCATTTTCACTGGGTTGGTGCCAAGAATCTTCTGAGATATCTTTGGGCTTGTCAAACCAGGAAATTTGGAGAAATACTGCTAGGGAGTGTGACACTCAGTGGATATCTGGTGCCGTTAAGGTGGAAGTGTAATTGGTTAAGAACCACATCGGGATGCTGCTTCAATCTTGGTTCTGCTTCGATCTCATGGATGAGCAGGAAGCAGAAGTCGGTGGCTTTGAGCACCGCGGAGGCCGAATACATTGTTGCAAGTATGGCCTGTTGTGAAGCAGTTTGGTTGCGAAAGCTCTTTAGTGAGCTGTTTGGACATGTGCTAGATACCACTGTGATACTCTGTGATAACCAGAGTGGGATTCGTATGACTGAGAATCCTGTGTTCCACGACAGATCCAAGCATATTGATATCAGGTACCACTTTATCCGGGATATGGTACAGTGGCCCAACAATGAGCTCAGATCGCCTGGAAGCGATGAAGCGGTCGCGGATATTCTCTCAGCCCTGAGGAAGGTGGATTCCTAACAACCAGTGAGTCTTGGTGTCGTGGAAAGACCCTATGATGTGGGTCCTGTTGAACGATGAGCTCTGGGAGCTCTGGGGGACTTTGGGGATAGCTTCTTGGAGCTATAAGCACTCATAATGCTTCTGCCCCACCTTTGTGATTATTGAGCTGGTTCGCCTCTCATTTATCTGTGCCCCGTATGCATCCTACCCATTGAGTTCGGGCTCATGGGAAGTACCTCTCATTTGGCCAATGAGGTGGGAAAAGCTATAGACTATTAGCAAAGACTGATGGACGCATCAGAGATTGTTGTACTCTCTATCTAGGATGGCACGGTCCAACCACTTGATCTGGGATCAAGTTTAGTGAGGTCTGGGACCTCTGCCTGACTTCGGGTCAGATGAACCAACTTTGGGTTGGTTGGATACTCTTTATGAGTTTGATAGAGGTTTTGAACCTCTGGACTGATTATGTCAGTCGGGGGATGATGTCTTTGTGACTGACCCACTTTTGTTCTGAAATAAAGAGGCCAGCAAAGCAAGTTACGGCGGGATGACGCACGATGTTTGATTGCATTGATGGATGGAGTTCTCCCTAGTTGAGAGGGAGTGTTAAATTTGGACAACTAGGTCCAAAATCCATGTTGTGATGCTCAGATTAAGTGGCTAATATTTTTGTTGGATTCCTCTTTCGGAGAGGTGTAAAATCCATATAAAATATATCTTAATCCGATGAGCAGAACATTTATTTTGAATTTATTATTTATAATAAATTATATATGCAGGTCGGCCTTAAGGTTTTACACCCCCAGCAGATGTGTCACACACCTCAATGATGTATATAAATACGAGCCAAGTTGAGCATTTAACAACAACTCAAACTCATCTTCTTCTCTCATGATTTTATTGAGCTCCTTAGGAGGGCCAGAGTTGAGGCCCACACGTGTGAAGGAGAAGAAGGACGAATTTTTGTACGGCTGAGCTGAAGGACGAGTTGCTGCAGCTAGGGTTTTGCAGAAGGTTTGACCAGCGTTGACTTTGGTCAACGCATGGTCCAATTGGGCTGAAATTTGGTGTGAAGTTCGATTTTGGAAGGCCGTACTGTTTGGCACAGAAATCGAGGTCAAAGGGTTGACCAATCTGCTGTTGCGTTGACTTTTAGCTTGCTGCCCTGCGTTGACTTTTTCAGGACATCGTTGACTTTTTGGAGTTGACTTGGGTTGACTCGTTTGCTGATTGGAGGACTGTTGTGACACATTCTGGGTTGGCTGACCAATGAGACTTTGCTGGTTGAAGCATCCTGTTGACCGCCGTAACGCACCACCACATTTTTGTTTAGGACAAACATGCTACTATGAATCACTTATATGTTCTATCTGCATTTTACTTAACTATTTGTGTGATTGCTGTAAGAAAAGTAAAGTTGCTCCAAGCATAGAACATCTACAAAAATTTACAGAACCGAACCAAAAAACCTTATGGACCGGGAACCGGGAAAAAACTGGTTTACCAAAAACACACAAAATATTCATATTTTAAAGAAAAACAATATATTCATGTGGGATCCATATGAATCCAAACCATTTATACACAAATATGCGAAAGTTCTCATTTATATAGCAAGTAATAGTGCATACAACCAAAATAGCACTTAGTGAAAAACAACGTTGAGCCAAAAATGTTACAAACATCAAAAAGCAGGCTCTAAAAGGCCTTTATAGTCCAAAATAACATCATAGATCATAGTATTATACTACAACCTACAATACTACAAGCTACAACTACAACAAATCAATGATCAGATCATCAATCATCATCAGAATCATCATCCTAATCATCCTCCTTATCCTCATCTGAAGAATGAGTAGCATCCAACTCTGCAATGGGAATATGGCTTGATTCCCATGGCCCTTGATTTACCCTCTAAAATTTTGGAGAAAATCAACTCCAAAATCCTTTGAAATCAACTATGTAGCAGCGCCAACAAAATTAAAAAGATCTTCCATCAGTGGCAAAAACCACTGAAGAAAACCAAAAGATCTTTGGGAAAAAAATCTTTGAATTAGTTCAAAAATCTGCCAACCCAACAACTCTCCAAGACTCTAATCAGCTTTTCAAATCTGCAAAAAATCTCCCTTAGAACAACCCTACAAAAAACTCTCTGAATTCTCCTCACCGAACTCAGCTCAAGAATTGCAAGAGACTGGAATGAATCGTGAGTGAAATAGAGGGGGTGGAGGTGTTTAAGTAGCTTTAGGGTAGTGTTAGTAACTAGGAAAATAATAATTACAAAAAAAATATTAAAAAAATTAAATATATATATATTTTTTAATGCCCAGGCTTGTGAAACGGTGGAACCGGACCGACACTGAACCGGTCGATTCGGAGAGCTGGTTTAGACCGGTTTTGCCTCCAAACCGGTTAGACTGGCCGGTTTTCCAGAACCGGTTCGATTCCGATAACAGTCACTGCTACTCTCTCCACTACCTCCTCCTCTAACCAATCAGGGACTGACTCCATGATAGGTGTAATGACCCGCCTACAATTACAATCGGAATGTGAATATTAGCATACATATGGGACATCCATATGGTAACTACATATGCATGAACCACATGTATTGCACTATTATTCCTATTGGCTAATATAAAAAAAAGAGATTAAATTTAGATTGATGAAATGATTATCAAAATAAATTCCTAAACTCACCAGAATATAATAAATATATCGAATGGGGCATTGATATGTGTACCACCCTTATATATATATATATCTTCTTATTATAACGATAATGACATATTTAAATTTAAGTTTAATTAATTTATAATTAATTAAAGTAAATAAAAGTTTTTAATTAAATATTAAAATAAAATAATTTATTGAAATATATGAATAAAACAATTTAATCAAATTATAAACTTAATAAAATACTATAAGGACATAAAAGTTAAAGGGCAAACTATTCCAATGACTCATTTAAATTAAAATTAGAACCGCCTCCATCAAAAAGGGAAGAAGGTTCGAGAAAGTAGTAGGAGGATGACAACGAAGAGGACTGGAAGCAATGAAGAAAGGAGGCAGACAACAAGTAGGTTGAAAGACGGTGGGAGTAAACATATAAAGGGGTGAAGAAGGCCAAAAGGAAGGGGGGACTTTTTCAAGAGATTTAGGGGAATAATAGGAAATTTTAACAGTGGCATTGATTTTGAGCTCAATTGTTCTTGAAGTTTTGGGCACGGGGGCCAGAGTATCTCGAATCTGAGGTACTTTGGAGTTGAGTACTAAAGTTGTGCCCAATTTGGCTGGGTGGTTTTGATCGTTTTGGTAACGGGAGTGGGAATGAGAGCTACGGCAGAGCAGAGACATCTTCAACCACAGAACTTCAGGTTAGTATTCAAGAGTTAAATTGGCAAATTCTGTATATATATATTGCACAGAAGTGTAATCTGAGGACAATACTGGTTATACTTGTTAAATTCTAAATTTGAGTTTCATAAACTGTTTGAGTTTAATATCGTTTGAAATAATCAATCTTTAAATTATGGGTCTTACAATAGGCCTCTCGGCCTCAACCCTCCATACAACAGTGGTGTTAATCCCATCCAATGATATAGCCTCCACATCAGGTGTCTTCTCAAGTTGCCTCACCCACAATTGAAGAGTGTAGTAGACGTAGACCATGTCATTAAGTCACTGGGACTCCAACCTGTACAAGGGTCATAAACTAATAAATTATAAATAATAAATAATTATAAAAAAATATTATTTAATGAATTCAAAAAATTAAATGGAATATTTTTAACCTGTTGCGTTTCTTGGTGTGTATTTTTTCAAATACACTCTAGTTGCGCTTGCATCCGAAAGCGCTACATGTTTGGCCGAGCACTCGAATGGAAAGCCTTTGGAGATTGGGTACTTTGCCACCATAACTTCTCTACCATGCTTTTACAACAAATAAGATAAACATAAGAAAAAAATTGAAATTTGAAAGTTGAAGCAAAGTATGAAGAAATAATGAAATTTGAAACAAACTAAATCGTACCTGGCATTTTAGTTTTCCTATCCACAATAGCCATATCAAAGCTAAATGTGCCACCTACCATCCTGTATATCTCCATTTCTTTGGAGATTTTTGCACGTTTTGCTGGAGATGACACCATATTCTGAACATAAATGAAGAACTCTGTCCATTGCCTCATAAAAGTAGCCCATTGCGGGCTTGTCTCCATCAATTAATCGAAGAACCTTTACCAAAGGTTCAATAATGCTACACACCTCCTGCACTCCCGCTTAGAAGCTTTCTTGGTATGAAACTAGCCTACATATGGTCTCTTTGTCTGGTTTGCGGCTATATGGCAAAGCACGCCACTCCTTTGAAAGAAAATTTCTCTTGACATCCCACATAGAATTTATGAGAGATTGAAGAGATATGAAGCTAGTGGCAAATTGTGTAATGGCAGAGCACACCAACTACTTGTTGTTGGTGAATGTTGTCATCAAATGAAGCACAAATGCATGGTTATATATAAATTTTGTAATGCTTTTTAATGATTCAACATTATCCTTGACAAAAACACTTCTTCCTATGTTCTACAACATCAAATCAATGCAATGTGCAACACAAGGTGTCCAAATAAGTTATGATATCTCTGCATAAGCATCCTGCCAGCAACAACATAATTTGCAGTATTATCCGTTATGACTTGGACAACATGTTGTGGACCCACCTCCTGAATGAACACATCGAACAAATTACATAATAAGCGTGCATTTTTGACATGTGCATATGCATCAACAAATTTCATAAACATTGTCCCCTCGGGACAGTTAACCAAGAATTTAATAAGGGTTCTACCCTTTTGATCAGTCCAACCATCTGACATCATAGTGCATCCTGTGTGTGCCCATGAGCCCCTAAATTCCTCCAATCTCTTAGTGCATTCAACCTTTTCATTCTGAAGAATGTACCCTCTAAAGTCATCATATGAAGGGGCTTTGTACCTCGGGCCAGTAATGGCAATAATATCAATAGCAGGATGGAAAAATGGATTGTTCCTGACTGTGTTGAAAGGAATATCACTTCAAAGAAAACACCTGCCCAACAACTTGTGAACTTCTTCGTTCTCCTTTTTTTTAAGAGCTGAGGTGATAGATGGTTGTGCACCAGGTGTGGTTTTAGGAATAAAAAATGATGAGGCAGCTATGGGGTGGAGTGTAGGATGTTGATGCTGAAGAAAAACTAGTACCACTCTCACGGTCACCTCCCAATTCTGCCACTCCACCCCCTGCCATTTGACTCTTCAGAGCTTCCTTAGTCACTTTGGTTGTCTCTATTTCTTCCAATGATTTGAGGGCTTTGCGGATGATTTTTGGATTTGTATTTGTGCAAGGCCCTACCTCATGTCCAGGAATTTGTGCAAGATGGAACTTCAATCTGTATATCTCCGTCATATGATGCCCACATAACATGCAACTCAAATTTGATCCGTCAAACCCTCCATCAGGTTCACCAAATTCCCACCGGGGTCCAATTTCCTTGGCATGTTTGTAACTTCGTTGAATCTTGAGTTTTAATGTAAGATTGAAGTTTGATGTTTGAACCTAGGGCACAAGAATTGCAAGTTAAACAATTGAAATTATAATTTACAAACAACATTTTGAATTTTTGACCAAAAAAAACCCTCAACTCAATGCAACACTAATGGAAAAAAAAACACATTCAAACCCAAGCAAAAATCATGGAAAAAAACTAGGACACAAGAAAAAAATAAACAAATAAAACTAACAATTAAGATTTTTCATTTTTGACAAAAAAAAACTCCATTAAATGCAAAAATGACAAAAAAACACACTCAAATCCAAGCAAAAATCATGGAAAATATATGGGTGATAGAAACTCGAGGAAAAACAAGAAAACAACAAAAAAAATAGGGCCAAATTTGATGCCCATACATGAAAACCACTCATTGCTGAAAAAACTTGGTCCAAAGTTGATTTTTTTTGCATGGGATGCTAAATTCCTTCACTTTTCTCCTCTCTTGCCCTTGTAGATGAGTTCTCCTCCTCTTTAGCTCTCACCTCTGCCCTCTATCTGCAAAATGAGAGGGAAAAAACCCAAAATTTAGCTTTAAAATCGCTTTGCCACGCGTTTCGACAATTTTTTTTTGAAATCGCGATAAAATTTTGATTCTTTCAAATCGCGATTTTTTCAAATTGAAAAAATCTCCAATTTTATCGGCATCACGAAAAAATCGCGATGTTCGCAACACTGATAGAAATCTTAAAATCTCTACATGGTATCAGAGTAGCTAGTGAACCTCAACTGATAAACAACAAACCTACAACAAGCATAAAACTTGCCTATATACTAGAGATCTGTGGTTGACAATGAGGAGTTTGACCGCCTTCAGTGATTAAGAAATTGTGTTGGTTGTGGAGGTCAGATAGCCACTGGTTTGAGGGTGGAGGATAGGTTGATTGGGGCTGAAAACTATGGTCTCTGGAAGGAGAGAATAACCTTGTTGCTTTAGGAGTTTGAGCTGTGGAACATTGTAGAGAGTATAGTAGTACCACTAACTAATCCTGTTTAGTTGTCAGAATAGGAGGATCCTTCTAGATGTAGTGAATGACCACCTTATACCTCATGTGTTAGGGAGGAAGTTTGCTTATGAGATGTGGGCATCCCTGATCACACTTTACCATAACACCAATGAGAACATGAAAATAATGTTGCATTAGAAGTTAAGAAACACCAAGTTGACCAAGGCTAACACGGTGACGTCATACCTCACCAAGTTCACATAGTTGGGAGATGAGTTGGTTGCACTGTGAGAGATTATCCTTGAGGAACAATTGGTTAGGAAGACATTGGATGGTTTTCCCAAGTAGTGGGATGGATTCACGGATGACATTTTTGCCAAAGAGCATTTTCTTGATTGGAGGAGGATGTGGGATGATTTCATCCAAGAGGAGACCAGGAGGAGTGCTAAGAATGGAAGTCAGCGTGGCGAGGTAGATAAGGAGGATAATCTTTCCCTCACGACTAAGGGCAAGAAGAAGGCCAAGAAGGGGTCTTCTAGTGGGGCCAAGCAGCAAAAGGGGAAGCAAAAAGCCAAAGAGAACATGAGCAAAGTGAGATGCTTTTCTTATAAGAAGATGGGTCACTATGCCTTTTAGTGTCCCAACAAGAAGTGGAAGAAGTAGGGCGTAGCGACTTAAAAGGTGAATGAGTTTCCACTAGGTTTGACACAATTTTTGCTTTAGTGGCGAGTGTTGTCGCTAGTGTTATGTCTTCCAGTGTCTGGTTTGTTGAAAGTGGAGCTTCCTTCCATATCACTGGAGTGAGGGAGCACTTTACGAGTCTTATTGAGGATTATGTAGTCTTCAAGGTAGTGCTTGGAGATAAATCCAAGGTTTGAGCAATAGGAGTGGGGACTGTATCCTTTCAGAGGAGTCATCGCCTCCCTTGAAAGTGACAAAGGTTTTATATGTTCTAGGACTGAAGAAGAACCTGATTTCAGTCTCGAGTATTAAGGACAAGGGATATGTAGTGGTATTCTGAGATGGACACCTGCTTATGTATCCTAAGGGATCCAATACCACTTGTGCTAGAGTGATTGGAGTTCACAGTTGGAGACTTTACACGTTTATGTTTTAGCATATTAGAGCCTTAGTGGCATAGACCAATAGTAGTGAGTTGTGCGAGATATAGCATAGAAGGATGGCTCACTTGCACCATGGAGCATTTAGGATGCTGAGAGAGATGGTTGTAGGTTTACCTAAGTTCAGCACTGAGCATCATGATGTGTGTAGGGGGTGTGCTTTGGGAAGTACACCAAGACACCTTTCTTGAGTTGGATAGCAGGGATTCAGGATTTGATACACTTTGATGTGTGTGGTCCTATGTCTAATGCATCATTGAGAGGATTTGAATACTATGTTACTTTCATTGATGACTACTCCAGGAAGACTTGGATTTTCTGTATGAAGATCAAGGATTACGTCTTCAAGAGGTTCCAAGAGTTTAAGGCTCTTGTGGAGAACCAAGCGAGGAAAAAGATCAAGGTCTTGAGGACAAATAATGGGGTGAGTATTCTTCCAATGAGATGGAGGAATTCTATGGGAGTGCAGGCGTTAGGAGGGAGTATATAGTGTCATATAACCCCAAACATAATGGGTTGGCGAAGAGGAAGAACAAGGCCATAGTGGGAGTAGCGAGAGCTGTGTTGCATGATCAGAGGCTACCTTTCTTCTTATGAGCTGAGGCATGTAACATTGTAGTGTATTTGCAGAACAAGAGTCCACATAGTCTTGGGGAGTAAGATTCTCGAGGAGGCTTTTTTGGGTAGAAGCATGAGATTGGGCACATTAGGATTTTTGGGTGCCTTACATATTCACATGCCCTTGAGGAGAACAAGACGAAACTGGAACCCACCACATAGAAGAGTATTCTTATGGGTTACAGTGAGAATTCCAAGGCGTACTGCATAGACATTCCTATGCAAAGGAAAGTTGTCTTGAGGAGGGTGTGAGATTTGAGGAGGAGAGGGCCTTGAGAAGGTCGAGGGAGGATGATCGAGTAGAGCAACAGGCTCCTTAGCTGGGGGCCAGACCACAGGTTTCAGGATCTACAGGTGGTTCACTAGGGTCAGGAGGATCACCAACTTCTAGGGTGACAGGATCACAGAGTTCAGGATCACAGGGCACAGGATCTCAGAGTATAGGTTCACCACAAACCACAAGAGGGTAATCCTCATCAGGAGGAGAGGCTCTAGGGGAGGATTTTCCCAAACCAGTTTTGAGGCTATTTTAGGAAAGAGGAAGCCAATATGGCTTCGTGAGACCCTACATGAAGCACAGGAGTTCGTGGGAAACCCAAGTGGTTAGTGAGGGAGAGTAGACCGCCAAAGAGGTTGCGTGGCTATGTGATAGATGTTGTGGAGATTAAGCCAACTAGCTTCGAGGGGGTTGCGAGGCAGTAGATCTCGAGGGATGCCATGGTGGAGGAGTATGCCTCCATAATGAAGAATGATGTGTAGGAGATAGTGATGAGACTTGAGGGGAAGTTAGTGGTGACTTCTAGGTGGTTTTACAAGATCAAACACGATGTAGATGGCAGTGTGGAAATGTTCAAAGCAATATTTGTGACATGGGGGTTCTCAGAGGTAGAGGGAGTTAACTAAGGACACCTTTGCACTAGTGGCTCGATATACCTCTATTAGAGTAGTGATCTCCATAGCAGCTGAGATGGGGTGGAAGATCCAACAAATGGATGTGAAGATCACCTTTCTTAATGGGGTCATACAGGAGGAGATGTACATTGAGCA
The DNA here is from genome assembly GCA_034641835.2 of Pinus albicaulis. NCBI lineage: Eukaryota > Viridiplantae > Streptophyta > Pinopsida > Pinales > Pinaceae > Pinus > Pinus albicaulis. The sequence goes on along the minus strand of CM076574.1, from coordinate 286,004,365 downwards.
AGCACAGGGCTTTGAGGTGCATGGGAGAGAGTCTCATGTGTGTAGGCTTAAGAAATCCCTTTATGGAATGAACCAGTCACTGAGAGCATGATGCAAGAAGATTAATGCTTACTTGCAGCAGATGGGTTTCCAGAAGGGTGATGCAGATCCGAACCTATATTTCATTATGGTTGGTGAGGATCCACACATTTTGGTTTTGTATGTGGATGATTTGTTGATTTTGGGAGAGGAGAGACTCATTCAACACTGCAAGAGGGACCTTGCTTCAAAGTTTGACATGGCCAATATGGGATTGATGCACTATTTTTTGGGGTTGGAGGTTTGGCAGGAGGATGGGCATATCTTCTTGGGCCAGGGCAGGTATGCAGGTGATATATTGAAGAGTTTTCTATGGAGGATTGCAAGCCTATGGCTATGCATATGATTACCAACTAGAAGAAGCTGCATGCTTCAGATTCCGAGTTGGTGAACCCAACTATGTATTTCCACTTGATTGGTTCGTTGATGTATTTGGTCAACACTAGGCCAAATATTTGTTTCACAGTCAACACATTGAGTCAATTTATGATGGAGCCCAATGTTGAAATATATTGTAGCTTTGGTCGACATTTTTCATTGAATACACAGAAGAAATTGATTATTGGAAACCTACAAGTCGACTCCTTGAAAGATCATCAAGTTGGCGCCATCAGGGCTAATTGGCCCTCACGTTACACCTATTTATAAGAGGTCATTGGCATCCATTTCGTTCATCATCAACTCAAGCAATTCGGTCTGGAATCTCAAATAATTTGGCGTTCAATTTTAGAGCATATCCACACGCGTGAAGAAGATTACAAGGGTTCTTTTGATTGTAGTTTGGTCTCCTTGAAGGGCTCGTTGATACAATGACTTGGGATCTTCTATACCTTTGTTTTGTTACTTTTGTGGATGAAAATTGTAGAGAGGCTCGCCCTCCTTTTGTGACATAATTTTGAAGTTGACCAAGGGCTTTTTGGGAATATATTTTGAAAAGTTCGTTGGTGATTACAGTGGGAACTTCGGCTTCCTATTATAGTGACTTCGGGCCTACATTTCGGCCTCCTTGTGTAGATCGTCTCATTGGATATAAATGGAATCTATCTCTCTTTATTTGTGCAAACTTTGATTGGGTATCTTATTATTGATCATTTTGGATTTGTTGAAACATTCAGATGTACTATTGATGGACAAAATCTCTCTCTCATAAGGAAAGAATTTGGGGTTTTCCCCTTGTGGGTTTTGCCATAGTTGTGAGCCTAATCTTGGTGTCTCTTGTCTTTTGCCTATTTTCTACTATGATCTTTATTTACTGCTCTTGTTGAAGAATTATTGGTTGAAGCTTTTCATGTGTAGCTAGTTGTTGACTAAAGTATAAAGAAGGAACAATTTCCATCAATAGAAGTAGTTATCAATTTTGAAAAACTATTCTAGTCATTACATCACTAGAATCTCAACATGGGATCAAAGCTTTGGTGAAGGAAAAAGAGCAGAGAGATCATCTTGAAGAGCATTTGAAGATCACTTGAAAAACATCTTGAAGAGCATTTGAATTTTTTTTGGTTCTGTCCTACATCTTCATCGTGAATTCTTCATTCATGAAGACCGAATGAAGGCTTGAAGGAGGCACTAACTACAAGGCTTGGAAGGCAAGGTTTGAGACCATTCTGGAAAGGAACAAAGTCTTGGGAATTGGGAACTTAAGTCATTGAACCATCTAATCAAGCAGGAAAGGAGAAGTATCATGAAGATGATATTTTGGCAAGAAGTATTTTGTTAGATTTTGTTAGGGATCATTTGATTCCCTATATTGCTGGACATATGTATGCTAAAGCAATGTACAATGCCATCATTGGATTGTGCACCATTAATAATGTCAATCAATCTATCAATCTAAGAGGTCGGCTTCGCAATATCAAGATGATAAAGAATGACACGTTGGCATCATAAGTCAAGATATCTCAAATTAGAGACCAACTCAAAGCCATGATGAAGAAGTATCTGATAAGGAATTGGTAGTTGTTGCTATGGGTGGTCACCCTAGATTTTGAGACTCATTTGCATACGGTATTAGCGCAAGAGAGAATGCTCCAACCTTTGACAAGTCATGGGAAGCATGCAAACAAGAGTCAAGACTCTATTCTAGAGGAGAAATTGAAGATCCAAGTATAGAGGCATTTGCAGTTCATGCAAAGGGAAAGAAGAAGAAGAAACCAAATTTTGGCAAATTCCAAAGAAGTGCTGGTAAAAGACAAGGTCCTAAATTTGCTTCAAGAAAGGATTCTACCTCTCATATAAGACCACCTCCTCCACCTCCAGATAGAAGAGGTAGAAGAGATGGAAGAGATAGAAGAGAGAAAAGAGATCTGTTCAATATTCAATGCTTTTGTTGCCAAGCTGTTAAATTTGGACAACTAGGTCCAAACTCCATGTTGTGATGCTCAGATTAAGTGGCTAGTATTTTTGTTGGATTCCTCTTTCGGAGAGGTGTAAAATCCATATAAAATATATCTTAATCCGATGAGCAGAACATTTATTTTGAATTTATTATTTATAATAAATTATATGTGCAGGTCGGCCTTAAGGTTTCACACCCCCAGCAGATGTGTCACACACGCCAATGATGGATATAAATACAGGCAAAGTTGGAGAGCATTTCACCACAACTCAACACACATCTTCTTCTCTCATCTGATTTAGTACGAGCTCATTGAAGGACAAGTTCAGCCCACACGTGTGAAGAAGAAGGAGGACGAATCTGTACGGTTGAGCTGAAGGACAAATTTCTGCAGCTAGGGTTTTGCTGGAAGTTTGACCAACGTTGACTTTGGTCAACGCATCGTCCGAAAGGGCTGAAACTTATTGGAAAGTTCGATTTTGAGAGGCCGTACACTTTGTCACAGAAATCGAGGTCAAAGGGTTGACCAAACTGTTGGTGCGTTGACTTTTAGCTTGCTGCCCTGCGTTGACTTTTCTGCACACCGTTGAATTTTTTGGAGTTGACTTGGGTTGACTCGGTTGCTGATTGGAGGACTGTTGTGACACATTCTGGGTTGGCTGACCAAGGAGACTTTGCTGGTTGAAGCATCTTGTTGACCGCCGTAACGCACCATCACATTTTTTCTGTTTCTGGTTTGTCTTCTATAAGATCCACTTATATGTTCTATCAGCATTTTACTTAACTATTTGTGTGATTGCTGTAAGAAAAGTAAAGTTGCTTCAAGCATAGAACATCTACAAAAATTTACACAAGCTTATGGTCATTAGCAAACTCAATGTCCTCGAACGAATCAAAGAGATGACTATGAAATGGATGATGATCGTAAAAGAAGTAGAAGACATCATGCATCTGCTGTTGATCTAGATGATCCATCTTGAAAAAGGACACATAGAAGAAGTGATTCTAATTTTGAACACTCATTATTTAGTGCTCTTACAGGTTCATCGAAAATACCGATGAAATTTGGCTTATGGATAGTTGTGCCTCCAGACACATGACTAGAAATCGTGATTATCTATCTGAATTACTTGAAAAGAAGTTTTCTCAAAAGGTTGAGCCTGGAGACAATGGAAAATATCAGTGAAGCGAACATCGCGATGTTTTCAAAAAATCGCGATTTTTTCGGGCGAACGATTTAATAGGCGATGTTTTCCCCGATGTTTTGAAAAAATCGTTGATCGGTAAAAAATCGCGATTCGATATGAAAAAATCGTGGCAAGGGAAAACAACGGGGTTATAATGCGATTTTGATGTTTTTTTTTTCATTTTCACATGGACAGGTTTGGTTATGAGAGCTAAGGAGTGAAGGAGGAGAGCCAAGGAGGGAGATACGTGATCTATAAGCCCAAGATTGGACAAAAGTGAAGAATTTCTTGCAAGCCAAGCGAACAAAAATCGAATTTGGACCAAGTGTCTCTGGCAAAACGTTTTTTCCAGGTATGGGCATCAAATTTGACCCATTTTTTTTTGTTTTTTTCTTGTTCTTCCATGGGTTTCTATTACCCATGTATTTTTCATCATTTGTGATTGCATTTGGTTGTGTTTTTTTTTTGTTTTTGTTTTATTGAGAGGAGAGGGTTTATTTTGGTCAAAAATGCAAAAAATTGTTTGTTAAATTTTGTTTTTTATATTTCTTCTTGTGCTCTTAGTTTCTTCCCATTATTTTTGCTTGTGTTCCAACATGTATTTTTTCCCATTATTTTTGCATTGATTTGAGGGTTTTTTTTTGTGAAAAAAATCAAAATGTTGTATGTAAAATTGTAATTTATTTTATTTTATTTTTTAACTTGCAATTTTTCTTGTGCCCTAGGTTCAAATTTCAACATTCAAAGTTCGAAGTTTCCAACATGCCAAGGAAATTAGATCCTTTATGGGAATTTGGTGAACTTGATCAGGGGTTTGACCGATCAAACTTGACTTGCAAATTATGTGGTCATCACATGACAGGGGGGGTATACAGGTTGAAATACCACTTGGCACAAATTCCTGGGCATGAAGTAGGCCCCTTGCACAAACACTAATCCAGAAATAATCAGAAGAGCCATGAACTCATTGGGAGATATAGAAACCACTAAATTCAGCAAGGCAGCTCTGAAGAGTCAAATATCAGGGTTTAGAGTTGACCGTGAGAGTGGTAGTGGCTCTTCAACATCAGCCTCTTCTACAGGCAGCCTCGTAGCTACCTCCTCATTTTTTGCTCCTAGAACCACTCACGGGGCACAACCATCTATCTCCTCCCTTATTAAAAAAAAGGAGAAGGAAGAAGCTGATAAGTTGTTGGTCAAACTGTTTCTTTGGAGTGATATTCCTTTCAGTGTTGCCAGGAACAATCCATTTTATTAGGCTACGATTGATGCTATCGCTGTTGTTGGTCCAGGATACAAAGCCCCTTCATATGATGACTTTAGAGGGTGCATTCTGCAAAATGAGAAAGCTGACTGCACCAAGAGATTGGAAGAGTTAAGGGCATCATGGGAAGTCACAGGATGCACTGTGATGTCGGATGGTTGGACTGATCAAAAGGGTAGGACCCTTATTAACTTCTTGGTTAGTTGTCCCAAGGGGACAATGTTTATGAAATCTGTTGATGCATCTGCACATGTCAAAGATGCAAGATTATTATGTGATTTATTAGATGTGTTCATTCTAGAGGTTGGGCCCCAAAATGTTGTCCAAATCATAACGGACAACGCTGCAAACTATGTTTCTGCTGGCAAGATGCTTATGGAGAGGTATCTGAGCATATTTTGGACACCTTGTGCTGCACATTGCCTTGATTTGATGTTGGACATCGGAAAGATTGATTTTGTCAAAGATATTGTAGAATCATCAAAGAGCATCACAAAATTTATATATAATCATGCATCTGTGCTTCATTTGATGAGGCAATTCATCAACAAGAAGGAGTTGGTGCGGCCTGCTATTACACGATTTGCCACTAGTTTCATATTTCTTTAGTCCCTCTTGAATTCTAAGTGGGATTTGAAGAGAATGTTTCTTTCAGATGAGTGGCGTGCTTTGACTATCAGCCGCAAATCAGAGGGAGAGGCCATTTGAAAGTTGGTGTCATATCAGGAAAGTTTCTGGGCTGGAGTGGAAGAGGTGTGTAGCAATACTGAACCTTTGGTAAAGGTTCTTAGATTGGTGGATGAAGACAAGCCCGCAATGGGCTACTTGTATGAGGCCATGGATAGGGCCAAAGAAGCTGTTCGCAGCTATTATGATGATAAGGGTGATGAGGGGTTTCAGAAACAACTTCTTTTATGGGAAGTGATTGATGATCGATGGAACAACACACTCCATCGTCCCATTCATGCTGCAGGGATCTTCCTGAACCCCGGATTTGCTTATTCATGTAGTTTCCTATTTGATGCTGAGGTCATGGATGGCTTTTTCACTTGTGTTCAGAAGATGGTGCCAAATCCATCAGAACGTGCAGAGATATCCAAAGAGATGGAGGTATACAGAATGGCAGGTGGCACCTTGAGCTTCGACATGGCTGTCCAGGATAGGACTACTAAAATGCCAAGTAAGATTTTCATTATTTTAAAATTTTTCTTATGTTTGTAACTTTATAAGTTTATCTTATTTGTTGTAACTTGTAATTTGTAGATGCATGGTGGAGGAGCTACGGCGGCAGATTACCAAAACTCCAAAAACTTGCCATTAGAATACTCAGCCAAACATGTAGCGCTTCGAGATGCGAGCGCAACTGGAGTGTATTTGAAAAAATACACACCAAAAAGCGCAACAGGTAAAAAACTTAAAATATTCCAACTGATTTTTTGAATTCATTAAATATATATTTTTTTAAATATTTAATTTATTAATTTATGACCCTTGTACAGGTTGGAGGCCCAGCGGCTCAATGACATGGTTTACGTCTACTAAAATCTTAGATTGTGGGTGAGACAACTTGAGAGGTCACCTGATATGGAGGCCATCTCTTTAGATGCGATTAACACCACTGCTGAATGGAGGGTTGAGGCTGAGAGGCCTGTCATGGAGTTAGCCCCTGATTGGATAGAGCAGGAGGTAGTGGAGGGGGAGGAGGATGAGGAGGAGGAGCAGCAGGAGGAGGAGGAGGAGTAGGAGGAGGAGGTGACACCACCTACCACTACTACCGGTAGAGGACGTGGTCTGCCTCCTTTAGCTCCTAGTGCTTCAGGTTCCCGTTCTGGTGCTTCAGTTTCTACTTCTAGAGCACGACAGAGCCCATTGCCAGTCCCGCCAGCTTCTTCATCTAGAGAGAAAGGCAAAGCTGTTGTATTTTCTCGCAAGAGGGGCAGAGGAAATAAGTAGTATAGGACCATAGGTTATATGGTGCATTGACATTCCTTTGTATGTGACATTATGACTCATGATATGAGATACATTATTATATTTTTTGTTGATATTTTGAGGCTGAGTTGACTCTTGAGACTCAGGACTTAGTATTCAGGGCAGGATTCAGTTTTATGTGTGATGTAGCACTAGACATGATATTACACATCTTATATATTAGTTTTTTTTCATATTTATGTGTCAATGCATTTATTTTATGCTGTAGATGCTTTAGATATTAAAAAAATTGAAAAAAAATGAATATTTTTGTATGGCCGATTTTTTCCCGATTTTTACCGATGTTTTCCCGATTTTTACGATTTTTTCTGATTTTTTCCCCTCGCCGATTTAATCCCGATCGCGATTTTCAAAACCTTGGAAAATATGAAGTCAAGGGCATTGGTATGTCATCTTTCCAATTGGAATACAGAGGTAATGTGTCCTTTAATATTTTATATGTTCCTGGTTTAAAGAAGAATTTGTTGTCCATATCTTCTCTTGAAGACAAAGGGTATAGAGTTGCTTTTGTTGATGGACAAGTCTTAGTATGGAATAAAAAATCATCTTTTGAACCTGCGAAAGTTATTGGGGTATGAATTGAAGGGATATATCGTCTCCTTGATCGATCATTCCAAGCTCTCTTTCACAACTCTATAGAACTTAGTGAGATTTGGCATATAAGGTACACCCATATGCACTACAAGGCTTTGGGAAGATTGAAAGATTTTGTTAAGGGTGTACCTGAACTTAAGACTGATCATGATGGAGAATGCAAAGGATGTGCCCTTGGGAAAAATGTTAAAGGAAGATGCACTAGCAGTGTTAGTAGGTCTAATGGAATATTGGAACTTTTACACTCTGATGTCTGTGGGCCCATGCCTGACAAAACTTTGGGTGGATGTTTATATTATGTATCTTTTATTGATGATTGCTCTCGCAAAACTTGGATTTATCTTCTCAAGATAAAGGATCAAGTGTTTGAAAAGTTTTGCGAATCCAAAGAATTGTTTGATTTCTGTAGGGATGCTGGAATTAAGAGGGAGCTAATAGTTCTTTATTACCCTGAACAGATGGAACTGTAGAGAGAAAGAATAGAACTAAAATGGAAGTTGTCAAAGCAATGCTTCATGATCAAGAGTTGCCGATGTTTCTTAGGGGTCAAGCTGCAAGGATTGTTGTCTATGTTCAAAACAAATGCCCACATCAAGTCTTGGATTATAAGACTCTCGAAGAAGTCTTTATAGGTGAGAGACTGAATATTGAACATTTAAGAATTTTTGGCTGTCCAAAGTTTATTCATGTGCCCAAAGAGAAAGGACAAAGTTGGAACCATCCAGGAAGAAGGGTACCTTTGTTGGATACAGTGAGAATTCAAAGGCATTTAGGGTCTATAGTTCAGGCCAACAATATATTGAGACTTGCAGGGACATTAATTTTGATGAATATGCTACATTTTGGAAGTCCAAGGGTTCACACATGAATTTTGATGATGAAGTGCAAGTAGCCCCAAAGAATGTGGAATCAAGGTCCAAGGATCCTGAGCCTATGGATAAAGATTCTCATGTAGAATACATTGATCATGAACCTATTGAATCTACAAAAGCTCCTGTTGCCGAGACATGAAAGAGACTTGCCTGGTTAGAGAAAATATTGAAGGAAGCTGAAGGTCATGCTGTTACTCATGGGACTTTCAGGGAAAGCAAGAAGCCTAAAAAGTACTCTGGTTATGCATCTATTAGATCTATTATAGCTCTTGCATCTATCACAGGTTGGAAGTTGCATCAAATGGATGTCAAAACAAACTTTCTAGATGAGGTCATCGAAGAAGAGGTCTACATTGAACAACCTCAAGGTTTTGAGTTCCACAATAGAGAAAAACATGTTTGCAAATCAAAGAAGGCCTTTTGTGGCTTGAAGCAGGCCCCTCGTGCATGGTACTGTCATATTGATGGTTATATGTTGAGTTTGGGCTTCAAGAAGAGCATTGTTGATCCAAATTTATATTTCAAGGTTGTTGATGGTGAACGCCTGGCACTGTTATTATATGTAGACGATTTGTTTCTAATAGGTTTCGAAGTATTGATTATTTAGTGCAAAAGGGAGCTGATTTTCGAATTTGAAATGAAAGACCTTTGCCTCATGCATTACTATTTGGGATTGGAAATTTGGCGAAAATGTTAGATTATCTTTGTGGGCCAAGGCAAGTACATTGTTTCTATTATCTAGAGATTTTGTTGGAAATGTTGTCATTGATGGCAAAGGAGTTGGCAAAGGAGGAGCATCTGAAACAACAACTAGGCAAAGAGAGAAGCAAAGTAGCAGAGAACAGAGGCAGCAGAGAGGAGGCAGATGAGGTGGTGCTGCAGAGTAGTGAGGGCAGAGTTTATACACACTCTATTCATAGCTGTTCAGAGCTAGAGTTCCGTTGAGAGACAGAGTAGGAGGAAAGGGCCATCGAACTGAAAATCTGGCCAACAAGAAGTTGTAAGTGGATGTTGGTGTAATTAATTTCATGAATGCAAAATGGAGAATTTGGTTATGGATGTATGTGTTTGATTGATTTAACCCCTGGGTAAATATGCTTGGTCTCAATAAGTAGGTGTAACTCTGTGTTAATGGTTGAAGTAACATTTCTGTGTGAAATAGAGGGTTTGATCTAATTTTGGATATATATTATCCGAGGAAGATCGATCACTGATGGATCGATGCTAGCAATTGAGATGTTGTTCCACACCGTACTCAATAAAGGGAGGATTAGATACCCTGTTGTATATATACAGAGCTTAACACGATTGAATGCATGATTTCTGAGTATAAATTGCTTGCGTTTGAACGATTGATTTTTCGGTTTGGAAGAATGATGTCAGTTGAAGTAACAGTTCTGCTGCTGGAATCGAAACCCGATTCCCTTTGAGATTGGTTCATAACGTTGTTGAAATCACTGCAGTGAGGGTAAACGCCAATGTTTGAATTATAAGCAATTGAATACGCTGGGGACTTATATTACAATAACTTGACCGTTGAATACACAATGTAAATTGGATATAGCTGTGTTGTTTAATGTGTGGAAGTGTCATGTGAAATGTTGTGGAAACAAGAGTAATCAAAGAGCGCGACGGAATCCCTTTACAACAAGCCGCTTGAAGCGGAACTGGGAGAAAGGGCGGAACCTTGAGTTGGAATTGGAACCATGAATGAACAGTTAACGTGGTTTCGAGATCAAATACCAGTGGTCTTCGCGTTACCAAGAAGGCGGTAAGCTGTTTTGCTGAAAGTCACGCGATATTGGTTGCTGTGTGACGCGTGGCAAAGAGCGGTTTATAAAAACAACTCTCATCGCGTTTTTTTTTAGCATTAAAGCTCGGAAAAAAAAATGCGATATGCAATTGTGTTCGTTTGATTGTGGGTTGGAGTGCGACGTATGATGGACCATTAGATCCGTCTGGCGTTTAGTCGAGGTATGTATTCATTGCCGTGGGCCCAAGCGAAATGATATGAACTGCGGGTTTTAATATATGCCTAAGGGTTAGTTATATGGTTGATAGATGCGGAATAGTGATATAACGGGTTTTGTTATAATGTTGGCTGGAGTTTGTAATATGTGTTAATATATCGTCGTTGATACGACATATCCCAAGGGTGTGCGTATGGAATTGGTATATGTGAGGTATAACATTTGATAGGCATATTATATGAAGCCGGGGTTGATATCCATTGAAATGTTGATATGTTGTAGTTTAGTGCGCGTATAAGAATTGTACGTGTTGGGTTGGATTAATTAAGGTCGAACCTTTGTTTAATTGAAGAAAAACGAATGTATTGATATGAGGTAAGTGCGTATGCAACCCCTCGAAATTCAAGT